>JALIGW010000002.1:216063814-216513814 GCA_023053685.1 Diadophis punctatus similis | reverse complement strand
TAAGTGAACATAGGGACCATGTCTTGGTTAGGAAAGGGAAAAGCATTTGATCTATAAAAGCGCATTTGGATTGCCTGAGTGGTTGGGGTGTAAAGCTCTGCAGTTTGCTGATGTAAATGAAACCTGCAGCTGTGTGGAAATTTGTACTGCACTGAAATCAGTCCTCGGCACAATTGTCTTCATTATTTACTATTTCAGAACAGCTTAAAATATATCAAGTGTGATAGATAGGTTAAACTATGTAATATCCCTGCCTGCAGGCTCACAATCAGCTGAAAATGAAAGACAAAAAGGGAAGGGGAAGGGGAAGGGGAAGGGGAAGGGGAAGGGAAGGGAAGAAAGGACATTGCTAATCAAGGCCTCGTATGAGTGTCTGCGTGCATTTACTACTGTATAATGACATTTGTGAACTAAACTCCATTTAAAAGCATTTATAAAGCTGAAAAGAACATTCTAAAGAGGCAACATATGATTTTTAGAAATCAAGAATTAGATTAGAGAGGAGAAAAAGAGCAAGTGTGTGAGACTAAGTGACTAGGAGAACTAATATGTCATCCATGCTTTGAGCAACCTACAAACTTTACTTCTTAATACTTCTTTACTTCTTAATAATACAAACTGAAATTTGTTCCATAATATGGAACCCACCATGGACAGAGGCAGATTGGCCTCTGATATCAAAATCATCCACATCTACAACAGGTATCTCCTGGATGATCCAAATGGATAGGGCAGATATGGAGCAAGAGCAAGAGCTCCATATCTGATGGAGATATGGAGCAAGAGCAAAAGTAAGATAAGAACCTTACACCTTCATAAGAAAAGGTGTAAAATAAATGTTTAAAGCAGGAAAGTCCATGCATGGGTATCAATAATAAAAGACACTGAAGGATTATCAGAATTGCTGTCTGATAAAGAGAACTAGAAGAGCAGTCGAAAGAAAATGGGATAAAAAGAAGAATGGCAGATCTAAATGGAACATTGGATGTGTTTCCTTGTTATATGCAAGATTTATTCAAGGGGTTTCCAAGAGGTAGAGAAAATGAAGGAGAATATTTGTAGCTCAGAATTGAAATAAGGAGTCAAGCATTAGTACTGATTATGTTACCTAGTTTGGGTAAAGAAACGTCTGCAAGAAAACAACCATGCTCAGAGAGCACCAAGGACCCCTCAGGTAGAGAAAAACTTGACACAATAGAACAATGATTTTCTCATGATAAGAACCATATTCATTATAATGGATTATATTGTAATTCTCATGATTTTGTTTCACATGCACCATACAGAGGCCTAGTGACTGGGACAATATGCAAAGATTGTATATAAATAAAGGTAAAATTGCCTATATGCTTGAAGATGAGAAGCCCAGTCTACATGGATGTCATGATGTAATGTCATTTTATCAATGATATCTACATATATAAAGCAGAAGTTTGTTCTGAATTTAATTTTAACATGTATTCAAAATGTTCCTGAACCTAGACAGCGGAAGGTTCCAGTTATTTTTGCTACCGGTGCGTATCGCAAGCGATTTCACTTCTGTGCATGCTTAGGACAACATTACAAGCCGAAACACAGCTGAGGAGCTTCTCAGCTGTGCTTCGGAGGAAGAATAAAGGTCGGTATTGAAACAAGGGTTGGTGGGAGGGTTTTTTTCTGACAGCTCAGGACACGGAGAAGCCGGAAAAAGCGCCTAAAAATGACGTCATTGCCGGGCTCCTACCAGTGCGGCGTCCGGCACAGCACCAGTAGGAACCCACCACTGAACCTAGAGCTAGTAGATTTGTCCAGTAGTCCTATTCAAATTTTGTCAGCATGAGTTTCCTTTCAAACTTCATTGTCAACTGAACACATATGGATCATATTGGACTATTCAGTCGACACTTGGATTAGAAATCATATTCAATATCATTTATTAAACTATAGCTTGGTCTCTAAATATAACTGTAGAGTTTTAATTTTTAACCAATGGTGCAAAGAATTTAACAGCATAGTGTAGAGAATGGCGCCAAAATACAAAACTCCTTGAAATAGTCACAGTTGGTAGTTCTCTTGCCTAAAGACAAAGGACTCTCTGCAGATTTTACTCCACTAGTCATTGCCAATTATAGGAGATGGTGCTTATCTCCGTTTCAAGGCCATTGAGCTGAAGACATTTCTGCAGTCATGTGACCAGCATGACATCACAGAGCACAGTTACCTTCCCACCAAAGTGGTACTTATTTATCTACTCACTTTTGCATGCTTTCGAACTGTTAGGCTGGCAGGGGCAAGGACAGGAAACACCCCATTGTGTGGCGCTCAGGTCTCGAACCTGGGCTACCAGTTTTCAGCTGACAAGCCCAGCATCTTAACCACAGAGCCACCATGCCACCCTTTTGTCTAGAAAAAGGTTTTTATTCTCTATAAACCCATAGCAAATAAATGACTCAAAATCCATGTCATTTAAAATATATTTATTGATCTCTTTGAAACCAGGAAGAATATTTCTATTTCATGAATTTCAACTGTCCCTTTTCTCTCTCTATCTTTTGAGGTTTAAGCTCCAAAGGAATGCACATCTGCCCTTCAGTTGGTGACATAATTGCAAATAAAATTATAATCCTGATTTATATATTCAATTCTGCCAGATAAACAGCTGCTGGACATTTATGGACAAAACAATAAGGAGCTAGAAATATTGGGCATTTCCCTTCACCCTCCATATATCAGTTTAATCTGTTGTCTCTGAAAATAGAAGCTATGAAGAAAATATAATGATTTGCCCTTTAAAATGTAAACATAATCTAGACTGTAGTCTTCTGCCTAGTTTCCTAGGAGAGTATGAGGTCTTTTTGAGTGGGCAAATGTAAGATCATATTGAAACTGAATAACAACTTGTTTAAAATCTGTCTTTTGATATATCTGTCTTTTAATATATCTGTGACTTTAATAGCAATTGTAAAAAAAACTACACGGGATTACATTGCAGTGTTTTGTTATATGTATCATAAACATGCAAACTATTAAGAACCAGCAGTCTTGACCAATACAAGAAAAGGTTCCAATTGTTTGTGATGTACAATATTATTAAAACCAGTCTGAACTATTTATTGATTTTTCAAATTTAATAAAAATATTTCTTTTTACCATTTCTCCTTTTTGTAGCAATATTTGGATCAGCTGGGGGGGGAACCCATACAAGGGACATGAATTTTATTCCAACGCTATAATTCAATTTAAAGAACCAACAATAATATTAGTGGGAAAAGTTTTGTATGGAAAACTTTGAGATCAGACTACTAAATGTATGTTATCAAGAAATTATAAAATCTTTGCACAAAGATGGAAACCTACATATTTAGAATATAACCAAATATGCATTTTACAAATATATTTGATATTTTTTTTACTGAGCAGCTTAATGTATAATAGAATTGCAATCTCATAT
Source organism: Diadophis punctatus similis (assembly GCA_023053685.1). NCBI lineage: Eukaryota > Metazoa > Chordata > Lepidosauria > Squamata > Dipsadidae > Diadophis > Diadophis punctatus. The sequence continues at coordinate 216,510,384 of JALIGW010000002.1, read as the reverse complement.
GAAAAGATATTCAGTCTTTTTTATCATATATATTCATGATTTAAAAATTAAATGGGCATTATAAGCTTTTCTATATGTTAATCTAACAATTGATTTTTAATGCCAAACTAAAACAATGTACTTGTATCATTAAAGTTATAATCTGAGAACTCCTAGGGAGGAACTGTCTTCCCTTTATAGCAATAGCAATAGCACTTAGACTTATATACCGCTTCATAGTGCTTTACAGCTCTCTCTAAGCGGTTTACAGAGTTCAGCATATTGCCCCCAACAATCTGGGTCCTCATTTTACCCACCTCGGAAGGATGGAAGGCTGAGTCAACCTTGAGCCTGGTGAGATTTGAACAGCTGAACTGCTGAACTAGCAATCAGCTGAAGGTCGCAATGCTGCTTTTAACCACTGCGCTATCTCAGCTTATCTAGGTCAGAGGTCAGCAACCCGCAGCTCTGGAGCCGCATGTGGCTCTTTCATCCCTCTGCTGCGGCTCCCTGTTGCTCAAAATATGCGTCCCAACTGCCAATGTGCAACACCCACCGATGCACAATTTATTAAGCTTTTTAACCCCCGGTAGACCAAATCCATGGATAAATCCAAGAAAAGAAAAGTTTCAGAAGAAAACAGAATCTTTAATTCAACTATATATGCTAGTTTTGTGGCCGCTCAGGAAATAGTCAGGCACGGGAAGAGTTTTGGGGCTCCCGGTCACTGTTCCCTCTAAGGTGTGCTGCTGCGCGGCCGCGCACATAATGAGAGAATGCCGCGCGGAAGTTTCTAACTTCCGCCTGGCATTTTCTAATTGCAGAGGCTGCACACCTGCACGGCCGCGCACATAAAAAGAAAACACTGCACGGCAGTTTTTAACTGCCGCACACCGTTTTCTAATTTTACAGGGAACATTGCTCCCGGTGTTTTCTTTTCTGTGGGAAACAGGTCCAAATGGCTCTCTGAGTGTTTAAGGTTGCCAGCCCCTGATCTAGGTGAAGCCTATACTCTGGGAACTATTTGAGATCAGCTGTCTTCATCCTCTTACTCTTACACAAACCTCACTGTCTTTTGCTCCCTCCATTCTGGGAATCCACACTAAATTCCACAAAAGTTATTTGTTCTTAGCCTTATGAGTTCAGTGGAAGAGGAAGGCAATTGTGCTCATCTTGAAACTGCTTTTGAAGGGTTGCCTACAGTGTGAAAGTGTCCCAACACAATATACATACAGTATCTTCTCTTCAGATAATGAAATGATTTTCGGGGAAGTATACAGGTGAATTCACTTGTATTTAAGAGTGCATACACTTAGGTGTACACTTTAAGCCCAGGGTTACATTAAGACAGCAGCTTGTCCACTCCAAGGACAAAACATTCAGACACAAGCAGAGCAATATGATATATGCAGTGCAGTACAGTGACACATGTGCAGACCTGTACATTGGGGAAACAAAGCAACCACTTCACAAACATATGGCACAACACCAGAGAACAAACCCATCAGGACAGGATTGAGCAGTCCATCTGCTTCTGAAAGACAAGGGTCATTCTTTTGAAGACAGCAACGTTCACATTCTGGAGAGAGGGGACCATTGGTTTGAAAGAGGAGTCAAAGAGGCCATCTATGTTAACATTGAACAGCTGTCATGGCTGCATCTTATCTATCCAAGCTTCATGAGCTGGCACCCAGACATTAGCATGTGGCGGGGAGCAGGGAGAGATTTGAATGTGAAGAAAGGGGAGAATGGAAGCCCAGATGAGCCATGTGAGCAGCTCCAGCCAGCCAAGGTCATTAACGATATGCAGAGTTGGGAACCAAGCACCTATTTCCTGAACAATATATAAGCATCTGATTGGACATTTGCAGATAACTGGGAGATGGCGGGAGGGGAGGGGAGGGAACTTCCTTTGTGTTGCTTGCACAGGAAAACTTCAGATTCAGCTTATGCTACTTCTGTAATCATTTAAGCTTCAGTAAACTCTTGGCAAAACAAATGGCCAGGAGTCTTTTCCAGATGACTGAATGGGATGGTTGACAATAGCCCTCCTTCAACAGAGAAGGAGGAATACAATGCCACCGGTCTCATGTTTACAATGCAGTCCTTTCCCACGAAGGTTCCACATCCATTTATCAGATGTCTCTGAGGATACAGATAAACCCCCAAGTGGCCTCAACAACTCTCATAGAGCTAATGACTGATCCTCAGAGAGCTAATGACAGATGACAGATGAAACTAAATGACTGCAAAGAATATAAATTCTTCCATTCTCCACCAGTTAGTTAGAACCAATGAAACTTCTTGGGTAAGAAGCGAAATGTTTTCAAAGAAAAACAAGAAAGTGCAGTTGCCTTTTGGAAAATACATCTTTGGAATGTCTTATTTAAAAGATTATAGAACAATTGAATAAGCATTTTGAGGAAATTATCATTGTTTTGAATTTTCACTGAAGAAAAAAATAGCAGACCCTGCAGTTGCTGGAAAACACTAGTAAGAAAAAATCCTGAAGGACAGATAATAAACCTATTTATTTTTCAACTGATTAATAGGAGATTGATTCGCTGTATTTCTATCTCAGGATATATCCAATGTTAAGGATCCAAAAAACCTATACCAATGAGATTGTTGATCCATGTAATTCAGACTGTTTAAAATGTCTGTGTAGGCTATGATATGTTTTTCAAAACTCTTTTTTTGAAATATTTCATACATTAAGATTACATTGTTTCTCTACTTCTTTCCATTAATTTCTAGAGCAGTGTTTTTTAACCTAAGCTACTTCAAGATATGTGGCCTACAACTTCCAGAATTCCCCAGCTAGCATGCTAATGGTTTTTGATGGAGGTTGCTATTAAGGTAACACAGCAAAGGATTTTCCACCTGTCTTTTCTTGTTTCTCAACGCTTTGCCATTAAACCAACACAGTAAATCTGCAATAGCTCATCAAAATTCTGTGTTTCTACAAAATGCAATAAGAGGAAGTATTTTATAGCAGGCTGCAACTTCATTGCCAGCAACAATACAGAGGGTGGAGAGAAAGATGGTGGCTACTTCCTTTCCTGCATTATTTTACATTCAATCCATCATTTACTTTTCCCCAAATCTTCTTAAACATACACACCAGAGGTGGGTTCAGACTGGTTCACCTGAACCGGTAGCAACCCACTGGTGATGTCACGATGACATCATGGAACCGGATCAGTCGGTGCCAGTCCATGGAGGCCGCCATCTTTTTTTAAAAAATGGGGGGGATTTTTTTGGGGAATATTTTTGAGTTTTTTTTCTACTGTGCATGCACAGAAGCCGAGTTTTTCAGCACTGCGCATGTGTCACCATCTTGTTTTCAGCTTTTTGGGGGATTTTTTTCTGATTTTTTGCTACTGCGCAGCATGCCCATGAAGCACGCCCATGCGGCATGCCCACGCGGCATGGGAGGAAGTGAACTGGCAGCAAGGTAAGTTAGAACCCACCCCTGATACACACCAAATGATTCTAGAAATATGGAGAAAGGTTTTTCAACCCAGTACTCGAAGTTGTTCCTGCTATGATATGATATATAATATACCACACAGGTATACATAAGGAAACAGATAGAATAAATATAAATATCCAATCAACTGCAACAATTTTAAATAATCTAAATTTAAATCTGGAGCAAACTAACTCTTCTGAACCTCACCTCATAATAGATGCATACATTGCCTTCTGTTTTTCCTCAAACTGAGAAGAAATTAGCTATTTGTTTCTCTTTAGTTTGCAATATGGAAATCTGATAGAACCTCTTGTCTTACTGAATATGTAATTCAAGCCTTGAATAAAAGCTGATATAAATAGATAGATAGATAGATAGATAGATAGATAGATAGATAGATAGATAGATAGATAGATAGATAGATATACACACATTCTTTGATCTAAGTCTAGATTTACAAAGAACATGATTTTCTGTCACATAGAGATACATCATCTCAAGCACATGACCTCAAGCACCAAATGTACCTGTCAGATGTGCAAATATCTAAAAGGCATGATCAAAAGCAATCCCATAAGAACAGAAGGCAGGGAAAGCATATGTTTGACCACACTATCATAGCTCACAAGTTAACTATGAGCCAGAAGCCAGTAAGCCATATGCTTAAAATGAGGATTTAGTAAGTTTATAATTCAGTTAGAGAAGTGGAAAGAAAGCATTTGTTGTTCAGTCACTAAGCCATGTCCGATTCTTTGTATCCCCATGGACCATACCACACCCAAAGTTTGCCCAAAGTTTGCCCAAATTCGTGTTCATTGCATTGATGACACTATCTAACCATCTCTTCTGCTACCTGCCTTTTCCTTTGCCTTCCACCTTTCCCAATAGCAGGGTCTTTTCCATTGAGTCCTCTCTTCTCATTTGGTGGCTATTAAATCGGTGTGACAGGGCTGACAGGAACAGAGGCAGACACAGTGGTGAACAGCAAACAGCAAACCTTTATTTCAGCACCACAGAACAGAACAGAGAACAGGTGGCTTAACAGCTCCTTTTATATTAGAGCTGTCAAACTCTGAGCCAATAACAGGGCTCCATTTTCCCACTCGCCGGATGCTTGCGTCAGAGCCAATCAGGCTCCACTAGTAGCCGGCACGGTCGTAACTGTGAGGACTTAACAGTGGCCAAAGTATTTGAGCTTCAGCTTCAATATCTTGTCTTCCAAAGAACAGTCAGGGCTGATTGCCTTTAGGATTACTGATATGACCTCCTTGTAGTCCAAGGGACACTAAAGGGTCTTCTCCAACACAATTTGAAAACATCCATTCTTCAGTGCTCACCCTTCCTTATGGTCCAACTCTCATAGTCATACATTACTACTAGAAAAACCATAGCTTTGACTATACAGACCTTTGTCAGCAAGGTGTTGTCTCTGCTTTTAAGTATGTTGTCGAGGTTTGCCATAGCTTTCCTCCCAAGGAGAAAACATCTTTTAATTTCCTGGCTGCAGTTGCTTTATTATATATAATTAAATATAATCAAGGGGCACAGTGGTTAAAGATGCTGAGCTTATCAGATGGAAAACTGATAGCCCAGGTTTGAGACCCAAGCACTATGTGATGGGGTGAGTTCCTGTTTTTTGCCTCAGCTCCTGTCCACCTAGGAGTTTGGACCATTGAAGCTCTGGCAGAGGCATATATAGGAGATTTGGAGTTAAAAATATCAAGATGGCAGCTGCAATCATGAGATCCAAGATCTGTCCCTTAAAATGGATGCAGCTTTGATTGTACAGATGTAGCCACTATCTCAGGGGTGAAATCCAGGAGGTTCTGACAGGTTCTGGAGAACCGGTAGCGGATAATTTGAGTAGTTCAGAGAATCGGCAAATACTACCTCTTGCTGGCCCCAGAGTGGGGTGGGAATGGAGATTTTGCAATATCCTTCCCCCAGGAGTGGGGTGGGAATGGAGATTTTGCAGTATCCTTCCCCTGCCATGCCCACCAAGCCACGCCCACCACACCACACCATGCCCACCAAGCCACACCCAAAGAACCGGTAGTAAAAAAAATTGGATTTCACCACTGCTTGACTATCTTGACTTTTGGACATCCTCTGTGGATGCCCCGATCCCTGATTTTGCTACTGAAGTGACTATATCTAATATTTCTAAATAGATTGTTGAGCTGTAAACATTATCACAAATAGGATTGCTATGAAAAAGATTTTCAATTAAATCACTCCAATGAAGCAGAACCACAAATTGAAGCAATAATTGACTTCAGAGCAGTGAATCAGATTAGACTATTCTCAACCATTTCGTAGCCTTGGGAGAGGTTTAAAATACCATTTGCTTGGGGGAATTTGTTTGTGTGTCTTCAGTTAGTTTGACTGCTGGTGACCACCGGGACGAAGCCAGAGTTTACTTGGCAGATTTTGGCAAAAGTTTGCCTTTGCCTTGTTCCAAGAACTGTGTGACACTAACTGAGCCCAAATCACCTAGTTGTCTTCATGTGTGCGGTTTTTAACTCACTCTTTCCCAGTGTCCAGCCTGATGCTTTTAACCACTATGCCAATGTCTTCTATAAAGACAGTATATACAGTAACATGTACAGAAAATGCCAGGGAAAAGTTAATAGTCTAATGGGATCTCTTATAATAATATGATTACTCAAACTATGTTTACTCAAACTATGTCACTTCATATAACTCTCAGCCTATTAGAGCTCTTTTGGGGTGATAGAACTTTGCATTTAGAATCATTTTCTCAGCTCTTGGCTTCTTACCCGTGGCCATAAAATAACTTGGACCTTTGCTTTCTCATATACTAATGTAATATTAGACCCCTGTTCTGGCCTTGCCAACAAGATTGAAATTCAACTCAGCTCTCAACACTCATAATATGGGCTCAAGATTGACCAATCCCGTAAGTGCTCTTGGATTATTTTTTAAAATTCTGCATAATAGTGGTAGAGATAAAACTCCCAATTAGGAATTAATGGGTGTCAGGCTCATTACATATGGTTGTGGATGCCATCTTGATTTTTTTGCCCCATCCCAATCTCAGTAGATCTTTCCAGTTGCAGAAGGAATATTTCAAAATTTATTACAGTGGAACCTTTAAAGATACAGTATCAAATTGAAACTGAATTATCCTCTTAAAAGTCTTCCATTATTGCAATTTTTCATTTCATTCTGCCAAAAATTGAAACAGCTGCAAAACTTTTGATGTTTCCCTATCACGATCTGCAGACAAATCTTTTATCAACCTGAATCATGAATCAGATCAAATAAAAATTGTTTGTATTTTAATTTTGGTACCCACATTCTAATCAAATGATATGCTCTCCCAATCTTGCATCTCCATGTTGAACCATATTGGTGTGGATTTACACAGGCCTAATCTATAACTAGCATTTATAGAGTACTCTCAGCCTTTTTAGCACAGAATATGACCTGCAGTGAATTGCATTACTGTTATCATTCATTGATTAAGCATCCCTGTATATATTTGCAGTCTCTCCAAAATTGGAAATTTCAGTACAGAAAACAACAGGAAATCCAATTTCTTACTCTGTTGTCTTTTTTGTTTTATCAGTAGGAAAGGCACAATATTTTCCACTATACCAATGCACACTGGGCAATTATTCTGGTGTCCATCTGCTTTTGTTCCATAGGAATCAGTCTCCCCAAACTGGAAGGGAATAACATTACCAATGATTTTTGCAGGTATCGAAGTTGAGAATTCACAGAAACTTTTCTTCCAGTTCCTGCAATAATGTTCCTGGTTTCTTTTTAAAAAAACAAAAATAATAATCTTGCCTGCCATCACACAAAAGTAATAGGGATGCCTTCAAACAGTTTTGTTGAGTAATTTTTTTTTTCAAAACAAACTTTCATTTTGGAAAATGACCTAGACCAAAGGATTTCTCACATCTCTAAGAAGGACATGGTCAAACAGTGATTATATGAGGAAGACAAAGGAAGATATTTAAGAGCGTTTGGTTTCTGACCCTCTCTGTTTAGCTCTTTCAAGAACATGCAGCATATCACCTCACCAAAAGGAGAAGTCACATGGATTTGTAAACCTGTGGTGTTACTCACATGTGAAGCAGAAGAAAGAAAACAGACATACTTAAAAGAACTTTTCCCTTGGGGGAAAAGAAAACTCTTGTGAATTCTTGGCAGTGACTTTCATAACATAAAAGGATATGAGTGGGGATTATGAAACTGAATGCTAAATAGAAACATTGTTATCCAATAATGTTTTGATGTAAAAATAGTTGCTTCTGCTTTTGTCCTTACAAATGATGTGGGGGCCATTTCTTCATGTATGTAGTATGAAGAAATGCCCCCCACATCATTTGTAAGGACAGAAGCAAAGGCATATAAGCATATAGGCATTTCATGTATAGTGTTTGAACTGGCCACATTTTTCTAATTGCCTCCAACAACATGAAGCATTCAGTCACTTGGTTTCTATATCTGAAGCTCACTTCTCTAATTCTAAAAGAAACAAATATATATTAAAACAAGAATAAGTAAATTGAAATTAAAACAAGATCAATTACTGTCTCAATGTTGAGATATGCTTTAATAAAAGTAGCTTTGCACATTTGATTTGAATACAAAGAAACTGTATAACTCTGATAATCTTCTAAAAGCATGATTATTAGTTAATATTCTATGGCAATTAGCATTTGAAAAATGTGCTAAATGAATCCTACCAAGTTTGAAAAGCAGAGAAATTGAACGCCTTGTAAGTCAGACAGGGCAAGCTGCTTACATTCACAACATAGATTGCTAAAACAATTCCAAGATTCTGTAATCTGAATGTGTCATATGGATAAAGATTATATGGAAGTAAATTGTTAATTGAAAAATCTATAGCCTATCTATAGGCTATAAAAAATCTATTAGATTTAAGACCAGAAATACCTTGTAAGTAATTTATTTTATTTATTAAATAAATCAAATGATTTAATTTATAATTCTATATTAGATAAAGTAAATTATTATTAATATCATACGTTTTCTCTTTGATTAGTATCATTTCTCCCAATATTTCTTTTTTCCCCCTATTGTAGAATCAGAATTAATGTGACCTAGGATTCGGATGCAGAAATGTAATTTTTAAGGATTTTAGTCATGCTTACAGTCAGTCACATACTCATCATCTATTGATTTATTTAGAATATTTATTTAGAAATAATATATGCCACTTATTCCTTTAACAGTCATGCATGGCTTATTAAAATGCCATAAAATAAACATCATTAAGATTAAATATAAAAAATTAAAAACTAAAATAATGGACACAATATTAAAATACTAACATTTTAGAAACCCTCAATGAAGCAATATGCTTTAAACCTTCTTCTAAAGACAGTACTTGCATCCACTCCAATCCATCTCCCACTGCTTTGCTAAATGTCCTTGTCTACTATATTTTACAGCAGACTGTATTCAACCAAGTGTCCTTTTTCTTATCATATATTTCAAGTCGATTGTGAACTCTTATTCTTGATTTAATTCATCATCAATAATCTATCTTGATTAATATCAATCACTGGGGCAATATCCTCTTCTTACACTGTTGACACAAGTTCTTGAAATGTATTTAAAATATTGCTGCTTCTTAATATCTTCATAGAGTGATAAATAGATAGCTCTGTTGTTTTCTCAGTGAGCCCCATCTAGGGAAAATAGTATTTGGCTAATTGCTTTGGTTTAATTTTTTACAGAAGAAAAACTTAGTATGTTAAATAAAGTAAAACCACCCTTGCCTTATAACTGAAATTTCCACAAACAATATATGTGCATGTCCTAGTCACATATTTCTGGATCAACTTAAACACTGAGATCTTAAACAGGGAACAGAAAAATAGAAATAGGTTAATGCATTTTTCGTGCAAGTTATTTTAGGTACAAATGTTCAAGCATCAAAGGTACTCTTATTTATTTATTTATTTGTTTGTTTGTTTGTTTGTTTGTTTGTGTCACATAGTGAATATTGTCAGTTGTATGTCTATGCAGGGTGATGCATCCCTATCCTAATATTATGGTACATTCCAATACAAGCAGGACACGTGATGTGATCTTATGCGCATGTGTGCATTCCTGATTCTCCATTATTCTCTTTGACTTGGCTCTTGACCGGAACGGTCGCATTTCCTTAGCAAGAATGTAACTATTCAGAATTTATTGTTTTTGTACCGAAATAAATATTTTCTATTAGACTTTTAATCTCGGCTTTATTTTCTAAAAGTCTGGATTCCAAGAAAAGATCCAAATCGCCTCTATGAGATTTATTCTCATCTTAACAGTTTGTTTGTTTGTTTGTTTGTTTGACTTATATGCTGCCCATCTCATCTAGAGGTGACTCTGCTGGCTCTATTGTTTCTATAAGCTCCATAGGTCTTATATGCTGAATGTTTTATGCCATTAAATGCATGCATGGAATTATCACCCCCAGGTCTACTTTACAGCTTGGCTGGCTCCTTCAACATATGCTCCTTCTCTCCATAATTATCAACATCTGTCTATCTGCCACAGGGCTTCTTCTGGTATTTTTGACTGTATTTGAAACCCTCTTTTCCCCAAGGGTCTAGGTTGTCTCTGACTGTCTCACCAAACTGCCAAGCTATCACCCCTCATTGCCTTTACAGTGATATAGGCAAATTTGCTATAAGGGCTAGTTTCACATATTTGGTATTCTTTGGCTTAATTAATGAAATCCTACAAAGAACTTTGTCTATAGACTGGAGCTCTACCTTTGTTCTGCTACTTTGGATGTCAAGGAACTTCTAGAGTATAACTTCAGTTGTCCTGAATTGTGTGCAGTATTCATACAAATAGGAAGACATCTTATTTAGGCAGAACATTTACAGTAATTTTTTTAAAAATGTTAAGAAATATATTTCAAACTATCTCCTTGGGTTGGTCAGAAATGGTTATTTACTTCTACTCAATTTTTATTTGCAGTACAAAATGTTGAGCATTCATAGCCAAAAAATTGCTTATTGATAGATTGTTGGCCATGCTGTATTGCCCAGGAAAGCTGTCAGACCTGCCCCATTCAGTTCCCTAGGAAAGAAAGACCCTTGACTCCATTTGTTTGAAGTGATAGGTACTTTTACTAAGGATTACTGGTTGCAGCCAAACCAAGACTAGATCTGAGTATTCTGGCACAAAGGTTACACTTTTCCCCTTTCCATGACACTACCCCCTTTGTCCAGGCCATCAGTGTCCAATAGCAGGCTGGTTAGATGTTTTTGGAACCACTTGGATGTTTGGCACCACTCAATGCAATTTCTCACTCTGTTCTCAGGCCAGGTGTCCTTGATGACTTTTTCATTCCAGTCTTGGCACCTCTGGTTTCTGTCAAAGCTGTCTCCTCCTCCCGCCATTTGTCTTACAGTCCCATGCGCCATTCTACTACTCTAGATTCCTTTGCCCCCCCCTCCTGTCTTTCACTTTTATGACAGGATGCCTAGCAAAACAGAGATGCTGAAGATTGCAGAGCTGACAAAGACTTTGGATGTGCCTCTTCAAGGTTGGAGAGACAGTCACATCACAACAGGTGTGTGTGTGTGTGTGTGTGTGTGTGTGTGTGTGTGTGTGTGTGTGTGTTTTAAGGAAAGATAGTGAAAAGGCTGGTGTTAATTTCTCCCACTGAACTGTGGTTAAACTCAGAAGAGGGTCAAAGAATGGGCCAGAGGTTTCAGGAAGCAAACCAACCATAATTCCTTCCTTCCTTCCTTCCTTCCTTCCTTCCTTCCTTCCTTCCTTCCTTCCTTCCTTCCTTCCTTCCTTCCTTCTTCCTTCCTTCCTTTCTTTCTCCCTTCTACTTTCCTATAGACTGCAAGCAGTTTAGAAATCTTCAATGCTCTCAAAAATTACACATTCACTAGAGTTTTCATGTGATGGGTCCCAAGGTGAACACTTAATATAAAAATAATAGTTTGGACAAATTGTTTTGATTATCAATGAAGTTTAGAAACAAATAGTTCTATTTTACATGCAGAATTCCAGAGATACAGTACAACTCTGTACATTATAGTTCAACACAGTGGAAATGTTGCTTGTGGATAAGATATAAGACTCCAGTTATTTATGTATTAATAACATTTATATGACTATAATATATCATTTCATAGTCTCCAGGTATTAACAAAGCAAAACCTCAAACAGGTACAATATTAGAAATAAAATTTAGAGTAATTAAAAACAGAGAATAAAAGTGACTTAGATAAAAATGATCTTAAATCAGCAAGGACCTTCCCAAAAACCTTAACTTAGAGCCAAAAAAAATGAAGATGCCAGAATGGTTGGTTGGATGGTTGGATGTCACAACCAAGATGCTACTGCTAAGAAGACTTCATTTCACACGGCAAGGATGAATTCATTATTTAAATAATACATACAGGAAAATGTGATATTTGCTCTACATAGAAAATTGTATAACCCCAATCTTTACCCAGACTTGGTAAGGGAGAATGAAATCCCTTACTTCATCTCGCTGACCATTTTTTATCTTTATTTATTTACAGGTGTATTTCATTTTAGTTTCTTTGTGTGATAGTTATGAGCAGCCCTGAGAATCAGATGTCATACAAGTGTAATCAATGATTATACTTGGTCGCATAGTCGGCCAGAAGTTTACACTGGATTAGGCATTTTTATCTACCTACTGAGTCTTTCCCAAGGACCTGGGATAGGTAGACATTGTTGTTGATGGATATTAAAGGTATCCTTGATGTAAGCTATTCCAAGTAAAGCTGTTTATTGCAAATAACTGGTGTTGATTTTGTCAATGTTGATGGTATTCCAGTGGTGATCCAGGTATTTTGGGATTGCACCCAAAGCATCTATCACTGATAAAGGATTAACATCAGACCAACAACCAAGAAGTAAACAATACCCCAATCAAGGAACTGTCAAACAAGCTAACAGTAAATAGCCCAACTGAAGAACCTCCAACACCACCGCCATCATCACTGACAGGGCAAGCCACTAGAATATAAATTGAAAGCAAACCCCATTCCTTAGTAGCATTGATGCTGTTAATTATTTTGGGTAATGATATGTTTGCAAGAAAACAAGCTCAGAAAGCACCAAGGACCCTGCACCTATTACTTCTGGTACCAACTTTGTTTTATTTTGCCACACTCATTATATTTCTATTTCCAGGTCTTTATATTTTGTATTTTCTCTGGTTCTTTCTCTTCTATTCTGCTGTCCCCAGGTACAATATCCAGGCTTTTTTTGTCTTTCTTTTTCCTTCAGTAGGTATGGGACTGTCCTGAGTCCTGTAGCCAATTTGTCACCAGCTGTACAAGAACCCTAATACCTAGTGAAGCCCTTGTTGACACAGGCAATAACCAAGCCAGCCAGTATGTGTTTGTGTAAATTATGTCTCACCATATATTTTATGGGTCAGACACTCTCTGTAGCTACTCTGGTGAGATGTGTTCAGTGTGGTTGAACTTCTGGTATGCCTCTCATCTTCTTCAGAGCACACAAGCCCCATAACCATGCCAAGGTAGTGCCTCACTGGAAGATTATTATTGTGTCTGCTGTCTACACATAGTCAATTCAGTTTTTACTATGCTGAACTTTTCTATCTCCATGCTTCTTAAATTCCTTGTTACCACTCTAATTCTGTCCTTGAAGCTTCAACTTTTATTTTCCTGGAAATGTTGTCAGAAAATATTTATTGTCTTAGGTGTCAGTAAATTGAAATAGGTTGGAATTGAATACTTTCAGTCAGAAGATCATGCTATTGCCTGTACAAAACATGAAAATCAAAGAAGTTTTGTTTTCTTAATCAGAAAGATATAAAAAAACAGTACTAGAGTACAATGTAATCAATGACCAAATAATAGTAATTAGATATTATGGACAATATTTCCACGATTAAGTTTAGTCCAATCACTGATGAAGAGGAAGAGCAGGTTGATGAGTTTTATGATCAAGTTCAATCTGAAATCAACAAAACTAAACTTAAGATACCATATTTTTTGGAATATAAGATGCACCTTTTTACCCCCCAAAAGAGGGTGAAAACTTGGGTGCGTCTTATACACCGAATGTAGCCCCACCCAGCCACCCATCCACACTCTTTGGCCTCTGTCTTTCAGAAATTTACCTGCTTGCAGCAAACAGGGAAGAGCTTGTTAAAACAAGCAAGTCATTACCAGCTTCCCGACCCACAGCTGATTTGCCATGTGCTAAAATGAAACTGAAACTAGCTGCAAAGAGACAAATAGCTGGGAGAGACACAGAGATTTTTATTTTCTGCTGAACTGCATGCAAGGGGGTAAGTGAATAACTATAAATGCCTGTAGAATGTTCAAATTATTAGACTTATTTTTTAAAGACTGCTTTATTATTTGCTTTGCTGACTGCTTTATTATTTGCTTTGCTGACTGCTTTATTATTTGCTTTGCTGGTTGTGGAATTCTGGGAGTTGAAGTCCACAAGTCTTAAAGTTGGCAAGTTTGGAGACCCCTGTTCTAGACAACTTAACAAAATAAAGAAGCTTTTTAAAACAAATGCTTGCTCTGAAGAGGCCCAGTGCTATTGTATCTTCTTTTAAATAATAGAAAATAATGTATACTTCCAGAAATTGTAATTAATTTTAACAGCTCTGTACAAGTATAGTATGAAATGTAACAGTGTCCTGTTTAGTATTAGAGTTAAATCCTGACTGACCTTGGAGTAGATCTATTTAAATAATTGGGAGGAGTTAGTGTGACTACATTTAAGAAAACTTTCTGGCATAATGTACATTTCTCCAATTCTTTGCTATTTCTATGGGTCAGGCACACCTGCACAGAAATACACAGCAAACAGTGTATATCATCTGTGCTGTTTGCTGTTTGGCAAATTGCTTGGAGGCCGAGGCCTTTTTCCCTTGTTTTCCTCCCCCAAAACTAAGGTGCATCTTATACTCCGAAAAATACGGTATGTTGCTTGTTATTGGCTATTGAAAAGCAAAAGTTAGAAATCCCAAAGAGAGAAATGTAATTGGACTATATGGTTTAGGAAATTAAAATTAAGCAGGATAATTTTTCAGTTTCCACCAATCCAATGTTTTCTTCATTGCTAACACAGTCTTCATACAACCAAAACTATGTTTAAATATACATGGACATCTTCAGAGGGAGTATGCAAAATCAAGTTCATTATATTGTTGGTAGAAAGAGATGAAAGAGATCAATGATAACAGCAAAGGCATGCCATGGAACTGAATATTGAACACCTCATCAATTGCTCATGCACAAATTTTAAGTTAAGCTGAAGAAAGCCAACCACTTTCCAGAATATGATCACCATTTTCAAGGAGAGCATCAGGAATCCTTTGAAGTCCTGACTTCATTGACAGGGAATCAGAGGAATTCTGGAATGAACTTTTAAAAGTTGTTAATTATTAATTTGAAAATTATTAATCTGCATTGATCAGGAAATCATAGTTTCAAATGAATATGGTGAGGCTGACTTACTCCAGGTTGGAAAAGGAGTGAGAAAAGTATGTATACTCCTTTTATTCCAATTATTTCCTAAATGTATATTGAGGGAAGCTAGATTGGAAACTGAGTGGGGTTTTAAAACAGAAGGAATGAATTTCAACAACCTATGCTGATAGCAAAAAATGCAAAAGAGCTGCCAGGTCTCCTAATAAAAGTCAAGGAGCAAAATGAAAAAAAAATGGGACTAAAATTAAATATCAAGAAGAGTAAACTAATGACAAGTGGTATGACAATTAACCTTGGAATTTGCAATGAAGATATTAAGGAACCAGTTGTGAAGAAATATGTCATAGACTAGCATTAGCTAGACTGGACATGAAGGCCTTGAAAAAGATATTCAGATGCAATGCTTTTTTCATACCTACAAAGATCAGAATCCTGCTGGCAACAGTTTTCCCTATGGTATGAGAAGTTTATTTATTTATTTATTTTGTTATTCTTATATGCCGCCCAACTCCCGAAGGACTCAAAGTTGAACTTTGAAGAAGTAGGGTAGAAAAAGTATTGATGCTTTTGAACTTTGATGCTGGAGAAAACTCTTGAGAATACCATGGGGAGCCAAGAAAACAAAGTAATTTGTTGCTCAAACAAATCAACTCAGAGTTCTTGCTCAAGATACAGTTGACCAGGTTTAAATTATACCTTAAACACATTATGAAAAGACAGAGCTCTCTGAGAAGGTTCTAATGCTGAGAAGAGAGCAGCCAGCAGCAAGGTGGATGGACTGAATTACAATAGTAATTCGGTGTTGTTAATATGTGAAAGGCCACAATGAGAATAGAACATGCTGTAAAAATTTGGTCTCTAAGAGTTGATATTGATTTGATGACACATCATCATAACTGTAATCAAATTGGAATTAATTCAGTTACTAGAACCCCTACCATTTCCTTCTCAATAAATCTTTTTAAAGAAAATTTCTGATAATTGTGCTTGGGGGGGGGGGGAATCACTTTCAGTTTAGATAGTTGCCATAGAGTCTGACCATATTCTTATTTATCTATGTCTGTATTTATTAGTTATACCTGTATAACACTGAATCTGTAGCAGTTCACAGCAGATTATAAAAGTCATGAGGTAAAACAGATGCAGTGTTAAAACAATCCAACAAAAGAGAGTATCAACTGACATTTATATAAGTTACTGTCCAAAAAATGATGTTTATTTATGTATGAAAGAATCACTGAAAGCAATTTTTATCACTTCAGCCCCTGCAGCTATTGAAACAAGCTTCTTTTAAAACACTGACTTATCTTCTTATCAACAGCAAATGTCGACAGCAAGAAAGCTGCAGAATTGTAGATGATTGCTTTGGATGCACATAAATGGCTTATTTTTCTTAAAACTATTGTATGGATTTCTAGGTGCATTGAAGCCACAAAGATTAAATGATCACTGAATTCTTTTTCTTAAAAGAAAAAAAACCAACCATTTTGCCTCAATGGAAGGTGAGAAATGTATGGCTTTTAATGTCTTATAGAAGGCAAGGACATTGACATTGACTTTTATGGATAAAAAAATCAAGATGGTGGCTGTGACAATGAAAGTTACACCCATTTTTATGTGCATCACCATAACCCCACCCTGCAGACACTCCTGATGTAAAAAGTGATGTGACAAAGCAATATGTCATCCAGAATTACCATGTGGCAAGATGGGCAACTAATACATTTTACAAATAAATAAATAAAAACGTCTTTGCAAAATGTTGCACTGTGAAAACATCTAGAGCTTCCCTTTCCCAGTCAGCTAGCCCTCACTTTTTACAGTATTTAATTCAATTCATTCAGGAATGAATGTGAATATACGTCTCCCAGGATAATGTTGCAAGATCCAATCTGGGTTGGTCACTGGGACCAGAGGTTTTGTCTTCTGAGCTTTCAGACTCTCTCCCTGAAGATGGACTCCAGCATGAGTCCGAAAGCTCAGAAGACAAAACCTCTGGTCCAGTGGTGGGATTCAGCTTTTTTTTACTACCAGTTCTGTGGGCGGGACGGGGTGGACGTGGTGTGGTGTGGCATGGCAGGTGTGGCTTGGTGGGCGTGGCAGGGGAAGGATACTGTAAAATCTTCATTCCCTCCTGATCAGCTGGGACTTGGGAGGCAGAGAATAGATGGGGGCGGGGCCAGAGGTGGTATTTACCTGTTCTCTGAACTATTCAAAATTTCTGCTACCGGTTCTCCAGAACTGGTCAGAACCTGCTGAATATCACCTCTGCTCTGGTCCTAGTGGCCGACCCAGATTGGATCAATTTGTTCACCTTAAGCAGATACTACATAATTAAACATTCAGAAATATTATTGAGTTGTTTGGGTATTTTGCCTATGTAGATCCCCCTCCTGTAATATGTTTTCTTATTGTTAGAATTTCTTGGTCAAACTATGCTTCTCACATTGATCAATAACACCATTTTTCTCCATCAACATTGGAATTGAACAGCTTTGTCTCCTCTTGATGTTTCACTCCTTTGGGAAATGCCAAATCCATCTCACATGACTTACAAAAGACATTTGAGGCATTTCTGGTGTGTCTTTTTATCATACCTTAAAATCCATGTCAATGTCACTTCAGAATGAGGAAATGCCAGTTCATTGCATATCACATTCTCTCTGGAGATCAGTATTCAACCAGCTGGTTTCCTTTGGGTCTGAGCTCTCATTAGTAGAGTAAAGTTGACATGAATCTAATCAATCCAGAATGATCTTGCTATGGATTTTTAGTTAGGCTGATGCTAATGAACTTTTGCAAGAGCTAATGAAATGCTGGGTGCTGTTGAAAAGCAAGCAAGATGGGAAGGGAATCTTTCAATGATTTTTAAAGACTGGATAGTGGGTTGAAAATAGCAAAATAGAAAATAGAATTATTTGGAATTTTTGAAACATTTTTCCATATGTTTGTTTATATGGAGCTAAAATTCCTTCTAAACATCAGTGAGGATAGAACCTTAACAGGTAATAATATTTGGAAGAACATTATGATCTAGTCCAGTTGTCTCTTATTTCTGACTTCCCCCATTTCTCTGCACTTTTAAAGTGTAGCACTGTCTCATCTGATTTCTCACTAACAGCGTAGCTCCTTTACATAATGTAAGTAGGCTACAGAGTGTTCTGGGAAAAACCTACATAATGATGTTGCATTATCGTTATGAAAGAAAAAGATAAAAGTTAGTTCCATTTGTCTGTGTTTATATTGGGAAAGTGCTCAAGAAACACAGGCACACAAAGATACTATAGATAAATGGTATAAGTGGCTAAAACAGGATAAACTATCAAATTTTGTTATAAACTAGGTTTACTAATGAAGAAATTGTACAGACTCTTGCTTCTCTAATTCCTATCAATTTCTTATGTAAGTAAATAGATATTTTTGTAAACAAAACGGATGAAATAGTTGTTGTTGAAATACAAAATAGGTGTCTCAATCTATCGAATATAGAACGATATAATGTAATTGTGATAGTCAAAACAAAAATAGCAATATTGTAAAGTGTAAATATCTAGGAAAATATTATGAAAAAGCTGTAAAAGAGATTCGTTATTATTATGTTTGTTTTTGTGTTATGTGTGTTTTGTATGTCTTTTTTATATACGTTTTATACGTTTTATATGTTGTTTTTAAAGGAAAAAACCTAATAAAGATTTTTTTTTAAAAAAAGATACTATAGATCTTCTCAGAATAGCTTTCTCCCCTTCAGTGACCTAGTGACTACATGTCTCAGAATTCTCAACAGTCTCAATAGATTCAATAGTCTCAGAAGTCTCAATAGCAGTATTTCCTAACAGTGAAAACAATTAACTAGTCGAAGGGCTTGCCTGCAGAAGCTGTGGGTGCTCCATCACTGGCGGCGTTTAAGAAGAGACTGGAGAGCCACTTGTCTGGAATGGTATAGAGTTTCCTATTTGAGCAGGGGGTTGGACTAGAAGACCTCCAAGGACCCTTCCAAACTTGTTATTGTTATAACTTGTTGTTATTGTTATTACGAACTGGAACTTAAGGAGATTGCCATTAAACACATCTTGAAGGGGGGGGGGCATCTAGGAGTGGATTTTTTCCCCAAAAAAGAAATATTATGTGATTTGGAAGAAAAAATTTAGGGACAGTGGAACTCCTATATTTGGGTTGCAAAACCCAACAGGTAAATGTGAGTAAAGGATTTTCTGTATATTTCCTGCCTGAATGGTTGCCTGAATTTTTGCAATCTGAATTGTATAAGTCTATGGAAAGGGAAGACCAAGAGAGTGCTTCAATAATTACAAGGGGTCTTTATAATAGAAGGCTTATTTTTGTCCAGGGAATATTACTCCGCTTCTAATTTCACATATCAGTGTTCCCATAACTCATCCCTACATGTTATTTCACAAGTGAGTCATTTTCTACATTTGGAGACCAGGGAGAAATGATGTAAGCTTCATGCATTATTTGTGTCTGGGTTCCAAGGGGGCCTGTTCCAAAACAAATCCTTTTCTGCTGGATTGTCTACATAGTTGTAGCAGTGAAACAACCAGTCCCATATGCCTAAGTAGTTCTAATTTGTGCTAATCCTCTGCATAGAAAATTACTAAAGTACTTTGCACTCCTCTCATTTGACTGAAGATCAGGGCTTGTCCTTAAAAAAAATTGCTTCATAACAAATCCCTCTGCTTAGTAATATAACCATCTCGACTCAAGTAAAAGTCATTTGTTTATAACACCAGATTTGAATGTTTAATGTCTCTGCTAGGCTACATTCAAGATGCATTTTCCTAGCATTTCAGATTTCATAATGATTGCACTTCTTTTAGGAAACATGATGGCAAAGATTTCTGGATTATCTAATGCCCCAATCTTATCCTTCACCATTTAGGAGCGGTGGTGGCACAATGGTTAGAATGCAGTACTGAGTCTACTTCTGCTGACTGCCAGCAGTTCGGCAGTTCGAATCTCACCGGCTCAAGGTTGACTCAGCCTTCCATCCTTCCAAAGTCAGTAAAATGAGGACCCAGATTGTTGGGGGGCAATATGCTGACTCTGTAAACTGCTTAGAGAGGGCTATAAAGCACTGTGAAGTGGTATATACTGTAAGTCTAAGTGCTATTGCTATTGCTATTTGTAAAGTTAAGTCAACATTGTAGAGCATGAGGTAACCTGAGTCACTTCATGACTGCCAGTCTGCTTGCTCAGTGGTTTGTAAAAAGAAACTACCTTTAGGGGTGATTGACTCCTTTTTTTATTGACAAAAATGACCTAAATCAGACCAGTCTACAGAGTGAATAAATGTTATTGTTTTGTATTCCAGTTTGCAAGAGGAAAACACTAGGAGAAGGCATCCTAAATATTGTATGACTTAACCCTCTACTTGTTGCAGCATATGAAGTCCAGCTATATATTTTAGTCTCCAGAATCCTCACATAGTATTCTTGGAAGAACAAAAACAAAACAGAATCACTATATTTAGCCTCTAGTGTTCTGTTTCCCACCCTATCTTATGGTGGACAAAGAACTGCCAAGAACAAAACTAATGGCAGGTGTTCATCACATTTTATAAATAATCGATGATACTCTCCAAACCATTATTTTTCTGAAGAAATACCTTCCTGCCTGAAGAATGTTGAATAACATGGAAGGAAATACTTAAGACATATGCTGCATTACTATTACTATTAGTCTTCTCATCGTTCCTATCACCCATCTCCACCCACTTATGACTGTAACTTGTTGCTTGTATCCTTACAATTTACAGTATATTAATATTGATCGTTTCCTGATTGCTTGTTTGTACCCTATGACAATCATTAAGTGTTGTACCTCATGATTCTTGACAAATGTATCTTGTCTTTTATGTACACTGAGAGCATATGCACCAAAGACAAATTCCTTGTGTGTCCAATCACACTTGGCCAATAAATAAAGAAAAAGTTTTATATAGTATACATTTTATTTCATGGGATCAGTGGATTTCTGATTCCCTAAAACAAGGAAAAGAATCCTAATCAATAGATGTTTCAATCAAATGAACAACTTTTCAATTTGCTCAGCATGCAAGAAAAAAAAAATGAGAAGAATAACTTTCAGCATCCAGATGTATGTCAGTTTTACCTGCGTCTTTTTTTTAACTGCCCAAAGGAGGGCACTGGGATTTCATGCCAATAGTTCAAGGTCAAAAGATGTGCAGGGGAATAAGTATTGCCTTTCCATGGTTAACAAGAAGATACCTTCCAGCCAAATGTCTACCTTAATGAATGCTATTTCCATATACACTAGTTGAATCAGCAACCAAAGGACTATTCTGAGAATAAAGATAAAAGAAATGTATGTCATATTTGGGACCCACAGGAGTTTAAAATGGCTTTGGCCAGCATAATTATAAAGTTTGAAGGTCATTTGAGCATATTCCTTTGTCCTCCACTGAAAGAAATTTCATGCAGTACTGCAAGTATAAACCTCGTGTGTTACTGTTTCAGATCAATTATAACTCTCTATTGCTAGACAAGATCCAAAAAGGTTAATTTTGGTGCATCCTGTAGAACTAGCAGTGTACAAGTTTTCTATACATACATATTATCAGAGTTTGTTGCAAAAATTAAATCCAGAAAGCACACACAGTCAGACTGATGCAGCAGGATTGATTTAAATAAGAAACTTCTTTATATACAAGAATATATATACAATACCACAAGTAGATTATTTCTTCAATGTAGCAACAGTTACAAGCAGTTTCATTTCCAGCAGCAGACAAGCTTTCCGTTCAGAGTGGACAAAGTACAGAGTGGGCTGAGCTACGCCCAGCCTTCTAGCTTCAGTTTCGATTCTCTGCACAGACTCAGATGTATTTAGCTCCCATTGGCTGACTTAGTTGCTATGCCTATTCATTGGCTGACCTTGTTACCATTCGCTCTCCCAGTCATGAATAATCTGACACATATAATGTGTGGAATATATATTGAAAAAAGGGGGAAATTGTAATTGTCACAAACTTTCAATAGCATGGCAAATATTTTCAGAAGATGGTGGATTTTGCTCTTAAAAACATTTAAATAGTGTCTAGATGTGACATAAGGCTTATCAGATCTTGGAAACCCTGAACAGGCAGCAAGACTGTTATGGAAGAAAACAGGGCTATTGTAGAAGAGATTTTTAAGTCCATAGGAGGAGGAGGAAGAATGAAAAAGAGGATAATTCTGCCTTAATCATACCAAATATGCACCAAAGACATATGCACCAAAGACAAATTCTTTGTGTGTCCAATCACACTTGGCCAATAAAGAATAAAGAATTCTAAAGAAAGAATTCTAAAGAAGTATAAATTTTGCAGGAAAACTACCTTGATGGGCTCTTAAGATTCTGTCACATACTAGAAATACAAATATTTTTCCACAAATCCACATGGTTCATGTATCTTGAGGTTGCCAGATTAGCATGAGTTTGGATGACTATCTGCTGGCCTTATAGTGGATTTCTCCAGCTAATTTTCAAGATCCTTTCAAAATTTTATACTCTCTGATTTTGTGAAATTTACAAGCTATGCATATGACCTATATTCTTCCTCCCTCCCTCCCTCCCTTCCTCCCTACCTCCCACCCACCCACCCTCCCTCCCTCTGTCACTCCCTCCCTCCCTCCCTCCTGTATTTTTAGCATTTGCTTCAGTTCACTTATGAAGATATTTGAAGTTATAATAGTTCTTTAAATGTAATTTAATCATATGTCTAATTCTCATATAAATAAACAGCTCATCCTCGGAGACAGAATACATTGTCATTGGGTCAATTTCAATTGGTTGAGACCAAAAATGGATTTATCCACAAGTCATTTCTCTAACCAGAAACCCTTAGAAGCTCACCTCTAGGGACATTTGAAGTGTCAGCTTAACTCTTTAGTTTGTCCTCTTATGGACAGTATCTATTCATAGACCCATAGAAAAGATATTTCCCAGCCCAGCAAAAGTCTTTAGAAACTGTAGTTGCTAAGAACTGAATTTCACATATTCAGTATAAGCCTTCCCATGATAAAACCTAGTGAACTAAAGCAATTATATCTACTATATTTACAGACCAATTATCTTAGAGATAACTAAAACTTGCAAGATTGAACCATTTATTTCTTTCCCACTACTGTAATGATGTGATTATTGTCACACCGTCCTGATGGGACTGTAACAAAAATAATTAACCTTATCAACTCCTTACATTTTTAAATGTTCATGGAGGCAATGCATATTCTTGTTTAGCTGGAAGAGAAATCCAGTAAGGAAAAATGTTTATTTTAGAAGCTGAGTATACAAATGCACATAGTCAATTATTCATTATCTCTGTCTAGCTGAGAAAGAAAATCAAAGAAACGGAGTTGAATTATTAGAGAGTATATAGCTGCAGACATTTGTAGCTAAGTCCAAACATAATAATTCATCTAATTTATCTATGGCATGAAACTCATATGTATGGGCTCCCAATAATTTTCAAGCATTATCTCTTAGACTACTCTCTACCCAGAGTCAGCCACTAGAATATTTATTCTATAAATATAGAAGTGATGTTTACAGTTACCCTGAGGATTTTAAAACAATGACAATGTATTTTCTACTTTAGAAAGATTATAATAATATAATATGATAAATATAATATAATATAATATAATATAATATAATATAATATAATATAATATAATATAATATAATATAATATAATATAATATAATATAATATAATATAATATAATATAATATAATATAATATAATATAATATAATATAATAAATATAATATATAATATAATATAATATAATATAATATAATATAATATAATATAATATAATATAATATAATATAATATAATATAATATAATATAATATAATATAATATAATATAATATAATATAATATAATATAATATAATATTATATTATATTATATTATATTATATTATATTATATTATATTATATTATATTATATTATAATATAATATAATATAATATAATATAATATATTATAATATAATATAATATAATATAATATAATATAATATAATATAATATAATATAATATAATATAATATAATATAATAATATAATATAATATAATATAATATAATATAATATAATATATATATATATAATATAATATAATATAATATAATATAATATAATATAATATAATATAATATAATATAATATAATATAATATAATATAATATAATATAATATAATATAATATAATATAATATAATATAATATAATATAATATAATATAATATAATATAATATAAATGCAATGCAATGCAATGCAATACAATATAATAATATACCATCCCATCCCATCCCATCCCATACCATCCCATACCATACCATACCATACTATACCATCCCATACAATATAATAATATCCCATCCCATCCCATCCCATCCCATCCCATCCCATCCCATCCCATCCCATACCATACCATACCATACCATACCATACCATACAATACAATACAATACAATACAATACAATACAATATAATAATATCCCATCCCATCCCATCCCATCCCATCCCATACAATACAATATAATAATATACATCCCATCCCATCCCATCCCATCCCATCCCATCCCATCCCATCCCATCCCATACCATACCATCCCATCCCATACCATACCATACCATCCCATACCATACCATACCATACCATACCATACCATACCATACAATACCATACAATACAATACAATACAAACTATTGCTTGCATACCCTGACACAGGTGGGTGTGCAAGCATGGTTTTCTTTTAAATTAAAAACATTAACCATGATTTGGTCATTTTGTATCAGTTCATTCTTTAAACCAAATAAAACTGCCAACATTTCTGATTCATAGGCTCTCCAGACTAGACTGGTACACAGCCTGGCATTTAATAACATTTAAATATCCCGACCAAACCTTCCTGTCAGTTTTAAATCAAATCTTCAACAAGTGTCTGGTCTTTAATAAGAGTTCCTATGTTATTTATGGTAGATCAGCTGCCTCTTAGATCTTTACTACAAAGGAGTTTGCCTGGGATATAATGCAGCACTGTGTTTGTTCCTTTTCCAGGTGGAAAGCAAATAGAGCAATGAATGAAGGCCATTTGACTCCTGAGATATCAGCCAGTACAAATCCTATTCCCTTCTTGAAAAATCTACCATACTTTCTCAGAACATGTTTATTTTTCAGGTATATAAAATACCTTCTGTATTACATGTTAATGAGGAATTACTTTAATGCATGAAAGCCACTTAGAGGTTTCCCATAGATGTTAACATGGGAGCCAAAAGAGAGCTACTTTAAAATGACAATGGCATTGTCTAAACTAGTAAAAGCTATTGCAACTTTTCATCATTTTTGATACAAATTCCATGGTTTATTTAGGTATTGCCTAAATAGATTGTGTGTTTGTTTATGTTTCAATTTTTTTTACCACCAACCACAGTAGTGTGCCTCTGGGTGGTTTACAAATAAAACAGTAAAATCGTAAAACCATATATATATATATATATATATATATATATATATATATATATATATATATATATATATATATATATATATATATATATATATATATATATATATATATATATATATATATATATATATATATATATATATATATATATATATATATATATATATATATATATATATACTGGTAAGTGTAGCGCTACCCCCGAAAGAACCGTTG
Organism: Diadophis punctatus similis; assembly: GCA_023053685.1. Taxonomy (NCBI): domain Eukaryota; kingdom Metazoa; phylum Chordata; class Lepidosauria; order Squamata; family Dipsadidae; genus Diadophis; species Diadophis punctatus. The sequence continues at coordinate 216,484,730 of JALIGW010000002.1, read as the reverse complement.
GAGTCCAGGTCCTCCTGGCCCTCTTTGTATGGCCACCAGTTCACACTGATCCCTCGCTCAGGCACTTCTACTGACCTGGGTCATGTAGTGTCATGGTGGTCAGTCTCCTCTTAGCAGGCAGGTCACAGGTGGGGTGATGGTCAGTCTTTTCCTAGTCAGCAGGTCATGTGATTATATGGTATTCATGTGACTGGTCAGCCCTTCTCCCCCCCTCCCTCTCCCTCTCCCTCTCCCTCCCTCCCTCCCCTCTCTCTCCTCTCTCCTCCTCTCCTCTCTCCACTCTCCCTCTCTTGAATTGCCTGCTGGGCTCTCCTTCATCTCCTCTGCTCCTTCATGGATTTATCTGCTTGCCCCACAGAAGCCTTTCCTATCCTATCCTCTTCTCTCCCTCAGGCTTCCCCCACAGAAACCTCTCCTATCCTATCCCCTTCTCTCCCTCAGGCTTTCTCCAAAGTAGCCTCTCCTATCCTTCCTATTGCCTTCACCCCCTCTCCCTTTCCCCAGGCTTCTTTCTCCATTTCCCCCTTAAGCCTCTTTTCCTATCCTCTCAGGCCTCCTTTTTCCCCAGCCTAGGAAGGATAGGATCTTCCCTATACTTACCTTCCAGCCTCCCCCCTTCCCCCCAGGAAAAACCCTCCTTCCTCCTCTCACCCTTCCTTGCTCTTCCTCTTCCCGCCAAAACCTCCTCCTCTTATTCCCACCCACCCACCCCCACTACACAAGCTATAGTTAAAAACAGTTAAAACAAGATTAAAGCGAAGTTAAAAAGAACAATTGCAGAGTTAAAAGACAGAGGGAATACCATCAACCACCCTCAAGGTTGTATGACAGTTTGGGATGCTCTTCTGGAATGCCAGGAGATGGGGGCCTGCCCTGCCTCTGGGAGCAAGCTATTCCATACTGACAGTATGCAGCCTTGTCATGCTCCTTTGCTAGCATGGAGGCAGTCTGTTTTGCCAAATTCTGTCCATGCTATTACATCTTACAATTTATAAATGTCCCTGAAACTACTCATATATTCAATGTGTTCCTGTAATGGTGGTACCCCAAAAATATACAGTAGTCATTTTAGTTTTACTTCACTATGTCTTGATTAGTTCTACAAATCTTTTGGAGGAAACAATTATCAAACTACACATATCTTGGTAAGATCGAAACACTTATTTTTATAAATGCCTTGCAATATTCATTCTTTTACTGTATTTGAACTATTTCCTAATAAATGGAATGTTTACACTGGGTTGGGATTTTCATAAAATCATTATGCTTTCTTTGGTCCATCAGTATCTATGTTGTCTCACATACACTGAATTGGTTTGCTATTTTAATTCCTCATTCTATCCTTTCTTAAAGAATGGAGAGCCAGTTTGGTCTGGTTGTTATGGCATCAGGCTAGAAAGTAGGAGACCAAGAGTTCAAGTGTTTATGACATGGATAGATAAAGCTTTTGGAATGTCTAGTTGCTAGACAGCCAATTTAATTTAGTAGGCACCAGGCTAGAAAGTGAGAGTGTCACGGTTTGAATATTGTCAGTGGTATGTCTATGCAGGGTGATACACCCCTATTCTAATATTATGGTATATTCCAATACAGGCAGAACACGTGATATGATCTTGTACGCATGTCCACATTCCTGATCCACCATTAATCACTTTTTGACTTGGTTCTTGACCGGAATGGTCGCATTTTTAGCAACGATGTAATTATTCAGGATTTATTGTTTTTGTACTGAAATAAATATTTCTATTAGACTTTTAATCTCGGCTTTATTTCTAACTGTCTGAATTCCAAGCAAAGATCCAAATCGCCTCTATGAGATATCATTCTCACCCCAACAGAGAGACTGTGAGTTCAAGTCTTGCCCTTGCCATGAAAGCCAGCTGGGTGACTATAGATCAGTCACTCTCTCTTAGCCAACTCATCTCAAGGGATTGTTGTTGTGGGGAAAATAGGAGGAAGAAAGTGTGTTGGATATCATCTTGAATTATTCATAAAAATAATAAAAGCGGGATACAAAATAAATAAATTAAGTACTGTGTCACATAGAAAAATATCTGATGGTGGAAATGTAGACTTTAATGTTGTGTTCCCATGAAAAGTTCTTCAATTTTTAGATGACTCAAACACTTAGATGCCTCTGAATTAAAGTGATTTGGAAAGGGGCATGGGGTAAAGAACAGTAAGTAAAAGTTAAGGTTCTGTTATTTGCATTATTACTTTTAAATGTACTCCAGATATTACAAATTCCAGTTTATTCTGGTGATGATTAGCAAATTATGATTGTCACTGGATCAATAAATTATTAGATGAGTTGTTCTTTTATCACAAGATGAAACTGAGTAATGTTTTAGAACAGTGATGGCGAACCTATGGCACGCGTGCCACAGGTGGCACGCAGAGCCATATCTAAGGGCACGAGGTATTGCCCTATGTCAGCTCCAGCACGCATACGCTCGCTGGCCAGCTGATTTTTAGCTTTCTTTTTGGCCGTTTTCACTCTCCCCAGGCTTCAGGAAAGCCGCCTGAAGCCTGGGGATGGCGAAAAACAGCCCAACCAGAAGTTCACTTGTGTGCTCACACCCAGCCTCCTTTTCGCTGTCAGAGGTCTTCAAGAACTTTTTTGGCTTTGGACAGTTGTAGCCAGGCCTCCCATACCTTGGCCCATTTCTTCTGCAGCCTGAAAGGCTGTCCTGAAGGCCTCTGCAGCCGGTAACAGAGCTCCAGATCGATCCGGAGCTCTGTAATCGGCTACAGAGGCCTTTAGGAAAGCCTTGCAGGCTGCAGAAGAAATGGGCCATGTGGGAGGCCTGGTTGCAACTATCTGAAGGTAAGTAGTAGGGCAGCTTCACTGAAAGTAAGTAGTAGGGCAGCTCCACAGCTTCAGTGAGGCCTGTGCACATGCACAGGGGGGCACATTGCATTATGGGTGTGGGCACCCGGGGGCACGCTATTGCGCACACGCGCGCACCCTTTTGGCACCCGAGCCAAAAAAGGTTCGCCATCACTGTTCTAGAACAATTGATGATTCCATTAAAATTCATATAGTATCTGACACATAATACAAATTTTGCCAATCAAAACTGAAATCCTGGATTTTTTTTGCTTCCAGGAAAATAGATTTCAGCCATACAGAAAAATAGCAATCCTTTAGTACAATACTCTTTTAGCATGACTAATAACTTCTGATTATTATATTATAAACAATTTTGTATGTGCTGCATTAGTGCTACTAAATCACATTTTCATATACAGAAACATGCAAAAATTGTTTCAGAAAATAAATGTCTCTATTGTATTTTGAAAAACATCAGTTAATTTATAGCATCTCATTGAGAGAATTAGACAAGAGAAGCACAAATATATTTTCTATGTGTCATTTCCTAAAGATGAATACTCATGAAAGTTGCAAAAATATTAAATCACTTAAATAATGCTAGCAATTTTTAGTTTGCTTAGGCACATTTTCTTTTAACTCACTTTATTTACTTAGAAGTTTGGTCTTTAAGTTTCTCTTTCAATACAAGTACAAAATGAGAAATTTGACAGGAAATATTGCACAATAAAGAAAAGTTATAGTACTTTGGAGAATATATTTGCAAATAAAGTTTGCAAATAAAGTTTTTCAGTTTTTATGTTGTTGCGTTCTATCTTATAGTAAGATCATTGAAATATTATGTATGCAACACTATTTTTTCCCCATTAAGACTGCTCCTTAGCATTAAAAGAGGTAGTTTGATGGAAAGTCAATGAAAAAGAAAAAAAAAACTCTCATTTAATTTCTGATGGCCTCCTGAATGGGGCATCAGGAAGCAAACCAACCATAATTCCTTCCTTCCTTCCTTCCTTCCTTCCTTCCTTCCTTCCTTCCTTCCTTCCTTCCTTCCTTCCTTCCTTCCTTCCTTCCTTCCTTAAGACAGCATATAAGTAACTTTGAAAAAAAACCCAGAAGAGTAAACTACAAATTATAGAGAAATGATCTATATATTGTCAGGGTTCCAAATAGCATCAAAAACTAAATCAGAGTCCGAGGCAAAGTATTCCTCAAAGTTCCAATTTATTAACAGAGCCATGTTGGTACATCTGGGTGAAACCCAAATCTGAAGTCCCCCTGGGTTTCACCACCCAGTTGAACATTATTTATTTATTTATTAATTGATTGATTGATTAAATTTCTACAGTCTCCCTTATCTGGACCACTAACAATAAAAAATGAAATAAAAACAATAATCAAAAATATAAATATAAATAACATAAAACAGTAGTTGAGCAGCTACTTATTACATTCGTCCAAAATCAATGCAACCAAGAAATGGGCTTAGCCCCACTACCAGGACCCCAGGTTCAAAAGCAAAATTAGATCTTTACGGATGAATCTATTTTCTGAGGGTTGATATTCTATCAGGCAGCCCCTCTCCCTCCCTCCCTCCCTCCCTCCCACTCTCTCTCTCTCTCTCTGAATTATATGGCTGTCCATCTCAAGTATGTGACTCTGGGGAACACATACACCAAATATATATACAATATCAAAATAACACAGCTGCTAGAGAATCACAAAAAAGCTCTCAACATAGCCAGGAGATCAACTCATTCACACATATGGGGCCAGAGGCTAAAGCACAGAACTAGGTCTTCAAGAGATAAGACAATATCTACATTTATTGGTGACTGGAAACCCCTTATGGACTTTTTGCATAAAATGAAAAAAAATCAAATTTGGGATTTATGGGTTCGATGGTTTTATGGGATAGATTATAGAAAGAAGAGAATCATGATGTAACTTTAGAGAGATCAAGCTTGGTCTAATGGTTAAAGCATGAGGCTAGAAAGAAGGAGATGTAAGTCTAAGTCCCATCTTAGCTATGACAGCTCAGCTAGATGACCTTGGGTCAGTCAATCTCTCTCTGCTCAATTTACCTGACAGGGTTGTTGTTGTGAGGAAAATAAGAAGATGAAAGTGTGCTGGATATGTTCACCACCTTGAATTATTTATAGATGGAAAATAAATAAATATATGGTAACTGTACTTATTACCGCTATATAAGAGCCACGGTGGCACAGTGGTTAGAATGCAGTACTGCAGGCTACTTCTGCTGATCAACGGCTGTCAGCGGTTTGGCAGTTCAGGTCTCACGGCTCAAGGTTGACTCAGCCTTCCATCCTTCCGAGGTTGGTAAAATGAGGACCCAGATTGTTGTCAGCAAAATGCTGACTTTGTAAACTGCTTAGAGAGGGCTATAAAGCACTGTGAAGCGGTATATAACTCTAAGTGCTATTGCTATATACAAAATACAAAGAATTATAGCTTGTCCTATAATGATTGAATAACGTCAAGCAAGTTAAATAAAGCAGAAAAAAACACCATAATAAAGGAACTAGCAAGACTGACAGGGCAAGCTACAGTATATTAAAAAGGGAGCAAACTGCACACTCTCCAAAACTGATGTTGTTACCTAGTTGGCTAATGAAATGTCTGCAAGCAAACAGTCAAGCTCAGAAAGTACCAAGGACTCCACATTTCAGCCCAGCGCTACAGATATTATATTACCGCCTCTTATAGCAATAGCAATAGCACTTAGACTTATATACCGCTTCATAGTGCTTTACAGCCCTCTCTAAGCGGTTTACAGAGTTCAGCATATTGCCCCCAACAATCTGGGTCCTCATTTTACCCACCTCAGAAGGATGGAAGGCTGAGTCAGCCTTGAGCCGGTGAGATTTGAACAGCTGAACTGCTGAACTAGCAGTAGCCTGCAGTGCTGCATTTAACCACTGCACCAACTCGGCTCTTTATGTCTGCAGACATCCAATTTTCAAAACTATACACTGTACTATCTTTGGCATTATCCAAAAACCTAATACAGGTAGGTTTACAACAGTTCATTTAGTGACCATTCAAAGTTCTTTTTTAATATAGTTTTTATTAAACACTTTTCTTCATTTTATATCACAATTTTGATCTTTACAGCACTCTGTAATCAGTATATCTCCTAAGTACATACAAATTATTTTCTTTATTCTTCCTTTCCTTTTGTGTACATATCTATTCTATACAATGCATCAATGTTATGATTACATATCTATATATATTATCCTTTGTTGTCACATCTTAATTTACTTTTACATTCTTATTCTTTGTTTCTATTTTCTAACCAATTATACCATGTATCCCAAATCAAATAGTATTCCATTTCACCTCTTTCTTTTATTTCCATTGTTAGCCTATCCATCTCCGCACATTCTAACACTTTTTTTTAATCAGCCTTTCATCAGAGGGAGTACTATCATTTTTCCAGTATTTTGTGTGGCTGCTGTTATTATATGTAATATGATATATTGAGCTTTTTTACTATAATTTCCCCTTAATATACCTAATAAGAATAATTCTAGTATTAGATCTATTTGTTGTTTAGTAATTTCCCCTAACCAATTTCTTATCTTTGACCAGTATTTCCTTGCATCTGGGCATAACCACCACATGTGGTAATATGTTCCTTGCCTCCTTTTACATTTCCAGCATTCCGCTGGTCTACTTGGAAACATTTTTGCCAATCTGGCTGGGGGCAAGTGCCAACGATAAAACATTTTATATATATTTTCTTTGTATGCTGCCGACATTGTCAGTTTGTAGTTTTTCCCCCCACAGTTTTCCCCAATGTTCTAATTCAATAGAGTAGCAGAATTTTTTTGCTCAAATTGTCACCATTTATTTAACCGTTTCTTCTTCCATTTTGAATCTCAAAAGAAAGTTATATGCTTTTGTTATTATTTTTTCCTCTGTCCCCTGCATTATTTTGTTGAGTTCTTGTTCCTTATAGAAACCATGCTTTTCTACATCTTTTTTATATCTTGACTGGAGTTGCAGCTACGGCCACCAATCTATGTCAATTCCTTGGTCTTTTAATTCTTGATTTGTGTTTAATTTTTCTTGGTCGTTTAATAACTCTTTCTACCTCACTATTTTGTCTAGGTCCAATACATTAGGATATATCAATGCCTCCATGGTTGATAGCCAAATTGGTATTTTTCTATAGTGATTCTTCTTTATTTTTTCCCATATTAGTAAAAGGGCTTCTCTAATTTGGTGTCTCTGAAAATAGGTGTGTATTTTGTTTTTCCCCTCCCAAATAAATATGTGCCAATTATAGATCATGATCCTCTATTGTAAAAATCCTTTTGTTTTTTAGGTTTCTCCAATCCTTTATCCATGTCAATGCTGCTGCTTGATAATATAGCTCCCAGTCTGGGAGCCCAAAGCCACCTTTATTTCTATTGTCTTGTAATAATTTTAGTTTTATTCATGTTTTTTTCCCCTGCCAAATAAATTTTGTTGTTATCTTGTTTAATTCTTCAAAAAACTTCTTCCCTAATTTTATTGGTATTGTTTGGAATAAAAATAGAATTTTCGGTAGTATATTCATTTTAATTGTGGCTATTCTTCCAATTAGTGATAATTGTGGTTTTTTCCAATTGCCAAGGTCCTTTTTAATTTGCTGGAGTAACTTAGTATAATTATCCTCTTTAATTGATGAGCATTTTGCCAACAGCCAAATTCCCAGATATTTTACTTTCTTAGTTATCCGTATTTCCAATTTCCTCTCTAATTCTTTTTTCTGGCAGTTAGTGAGATTTTTGGTTATTATCTTTGTCTTTTCTTTATTCATTTTAAGCTCCACCACCTTACCAAATTCTTCTATTTTTCCGTATTAATTTAGTTCCTGTTTCTAGAGGCTCTTCTAAAATAAATACTAGATCATCCGCGAAGGCTTGTACTTTGTATTCTTCTTCTTTTATTTGTAAACATTTTATTTCTTGTTCTTATCTGATGCAATCTAATAATACTTCTAGAGATAAAATAAATAGTAGAGGTGAAAAGGGACATCCCTGTCTTACACCTTTGGTTATACTAAATTGTTCTGTTATTTGCCCGTTTATTATCACTTTTGCTGTTTGACTAGAGTATATTGCACTTATCATCCCCACAAATTTCTCCCCAAAATTCATAATCTTTAATTGTTGAATAATAAACTGCCAACATAGATTGTCAAACGCTTTTTGTGCATCCAGAAATATCAATGCTGCTTGCTTCTCAGGGTGGGCTTTGTAAAATTCCAGGACATTCCTGATCATTCTAGTATTATTTCTCAGCTGTCTTTTTGGCAGGAACCCATTTTGGTCAGGATGGATAAATTTGTTTAATCATCTTTTTACTCTGTCTGCAATTATGGCAGTAAATATTTTATAATCGGCATTTAATAATGAGATAGGCCTAGAATTTTTAATCTGCTGGTGATCTGGATCCTCTTTAGGTATTAATACAATATATGCCTCTGTCCATGATTTCGGTAATTTAGCTTCTGCTAATACTTCGTTGAATAGTTCCAGCATTAACATCTCGAATGCTTCTTGTATAGTTTTATATAATTCTGCAGGGAGTCCATCAGGACCTGGTGTGGGTTTTTTTGTGTGTGTTTTTTGTTCTTTTTTATTTGCCTCCATTATTTCCATAATGGTTATTTTGGAGTTTAACATCAATCTCTTTGTAGCTGATATTGTGGTTAGGCCTCTCTCTATTAAGTTCTAACAGCACTGAAAAAAGTGACTTATGACTGTTTGTCATACTTACGACCATTGCAGTATCCCCATGGTCACGTGATCAAAATTTGGACACTTGGCAACTGCCTTATATTTATGACGGTTGCTATGTCCTGGGGTCATGTAATCCCCTTTTCTGGGGAAAATTGGGAAGCCAGATTCATTTAACAACCGAGTTACTAACTTATCAACTGCAGTGATTTACTTAACAGGAAAGGTCGTAAATTGGGGCAAAACTCACATAACAAATGTCTCACTTAACAACAGAAATTTTAAGCTCAGTTGTGGCCTTAAGTCAAGGACTACCTGTAGTCCTGCAGGTCAACCTTTAGGGATATAAATAAGTCCTGTATTTCATCAGTTTTAGTAATCACAGAGCTATTTTTCTTAGCATTGCTTAAAGAAGATTAAAAAAAAATAAAAATAAGAATATTGCTAGATTTATGTTTGTAGGAAAAAGAATTGCTATAATTCAGAAACTAAGAACATTCCAATATTTGATATTCAGTATTCTAAATAATTAGAACTCATTTTAATGGCAAGACATACATAATGCATATATATATTGTGTGTGTGTGTGTGTGTGTGTGTGTGTGTACTGTATATATGTGTATACACACATATGCACAGTATATTTTGTTAAAATAAAGAACAAATTGGCTTCAATTAACTGGCCTCAATAATAATGTGGATTTTATGGAGTGAACATTTGAAATCATCATGAAAAGAGGGGCTTCCGAGGGGAGTCCTGAATTTGTGGCTTTGCTATTCTTTGTGTAATTCTGCATTTCTAAATTTCTGTATTTGACCCAATAAATAAATAAGCAATATTTTTGGATCATGGAAATAGAAATACACCATTCCCATTTGGCCCGGAATATATTTGAATATATGTTCATATCAGATAATTGCAACATAATCAAGGACTGCATGGGGTATACTAATGTGTTCTTAGTATTCCAGCCTTTTTGTAAACAAATTAAAAACTAACAACAGAGCTGACCCTAACCCTTGCTCTGCTCCGGGGTTAATTTTCTGCAGTCATCTCCTGCACCTATGCTTCCCTCAAAGTCTAAAGAGGCCTTCGTTCTCTCAGAAGTTCAGAAAATAATTTTATTGCCTAACAGGAGGGAAAGCTGCCTTAATTTTGTTGTCACTGGGAGTCTAAATGTGTAAGGACAGCTGCTGTGCTCAAATAACAATGCAATCAGTTAAGGCTTTCAGCAGGGAGACATTAGCCTTCTTTGCCTGCTAGGCTGGGAAAAATAACTTATTTGGGAAACTTTTTAAAGACAATTTATTTGTGTATGCATCGTGCTTTTTTTTCCTTAAGCTGGACAAAGACAGGAAGAGTTCAAATACGGTAGTATCTTTCACATTATTATTATTTCTACTTTTAGTGTTTCAAGTTTCTTTTAATGCCCTCCAAAACTACAATGATCTCTGTTGTGTTTGGACTGACCTCTAACTGAATCCTAAACTTGTTTTGACTAGACGACCTCTGACTGAACTGTAAGTTGTTATGTTTTTAGTGAACTCTACCTGAACTGTTGTTGCCACCCAGGTCATGTGTTTGAATGCTCATACGCTATTGGTTGTTGTGTCTGACAGCCCTCTATAAAAGAGCTAGCTGTCAGACCATGTTTTGCTGGTTACTTGAGTGAGCTGAGTAAAAGAGCTGTTATGAAGTCTGTCTCCTGTGATCCTTGCCCACAATCTAACAATCTCAGTTTGAAATCATACAGAAATCGGCCTGGATTCCCATTGGCTGATTTTTTCCCACTTTCCTCTGCATTTCCATACTCCATAATAAAAGAGTTGTTTCTGATTTACATTCTCAATTTTTCATTATTATTTTTTTGCAACTCTTATTTTTTCCCCTTTTTTGATTGCCTTTGGGGGTTTAGGTGTTTTCAGATGCTACCTGGATTCCATATTCTTACTATGGCAGGTCTATCATTGTCATTTTAAAAATCTACATTAAAATCTAAATTAAACTTACCTATGTTGTACCACCCAAATCTCGGTCATGTTCTTCTAACTCTAAAAGTCATCTATTTATCAGCAACACTGATAAATAAATCAACAAATAAATCAACAAATAAAGAACAAGCTGAAAAATAAATTTTCAACCCAACCCAAAACGCCTCTGTCCTTTCCATCTGTAACAACTTAAATTTAAACCATGATTTTTCCCTTCCTGTAAAAATCTTAGATATAGCCTTTTGTCACCTTTTAAATGGTGCATCAGTTGTAAAAATGATATTGTATGAAACAAAAACATTATTCTATTCAAAACATTCATTTTGATCACAGAAATTCTCTCAACAATCACAACTATAATTTCTCCCATCTTAAAATAGGAATCTACAGAATCCAAAATGTTCTTATTGCTTGAACAAGCACCATTTATTTTCATATTTTTGTAATAATTAAAGATGGAGGGGGGGAGAGAAAAAAATCCATCCCCTTTAACCTTGTCTCTTGCTGATTTGAGCTGATAATGAGTATTTCTTTCTTCCTCTCCGATAGAATTGCTCTGCAAAACCAAGAGCTCCTGAGGGCAATGTCAAATTCACATTAAGAAGCTATCTCTACAGAGTGCTTGAGAGAGGAGAGAATACTAAACCATCGGAAGCAAAAATAAAGGGAAATTTGTGGTGAATTCAGGGAGTTGAGTTCTAAAGAAAATGGAAAAAATATCTTGCAAATAATAAGGTAATTTCAGGGGAAGTCTCCACATTTATAGAGTGCCATAGAATGTCACCAGGGAAATCTGATCCAAATATTTGGAAAACCTGTTGATTCAAACAGCCACAGTAACTTTGAAGAAGACTAATAGAATTGAAGATATTAATACAACTTTTCAATGGATATGGTGCATGTTTGATACAACACATGACTTGGCTGTGATGTCAGGCATTCTATTTATGATTTTACCATGTCTTCAAGGAGATCAGGTTACCATACTTATCCTACTTCTCTATTTATCTTCTTAATTTATGCAGACCCTGAAATCCAAAAAGATTTCCTACTAGATAACATTGCAAACATGATGAATTGATTAGATAAATTGCAAACATGATAAACTGATTTCTGCTAGAATGTCTAAGAAAAATATTCAAATCTGTAAGAAGATAGGTGTGATGGACTACAGTGAAGTGGTCATTTCCCAGGAAGGAGGAAGCACATTGCAATGAGGAAGGTGAGACAAGAAACAGCATAGCACAGATCTGGGTCAGACAAAGAGGAAGAGATTTAGAATAGCCACTCCCTAGAATCTCCTGGGTTATAGCCGTTAGAATAGTGTAGGTTTAGTCTGGCAAGATTCTGTCTATAAAGTCCCTCTGGGAGTTGGGCGGCATAGAAATTTTAATAAATTCAAAATTCAATTCAAATAGTATGAGCCAATAAAGAACTGAACTTTGACTGGATTCTTCTATGTCATTCTTGGTCTAAGGCCTGATAGAATGTCCACAGATCTCATTTTCCCAAGGCATTGCACCTGGATAGTAGTTGAGCCCAGAGTATACACATTTAGGATAGGAATGTTATGATTTTCATTTTCTTATGTTTTGTTATTTGTGCCTATTATTGTTAGCTGCACAAGGATGTCCATATAAATATTTCAAATAAATAATAAAAAATACCTGCTACTGTCTTACATAATAGTTCTTAACAAAAGTAAACTTTAAATATTTCATACAAAAGAATAGGTTCATCAAAGAATGTGTTCAAATTCTGATAAATTAACATATATTCCCATAATGCTAAGCTGCTGGAGGTAATTGGGTATAATATCTCCTGAAATGTGCTTTGAGAAAAATGGATGAATTAACCCTAGAAAAGCATACAGTATGTCACTTAGAAGACCACATGTTGGATATAGTGATGAAGACAATATCCTTTAAATAATATTCCACCATCTATTATCTAAGTTTTAAATCTTTTTTTTAAAGAGTGGTCGCTATTCATACCTAGTTTGCCTTTGATCAAGAATCTGGGACATTTTTTTTAAAAAATGGTGGTTTATATGAGTTTCTCTTCCATTTTTCCCAATTTGGAATAATTCCATATTTCAATTGTCTCTGAGGAAAGGATTGTGAAGATGTCAAAATTGGCAGAAATGGCAAATTTGAATTGTTTGGTCAGTGACAAAACAATATTGTCTTCTCATTGTTCCTATCACCCATCTCCTCCCACTTATAACTTGTTGCTTGTATCCTTACGATTTATATCAATATTGATTGTTTCCTGATTGCTTATTTGTACCCTATGACAATCATTAAGTGTTGTACCTCATGATTCTTGACAAATGTATCTTTTCTTTTATGTACACTGAGAGCATATGCACCAAAGACAAATTCCTTGTGTGTCCAATCACACTTGGCCAATAAAGAATTCTATTCTATTCTATTCTATTCTATTCTATTCTATTCTATTCTATTCTATTCTATTCTATTCTATTCTATTATTCTATATGTATTCTTATAAAAGTCTGTAACCTTTTTATGGAAATGCTGAAAATGGAGGAAAAAGTGATGATTTATTAATGTGATGATTACAATAAGTGTCTAAAGGGACTTTTGTAAGGAGGAATAATGGTTTCCCTGTTGAAAAGAAGGTTGGAAATCATTTATTTTTTTCTGATTCTTGTTTCTTTTTCTTTTCTTTTCTTTCTTTTCTTCCTATTTGCCTTTCATTTATATAAGCATTATATGAAAACATGACACATCACCTCCAAAGCGATGTGAAATTGTCTGGCTGAACATCTTCACTTCTGCCAATTCAGAATTCCATGAATCAAGCAGTGCTTTTCTGACCAATCAATAGGACAGTATAGGAATAGTTAGCCAATTGATCTCTTCATCCCTGAGTAACAAATCCCTTTGTTTCCACTCCAGAAAAAGGACTAAGCATTTATATATTTATTTTGCAAATAATTTGAGTTGGCGGCAAACAAAGAAAACTACCCGCCTATCAACAGTCCTTTCTCATATACATTCCCCTTAAAATATGGGCGGATGATGGCATGACAACATTGCAATCAGGTATTCTTGTAGTCAAGTGCTGAAGATGGCTGCAGTTATCAGTGTTTGAGGAGGAGAGGGATTAGGGAGAACAATGGTTCCTTGTGTCCAGAGTACTCTGGGTAAGGCAAGAATTCACTATATGCTATTTATATAAGCAGGATAATCAATCCAGTGAAACTTACTAAAAGGGTTAAGATTAGCTTGCTAATCGGGTGGCCCATGAAATCTACTAAAGAGTTCCCAATTCAGGCAGGGAGAGTCAAACTGCCCAACGTGAAATCCTGCAGGATTCCAATGCCATAAATCACAACATAGACATTTTGCCAATTGAGTTGTGCCACAGCCAAGCAGAAGCAATTAAGTTCAGCCAAGGAAGACAACATCACAAGAGCATGACAAACTAAAGTCTGAGTCCAGATTGTTCAAAATTGTACAAATATCTTTCTGACTTGAGTTCTAATATCTGAATAAAACACAATTGAGGAATAATATAGAGATTACTGGATTATTTTTTACTTATGTTTTTATGGTTTGGAATCATTTAGAATCTGTTAAATGGAAAATAGGTGATGATAGATTAAATGATAGCTAGCTAGCTAGCTAGATAGACAGACAGACAGACAGACAGACAGACAGACAGACAGACAGACAGACAGACAGATAGATAGATAGATGATAGATATGAGGCAGAGGCAGAGGTAGAGGTAGAAGTAGAGGTAGAGGTAGAGGTAGAGGTAGAGGTATAGATGCTATATATATATAGCAGCGGAGGGTTCCGGTTATTTTTGCTACCAGTGCGCATCGCGAGCATGCGCAGAAGTGAACTCACGTTCCATTGGGTAATTTCACTTCCGGGCATGCTTAGGACGACATTACAAGCTGAAACACAGCTGAGGAGCTTCTCAGCTGTGCTTTGGAGGAAGAATAAAGGTCCGTACTGAAACAAGGGCGGGTGGGAGGGCTTTTTCCCGACAGCTCAGGACGTGGAGAAGTGCCAGAAAATGACATCATCGCCGGGCTCCTACCAGAGCTGCGCTCCACACAACACCGGTAGGAACCCACCACTGATATATAGAGACAGACAGACAGACACAGAGATGGAAATAGATAGAGACAAAGACAGACACAGACACAGACATAGATAAATGTAAATATCAGATTATGCATAGGGATTGATATTTACCTGGTTATAGTGTACATCTGTTTTAAAAAACCATGAAAACATCCCAGCCCTGAATGACTGTGATAGGCTTAACAAACTCTGCTTTTTCTGATTTATTTAGTACAACTAGACTTCAGACATTTGCTACAAGGCTACAAATAAGAGGAAATAATTTGCAAATCTCCAGCTCACATTCAGTTCATGCTACTCTATTAAAGTTATATTCAGTACATAGCAAAGTACTTACAGAAAATGTGCCCAGTAATTTAGTTCAGAGAAGAAAATAGCCCATCAACATTCTCTTTTATATTCAGGTCAAGAAAAGCACATGGGAGAATTTTTTAATTTAACATCAGGAATGATGATAAATGTTTAATTAGCTAGAACGTACTACCTCAAGAATATTGGAGTCATGTACCTGCATTATGATGGAATAAAGAAATGACCAGAACATAGGTAACACCTTATCAACATTTATTTGGTCCATATATCATATTAGACTCAAATGAACTTTTTGCCGCTGGTGCATATAATCAACAAAATGGATATCCACACAACTTCATCAAAATGTACCTGACCACTCAACCCAATACAGCACAACCAATGCAAGCTGTAAAAAGAATAACACTGCCATACATCAAAACATCTCAGAAATTACCAACAGACTACTACACTCACATGGAATTAGCATAGCACACAAGCTAACTAAAGCCCTTCAAAACATCCTAAGTAAACCAAAAGTTCCAGCAGCCCCAGAAGAAAAACAGGAGTCATCTACAACAGGGCTGTCAAACTCCCAGCCCACGGGCCACTTTAGTGAAAGGGGGAAAAGTCCTGATACATCACATGACACCACCGTGATGACATGAGTTTGACACCCCTGATCTACAACATATAGTATAATGACTGGAGCAGCCATTACATAGGACAAACAGGCAGAAGACTAGCAGAATGCATCCATGGACACCAACTAGCAGTCAGAAGACATGATGGAAACTCTTTAATTTCATAACATATGGACAGATTTAACTACAATTTCAACTGGGAAACTCTGATCATCCTAGACCAAAAATGCTACAAAATTTTTAGAAGCCTGGCACTCTGACAAATTAGTCGTCAAAAGACATATAGACATAAAAAGTAACTGCATATTGTGCAAAAGAGACAATAAGAAGCCAAAAAGGGAAGGAAAAAGACCAAAATACTTCCCCACCAGCAATCAGCACCCAGATGAGCATAGATTAACTCCAAGGTTAACATCAGATCAACAATCAAGAAGTAAACAATAGTCCTATCAAGCAACTGCCAATAGCAATAGCACTTAGACTTACTGTATATACCACTCCACAGTGCTTTACATCCCTCACTAAGTGATTTACAGAGTCAGCATATTGCCCCCAACAATCTGAGTCTTCATTTTATTGATCTTGGAAGGATGGAAGTCTGAGTCAAGGCTAATAGTAAATAGCCCAACCCAGGGGTAGGCAAAGTTGGCTCTTCTATGACTCGTGGACCTCAACTCCCAGAATTCCTAAGCTAGCATGATTGGCTCAGAAATTCTGGGAGTTGAAGTCCACGAGTCATAGAAGAGCCAACTTTGCCTACCCCTGGCCCAACCAAAGAATCTCCAAGACCACCCACATCAACACAGACAGGGAAAGCTATTAGAATATAAACTGAGAACAGACCCTAGCACTGATGATGTTACCTGGTTGGGTAGTGAGACATCTGCAAGAAAACAACCAAGCTCAGGAACCCTCACTTCAACTCTGAGCCACAAATATTCTTCTTTATTAATTAAAGAATCACATTGACTGCCATGGGTAATTGTTTTCCCCCAAAAAAAGCAAAATAAAATGCGTAACTTATGTTCTTTTGCAAATTATTTTGTGTATTTATTTCATTTATTTATCTAGCCACTCAAATTGTGAAGCATAACCCTAAGTAGCTCACAAAACAATAAAATAAATCAAAAAACAAAACAAAAACAAAGCCCTCAGATAACTACAGTATAAGTAGGCAATATTATCCCAATATCAATGTACCATCTTGTTGAGCTCCAGCCAGTGGTGGGTTCTAAATTAGATCGCCACCAATTCATGCATGCACACGCATGCAACACTTCTGCGCATGCGCAGAAGCATCCCGGGAGGGTGGGTGGAGCCTCCCGCTGCCACCACTACCAGTTCTAAGAACCGGTCCGAACCGGGAGCAACCCACCGCTGGCTCCAGCCCCATCCTACCCAATGTATGTGGGAAGAGAAACCTCTTCAAGGTTTTCTGGGAAGCAAGGAGGGTAGGGGCCTGCTAGATTTCAGGGAAGGACAAATACTGCAGAGAAGGAGTATTTCCTTTGAGATATTATGAATAATCAGCCTCTAACATCCTGAGCATTTTTGTGCCATTTTTGTGCTGTATGTGCCAGATAGAGTGGCAATCAGCAGCATAAAATCAGGCCTGAGACATGGAATCATCAATATATTCCCATCTAAATATAGGATCTTCAACATTCCTTTGAAAGGAGATGGGACAATAATGCTATCATACCATATTATGAAACACTGCCACATTAAAAATGTAGGTGAAAAGTATGAAGCTCAATAAAAGCTTATAGTAAGTACAAAGCTACATAAGCCAAACATTCTGACATCAAGAAACACCTTTATGATTATATGATTGTGAGCTTCCTAGAAAATGAAAATGAGACAGTATAGAAATTATTTTATTTATTTATTTATTTTATTTATTTATTTGGTCGTTTTTAAATGTCGCCCAACTCCCGTAGGACTCAGGGTGGCGTATTAATTAATAAATAAAAAATTAATGAGAAGGAAGGAAGGAAGGAAGGAAGGAAGGAAGGAAGGAAGGAAGGAAGGAAGGAAGGAAGGAAGAAAGGGTGTTTCCTTTGAAATGATAACATTCAGTTTGGGGGATTTGAAATGAATGAGCAGAGTGAATAAATTTTTCCACAAAAAGTCAGGAGAAAAAAGATAATAGTAAAATATTCTTTATTATTCTGACTGCTTCAATTTTAAATGTCAGTTTCTCAGTTTTCCTTCTGTAATTTTCTTTCTGTTCTATGATCTGATTTCTTTCTAATGTTGAGTTAAAGGTGTGTTAGTAATATTGGTCTTATTCAAAGGATCTTGAAGAGCACATTATGTCTCAAAACCCTTGTTTTATTTCTTTCATAAAAGTGCATTTTCATTTTGGCTCTTCTCATTCATTTAAGGCTTACATTTTCTGAATATCATTTTCTCCCTTTAAAAGCTTCTATAACAATCTTACTGAAATGAGATATTCATTCAATGAGTTTCTACTGTTGTTATTTAGTTATTAACTCTGATATTAATTTCAGGAATTTGACTCTCTTAAGTTTCTATGAATTTTATTAGACCTGAAGAAAAGGTCATTGTACAAAAGAATAGCAACAAACTGGAGTACTATATTGATGGTGAGACATTCAAGAAAATGTCATATTTATAACAGCAGCTTCCACGCTTCGTATGAGGGAATTTTAATCATAAGTTTAAGAATTTAAAGAATCTGAAATAAACAGCAAAAAATAAGTATTATTTTGATCTTAGAAAGTTATAAATGAACTAAGGGTTCAGATAATGTTGAAATATTGAAAATTTTGCAACAAGATTTTGGAATTAATTAAAAAGTGCAAACAACTTTTCCTGTGAAGTAGAAGATACAAGATACAATATAGAGAAATCATTTCATGATTTCAAAAACTGAAAACTAGGCACAACTAAACATTTTAGATAGAGGAAAGATATGTAGATCTGAAAGATGGCTATGACAATAAAAATACTGAAGTAGACTTTTGAGGAATTTAAAAAAGAAATACAAATGACAAACAAATTATACCTGCATACCTGCATATATTTTTTCCTACTAGGTTTACAAAATAAAATGCTCTTGAAGAAGAGTCTTTTGTTAAAAAAAAATGGACAAATTCTTTTTTGTTCAAAAAAGAAATGGACACAGAAGAAATGAGGAGAAATCAAATCCTACAACAATATTTCATGGAACTAAAGACTGTTAGAAGTAAAACAAAGAAGTATATAAAGTTGGTTTATTTCATCAAGTTTAAAATGGAATATGTGATCACTTCCAGCTACCGTTTTTGGACTTTTTGCTGATACTAAAACTGAAAAGATGATGTTTTATGGTTTTGTTTATAGATACAAGTTAGGATGTGGGATAAAGATATAAATATTTGTAAATTTAAAAAGGATGAAAGTTACTAAATTTGTTTCTACTTGTGATGAAGATTGGAAGTCATTTCTTTATATGCTTCTTTTCTGTTTCTTTATTATATTTTTACTTTTCTTTTTCTTTTTTCTTCCTTGCACTTTTTTACTCTTCTATTTTTTAATTTAAATTTAGTTTGCATATGATTTTATGTTTATAATCAAAATTCTTAATCAAAAGTTATATAACAAAAGATGGGCATATTTAGTTTGTAGACAAGATTATTGCAATGATAATAAAAATTTGCTTTGTTCCAAATGCTAGGGAATAGACTAATAAGTGAAAATGTCAAGAAAGGAAATTTCACCTCAATAGTCAAGAAATTGTGCCTCAGAAAATGGAGGATTTTCCTTCATTACAATTTTTAAGCAGGGAATGAAAAGCTATGTAACTATCTATTAGAGAAGCAGAAGATCTGGATTTCCTACATTGCATGAGAAGGTACTGGAGGAGATGAATTTTAAATTTCCTTCAAGTCATTGAACCACTATGTGATCTAACTAGGATGCTACTCCTTCAAAGCCTTAGTGATTCATTTCAAAATAAACAGGATTAATAACTATATATTCAGTATGTTTATTATGAAAATAAATGAGATAAAAAGAATGTTTATCCCTTGAAAGTACAGTGCAAGTGATAAATAGATGTTCCAAAACCATATAATTGGGAATCACAACTTAAATTATCCATCAGTGGCTACAGTGGCTAAGAAAAACATATTTCTTCATACACCTAAAGCTCCAGTGTGAATATACAACATGATTATTACATCTTGTAAGTTTAAATGTGTAATATAGATTAGATGAAGAGATTTCAAAGACAATGGAAGATTTAAAAGAAAATGAAAATCTTAGCAAGTGAAACTCCGGAATCTTCAGATACTGAGGGTATCAGCAAACGACCAACTCATCTATCTCAAGATTCAAATAAATTGTTGGTTTAATCCTTTAGTTGTAACATTTATCTTAATTCCAAAGATCTATTGAAAAGGGATTTAAGGAAGATAAATCAGTACTAGAACTTCTTAGGAAATGACAAAATAAAACTTTGTAAGAGTTCTCTATGGAGACAAGTGATTATATGAAGCTGCATGGAAACTAATGTGAAAAAACATCCCTTTTATTGATTAGTCTTTCTGGACAGATTCAACTATATACACATTAATCTTGAAAAATGTATTACATTTCCAAGTGTGGTTTTGCTCTCCCTCCACAACCCTTGGAAAGCCCTATTTTAGACTTCAGTATTGAATTAGATTTTCAGATTGCTGCATAAGCAGACCCTTTTCCTGGCCCAAATAAACAAAAGATTGATTTCATCTTTTTTTTTAAATTAAACTGTACAGAGAAGGAAGGAAAAGGATAAAGGAGAAGAAAAACAGCAAATGTAAATGAACAGAATGTAGATGCTAATTATCTTTTGCATGGTCCAATCATGCCGAGAAACTGAAAATCCACCAAGAATTATAGAACAAGCTTAACCTGAAGGAGAAAGGAGCTCTCCATTGCTAATAAAGTTGGTTTCCATTCTCTTCTATTAATGCCAGACTTTGTGAAAGCCCCTTTTCCATAAGATTAAAACTTGTTATAGATTTTCCTCTCTCTTTTTTGGGGGGGAAGGGGAAGGGGAGTTGAGTAAACCTGATCAGATGGAAATAATTAAGAAAGCAATTTTCCAGATTCAGAGAATGCATCAACAGTGTTTGTTTCTTATGAAACTGTTCTGCTTATGAATAAGTCTTTTAAAAAAATGTTACAAGTGTTCTGAGTCTTTTGGTACATACGAGTCATTTGCACATTTGTGTATACTGAAGAAACTTTGATGAGGCCTTATTGTCAACCATTCCATTGGCATATGCAGCAAAAGAAACATCTGGGATATTATTTTACCATAACTTTACTGATAGATCCATATAGGCACAGTAGAAGCAATGCCAGTTCTAAAGTTTTCATGGAAAAAACTACATAGTTAAAATCCCCCTTTTCCCACCCTGGGCCACCCACTGCCCATTGTCTATCAACCCAGTGCGATCTCTTTGTTTTGGGA
The DNA here is from genome assembly GCA_023053685.1 of Diadophis punctatus similis. Lineage (NCBI taxonomy): Eukaryota > Metazoa > Chordata > Lepidosauria > Squamata > Dipsadidae > Diadophis > Diadophis punctatus. Next base: position 216,463,634 of record JALIGW010000002.1, on the reverse strand, counting down.
AACAGTCTGCTTGGTTCAGAAAGCTCTCATCGTTTGATCTTGAGATGTTGAAATTCTCCCAGGCCATAGATGGTGCACATAAATTCCTCAGTTCTGTCCCAGACACCCATACATTCCAATTCTACCCCTACTCCCTGCCTGGTTTTTGTTGTCTGGCTGTGAACAAAGGTGCACATCGAGTTGACCATGTCGCTTATGCTGTGTAATCATGTGCAGGAAAAAAATGGAAAGACATTATTCCATACAGTTTGCTTTAGAAAACAATGTTAATCAGTTCTCTGTGTGAGGAATAAATAGGGTGAATTAGAAATTCAAGTAAATGAGGGCAGATATTATATTGTTGACATTGCGGAAACTTGGTGGAATGAAACCCACCAATGGAACATACAGCTAGAGGGATTTAAATTATTTAAAGGAAATAGACCAAATAAAAGAGGAGGTGGAGTTGCACTATATATAAGAAATAACTACATCTCTACAGAAATAGAGCACAACAATAATGAAAATTATCTTGAATGCATTTGGGTCAATATTAAAGGGGGGGAAATGACATTGCCATAGGTCTATACTATAGGCCATTCAACCAAACAGAGGAAATAGATGAACTTTTTGCTAGTCAGCTAACTAAGATATGTAGGAAGCACATCACAATGGGAATGGGGGATTTTAACTACCCTGACATCAACTGGGAGACAAACTCTGCACCAAGTGGAAGATCCAACAGATTCCTAACAAACCTAGCAGACAACTTTATTTCCCAAAAAATAGAGAAGCAAACAAAGTAATGACCAAAAGCCAACATGGGTTTGTCAAAAACAGATCATGCCAGACTAATCTTATTGCATTCTTTGACAAAGTGACATAATTAGTGGACCAGAGGAATGCTGTCGATATAATTTACTTGGACTTCAGTAAGGCATTTGATAAAGTAGACCATAACCTACTACTAGATAAAGTAGAAAAATATGGGTTAGACAGCAACACCACCAGATGGATTCGAAACTGGCTAACCAACCACACTCAACGTGTAGTGCTCAATTGAACTGCATCTACATGGAGGGAAGTATGCAGTGGAGTACACCAAGGCTCTGTTTTAGGCCCAGCACTCTTCAACATCTTCATCAATGACTTGGACGAGGGGATTGATGGGGAACTCATGAAATTTGCAGATGACACCAAACTGGCCAGGAATAATCAACACTCCAGAAGATAGGCTCAAGATAAAGAAGGATCTTGACAGACTTGAATACTGGGCGCTATCTAACAAAATGAAATTCAATGGTGAAAAAAATAAGGTTCTACATTTAGGCAAGAAAAACAAAATGCACAGGTACAGTATATGTGGTACCTTGCACAAGAGTAGTAACTGTGAGAGGGATCTTTGAGTCCTAGTGGACAACCATTCAAATATGAGCCTCAGTGTGCAGCAGCTGCCAAAAAAGGCAACACAGTTCTAGGCTGCATAAACAGAGGGATAGAATCAAGATCACATGAAGTGTTAATACCACTTTATAATAACTTGGTAAGGCCACACTTGGAATACTGCATTCAGTTTTGGTCGCCACGATGTAAAAAAAAGATGTTGAGACTCTGGAAAGAGTGCAGAGAAGAGCAGCAAAGATGATTAGGGGCCTGGAGGCGAAAACATATGAAGAATGGTTGCAGGAACTGGGTATGTCTAGTTTAATGAAAAGAAGGACTAGAGGAGACATGATAGTAATGTTCCAATATCTCAGGGGCCACCACAAACAAGAGGGAGTGAAGCTATTCTCCAAAGCACCTGACGGTAGGCAAGAAGCAATGGGTGGAAACTGATCAAAGAGACAAGCAACTTAGAACTAAGGAGAAATTTCCTAACAGTTAGAACAATTAATCAGTGGAACAACTTGCCTCCAAAAGTTGTGAATGCTCCAACGCTGGAAGTTTTTAAGAAAATGTTGGATAACCATTTGTCTGAAGTGGTGTAGGGTTTCCTGCCTGGGCAGGTGGTTGGACTAAAAGACCTCCAAGGTCCCTTCCAACTCTGTTATTCTATTCTATTCTATTCTATTCTATTCTATTCTATTCTATTCTATTCTATTCTATTCTATTCTATTCTATTCTATTCTACTTTTGGGGTTTTGCATGTTTGAAACTACCTTGTAATACTGAAATTCTATGAACTTGGGATTGTGTGCTGTTTCTGTATAGTTTTGATAAAAAGGACCCTAAGGCTTAGAAGCAATACTTTAGTATTAACCGATTTAACTGCTAACTATAGAGCAGTTATATACTGAGATTGCTATTGCCCTGCAAAACCAGTCTCATCTAGTTCTTTTAACTTTAACTCAAGTAATGGTGTTCTGCCCATAGATCAAGTTTTAGTAAATCTACTGAATCAACTTATGTTCAGATCAAGTGAAATTAATGAGGTTTAAGTCATTAATTAACTGGACACATACATTTGAGATGTATTTTGGATCATTCCTGATCCACTCCAGCACAGGTTTTTGTTAGCAAGACTTTGGGAATTATAAATGTCAAGGTAGAATACTATTATAAGTCTTTTTCCTATGTTATCATTATGATCATTTTTAAGTACGTTTTTTTCCAGATATGTTTATGATGCTCAATTTTTTTTATCTTTAAAAACATATTGTTAGAAATAGTATAGGGTTGTTTGAAATACAGTGTTTTTCAAAAATGTATCAAAGAGCCAGTTTTGTGTAGTGGTTAAGGCATTAGGCTTAACCACTACTAGTACTACTGACCTCACCCAATTCCTAAGAGGTCAGTAAGGGGCGTGCATAAGTGCACCAGTGTGCCTACCATCCCTGTCCTAATGTTCCCGCTTATTAGTACCCATCTTATGTATATAAACAATGTTATATTTATGTATATTACTAACACGTACTTGACAAAATAAATAAAATAAAAAATAAAATAGTAACTGGGAGACTGTGAATTCTATAAACAAAGCACAGAAAAAGCCTCCTAACAGGAAGTTGGATCAACCAATTAGAATACACAACACGGCATATCTCCACACAATGTATAGTTGAGATTTGGGAGGTGTCAGTGCTAGCCAGTTTGCAAACATCTTCAACCTACACTTATCCATCAGCCCTTTCACAACATAGGTATGTGTTGACGCTTATGCATCGTTGCAGATTGCTTGATTCTAAATCAAGCCTGATTCTATACTGGCAATCTCTTCTCCAGTCTTCTTAAAGTGATACTGTAGTTTTAAACCTTGTGCTTTCACATTATAATTAACAGAATAATGCATTAGTAAAGGACCTTGTTATGTATTCAGATCTTTGTGTAGCTACTATGTCATCCTCCAAGTCTTGACATGACTTACAGCATGTCCTGTAAACACTGCCACATAAACATTTTTGCATGTCACTTCAGCATCCAAATCTTTTGTTCTCTGACATTTAGAGCCATTCCATTCCAGCAAAGGTTGTTACCTTTCTTCTCTCTGACTTTGTGACCTGTCTTCATTCAACAGTCAACATTCCAATCAGCTTTCACTGACATACAGAAAATGGGGATATATTGACTTTTACAAGGAGACACCTAATGCAAATAAATGAAAACTTCCGTATGAATGGAGCCATCAACAAACAAAAGGAGGCCTTTAAGAGACAACAGTGATACGTAATTATATATTTAATTATTTCCATGTATTACTTCTCTCATAACTCCAAGGTATGGTATTTATTTATTTATTTATTTATTTATTTATTTATTTATTTATTTATTTATTTATTTATTTATTTATTTATTTATTTATTTATTTATTTATTTATTTATTTATTTATTTATTAGTTGCATTTGTATGCCGCCCACTCCACAGAGACTCTGGGCGGCTCACAACAGTAAAAATTCACATGCAACAACAAATATAAAAAGCATTAAAAACAATAGATATTAAAACATTAAAAAAACATTAAAAACCACAATTTAAAAACCCATACAATAAATCATTCATGGGGCCAAGAATGATCGGTGTTGTATTAAAATCATTGGCCCCAGGCCTGTCGACAAAGCCATGTTTTAACTGCTTTTCTGAAGGCTGGCAGGGTGGGAATAATGCGGATCTCGGGGGGTAGTGTATTCCAGAGAGCCGGTGCTACCACAGAGAAAGCCCTCCTTTGTGGGCCCGCCAGCCAACATTGTTTGGCTGACGGGACCACCAGCAGACCAACTCTGTGGGCTCTAATCGGTCTTAGGGAGGTATGTTGGAGAAGGCGGTCTCGGAGGTAAACTGGTCCTAAGCCATGTAGGGCTTTAAAGATAATCACCAACACCTTGAATTGCACTCAGAGACCTATGGGCAGCCAGTGCAGTTCGCGAAGGATAGGTGTCACATGGGTGTATCTAGGGACACCCATCACCACACGCGCCACCGCATTCTGCACTAGCTGCAGTCTCTGAACGTTCTTCAAGGGTAACCCCATGTAGAGTGCATTGCAATAGTCAAGACGTGAGGTAACAAGGGCATGAGTGACTGTAAGTAGTGCCTCCTGGTCCAAGAAGGGACGCAACTGGTGCATGGTTGGTAACTGGTATTTTGATCTATAAATAAAAATATGTGTTATGAACAAAAGTAAGCCCATCATTTGTTATATTTTTAGATCACCCAATAACCAAGCCCTTTACCTGGTATATAGTGAAATAAAAAGTATAGATTTCAATGTCTTAAATAAGAATATGGAGCCAGAATGTAAGGTAAGAGCAGTGCAGCACTTGGAATGGAATAAAACCAGCAAAATTAGAGTTGTGCTATAATCTGAAATTTTCACTTGGTTCTCAAATTGCTTTGGAGAATGAAGTATCGTCTTTAAAAAAATAATAATAATCCTTGAATCAAATTGATACTAGCTATTTTTTTTAACTCCCTCCTTCCCTCTTTCTTTTCTGCAATTTATATGCCACCCTTCAGGTTAATGCAACACTGAGTGGCTGACAGTAAATAAATCCAAAAAGCCAACAATCCAAATAATTAGAAACAATTGCACCAACGATCAATATACAGTGTGCCAGAGGTCTAATAACTGCCTTCCATCTTACAGACACTAACAAACAGCAAGCAACTAAGCTAAGCAGAGATTGGGACACTCTATTATTAATGAAAATAATTTCTTTCTTTATTCTTTTTTAAAATTATATTATTGCAAACTATATATAATACATTATATTTTGGATACAGAGGCATTAGTACAGTATTAGCTAAATATTATTAACACTATAATGTTTAGATAACAGACCATTTGCGACAGAAATAAAGATAAATATTATAACATTATTTCAGTATTAACTCTAATTTTAAAAATGTCCAATATTATTAATCTAAAAGTTTAGTAAGAGCTAAGTATCATATTAAAAAGAACATCACATTATTATTATTTATTTCAAATTATAAATAAATTTCTTCCCGCCTCTTTCCCATATTTCATTTGTTAATCTGAGGGTCTCAGTTGGTTAATCTATAGAAAAATATTAATTCAAACATTTTCTGAAAATTATTGATGCATTGAAGTTTGAAGTAGGAAAAATGTATTACATTTCAATAAACACTCTCTCATGTGAATATAAGATGGTTTCCATTATGTTTTTCCCTCATTTTTTAGAAGTCACAAACTTGGTTTAACAAATGAATATTAAAAATGTTTACTAAAACAAAGTTGCATTTCATTTGCAGCTTTCATAACACATTCATATTTATAAGTGCATATTCTGACAACTGACGAGGTAAACGAGTACATCTGAATTTTTCAGGTACTTTTTATAAGCTCTCATTGGAAAAAAAGTTAAATCATGCCAAAGAAATGATTCATCATGCATTTTAAGCAATGTAATACATTATTTATGGAGCAAATTTTTAAATGCTTTAATACATTCAATAAAAGAATAAACAGTAATGTTAATTTTTAAAGCTCAAATTAAAACAATACATCTTATTCCTTTATCAAAATTATCTTCTTCTTACTGTACATCTATCACATATAAAATGGGATTGTGTCTCCTCACTAACTCATTTAGGAAGAGGTTTTGAACATCAAATGGTCATCTCCCAGAAGAGCTCTAAATTGAATTAAATTGAAGGTGGGCCTTTGATACAGAAGGTCAGTTCCATCTTCTAATTCCATTAAGTTTGTTTTATTTTAAACAATAACCCAATTCTCCATTTATGTTCAGCAATGGAAGGCTGGAAATCTGAGCAGGACTATTTGTTTATGCCATTTTTGAGCCACCGAATTCCCAAACAATTAGACAATAACTCCCGGAACTGAACCCATAACAGACCAGCCTTTTATTTATGATAATAAATATTTAATGTGCTGGACTACTTACTGATTTTTGGATGAAGTGCAAACAAAAGTGCAATTAATGTTATCATGTTCAATATCCTGAGTCTTTCATTAGCTACTAAGTCTGGTGGGTGGAAGTGGTATAGAAGATAAGCAACCTATAACTGGTAGAAACACATCAAGGCACTTTCATGGCCATAGTATCTTAGGATCAATTGAATAACAGAATAACAGAGTTGGAAGGGACCTTGGAGGTCTACTAGTTCAACCCCTTGCACAAGCAGGAGACCTTATACCATTCTGGACAAATGGCTGTCCAATCTCTTCTTTAAAACTTCTAGTGATGGAGCACCCACAGTTTCTGAAGGCAATCTGTTCCACTGGTTTATTGTTCTCACTGTCAGGAAATTTCTCCTTAGTTCTAGGTTGCTTCTCTCCTTGAATAGTTTCCACCCATTGCTTCTTGTCCTGTCCTCAGGTGCTTTGGAAAATAGGTGACCCCCTCTTCTTTGTGGCAGCCCCACAAATATCGGAACACTGTTATCATGTCACCCCTAGTCCTTCTTTTCATTGGACTAACCACACCTAATTCTGCAACTGTTCTTCATATGTTCTTCAGCCCCATAATCATCTTTGTTGTTCTTCTTTGCACTCTTTCCAGAATCTCAACATCTTTTTTTAATATTGTGGCAACCAAAACTGGATGCAATATTCCAAGTGTGGTCTTACTAAGGCATTATAAAGCGGTACTAAGACTTCACATGAGCTTGATTCTATGCCTCTGTTAATGCAGCCTAGGCTGCATTGGCTTTTTTGGGTCTCATTAGTACCATATTTTGGCTAAGCAAGGCAGAACAAGATGAAAATAGTCTGCTAATGGACAGCATGTCCAGATGGTCTTTAGCAGTTCTCAGTACAGATTCCTTGATGCACTGTAACTGATGAGGTATATAATAGTAAAGGCAAAGTAACAAGTATTCTTGTCTCTATTTTATCTCATAACCAAAACCTTGAATCTGACTTGATTGATTGTTAAGTAGCAACCAGCCCAGTTGTTTCAACAATGGTGTAATATAGAATGCAGAATTAGAGGATTGGAAGGGGTCTTTGAGGTCTTGTAGTCCAACCCCTGCAAATGATAAGAGATCCTATAGCATTCAGGACAAATTGCTTTGTGTACATGGCCAGATTCTTTCTAAGCAATGTGACTGCTGCACTGTCTACCACTTGCACCATTTAGAACAAGTGCAAATGTAGCTCAATATGGGGCACTTGGGAATAATCTATATGTGAAGTTTTGAAGACATAAGTAATGGTAGATAGGTTTTCACTTTCAGGAAAGGGTGCAGTTGGTATACAACTCAAATTGGACTTTTACTCACAGATGTAATTTAGGTCTGCCATGACAGTGATGAAACACTTCACAAATATGAACAAATATTTTGGCGGTTGGTTTGAGTTTTGAGCTTGGCAATTTGGTTGCAAATGTTTGCAACCAATTTGAGGAGACATCAGTGTGTTTTGAATTGTGCATGTCTGTCAGTTCAAATGCACTGACAATGTCTCCTTGAATGGTGATGAAACAATCAAATTGCAACCAAATTGCCAAGCTCGGAGCTCAAACTAACAGCCTAACTACCAACCCGAGCTACCAACATTCAAACACATTTCATGAACAAATATGCAAACCCAGTTAGACTCCCCAACTCCTAAAATTGAGGATCTAAACTCCATTTTATCAGTTTATTGTCCTTCAACAACCCCATCATTTAACATAGATGATGATCTAGGACACCTTCTGATTCAATAGCACCAGCAATAGCACATAGACTTATTTGTACCCGGACTATCATTAAGTGTTGTATCTTATGATTCTTGACAAACTTATATTTTATTTTATGTACACTGAGAGCATATGCACCAAGACAAATTCCTTGTGTGTCCAATCCCACTTGGCCAATAAAATTCTATTCTATTCTATTCTATTCTATTCTATTCTATTCTATTCTATTCTATTCTATTCTATTCTATTCTATTCTATTCTATTCTATTCTACTCTACTCTACTCTACTCTACTCTACTCTACTCTACTCTACTCTACTCTACTCTATTCTATTCTATTCTATTCTAGACTTATGTACTGCTTCATACTGCTTTACAGCACTCTCTGAGCAGTTTACAGAGTCAGCTTATTGCCCCCAACAATCTGGGTCCTCATTTTATTGACCTCAGAATGAGGGAAGGCTGAGTCAACCTTGAGCTGGTCAAGATCGAACTCCTGGCTGTGGGCAGAGTTAGCCTGCATTCTAACCATTGCACCACCAACAGCTCAGTAATTAACATCTTAACAAGTAGTTCAAGGATATATGGTGCCCCTAGACCATATTGACTGATGGCACTACATTCCATTGCCAAACCAAAGATTTCCATTTTTAGAATGATCCAGGAGAGGTGGGATTGGTGCTTCCTAGCCTCGGTGCCCTAGTCCGGCTAAGTTTTAGCCTAAAGATGATTTTTAAAAAAATAAATGTTTTATAGTAATCTAACATGTCATCTCTCTCTCTCTCTCTCTCTCTCTCTCTCTCTCTCTCTCTCTCTCTCTCTCTCTCTCTCTCTCTCTCTCTCTCTCTCTCTCTCTCTCTCTCTCTCTCTCTCTCTCTCTCACACACACACACACACACACACACACACACACACACACACACACTTTTCACATCTGCTCCTTCTGCATTATCAGTGAACCTGTGAATCTTATGTACATTCTCAAATTCAGTATGAGACCAATATACATAATTAAGTGTATATTAGAGCAAAATCTCCTCTTTCTAACAACCTCACAATGCACTAGAAGGGATGCAACTCTCTCTACTGATTGTAAGCAGCCTGTAGCTGCATGTTTACATACCAGTCACTTAAATTTTTATCAGTCTGAGACTTCTGTATTCACAGAGGTGGTGATTCTCACATTCATTTCTTCATTGAGGGAGTTTGAACTTTATAAATGAATGATCCCTTACAGTGGGCATTGGAAATAATCCACCAAGATAATTAATGAAGCATGAGCCTTTTCATTTTTACATTCATATGTGATTGTTGCTAAGCTAAGAGATAATTCTACCATTTCTGAGTTTGCATCCAACACAAGAATTATAAAATCACATTTCCTAATTAGTTCTGGGCTTCTTTTGTTCCAGAGAATTATATAATCCTATCTGTTAAAATTATCTCTTCCTGATGCTTGGGTTACTTGTCAAGTGGGCATCAGGCTTAATAAAACCCACAATGTTCACCTCTGATAGTGAACTATGACCCCCCCCCCTAGCCTTCTTGACCCTCATATTTCTGAATAATGTTGTCCCAATGCTAAAACTCAGTACAATACTTTCAGTGCTGCAGAACCAAAAAGCAACCATGCCAGGGAAGGGATTCTCAGTTGATTTGAGTTTAAACCTCACTGCATGATAACTGTTACTTCCATTTAAAATTAGAACTTCATAAAAGCAAAACAGCAAAATAATTCTCCCTCTAAAACCCTGCAGCAACGAGGTCATTAAAAATGCAACTGTCAAGCTGAATGACATGTTGCATGCTGCTGCTGTAGGCTTCAGGACCTGTTAGTTTTTACCTTTTTAATTTATTTTTTAGGTCTTCCGAGTCATTTCTGTCTTCTTTAAAAATAATGGGCCCATGAAGCACATATGAATGTGGATAGATAATGACAGAGTTCAATATTTATGAAATGTCATATTCCTCTAACTATGAAGCACATACAACCCACCTCTTTCCTCGTATGGCTCCTGTCTTGCAGCAAGATTTCTGGAATGTACAGAAGAAGAATCCGCATTTAAAGATTGAAAAGACCAAGAAAGTCCATGTATTGTTAATAAGGGTCTTGTTTTACGATGGTGTTTTAGTCTTTGTCACCAACCCTCAACCCCACACAATTCCCCTGATGGGTTTTTCATTGTGAATTCTGATTGAGGCTAATACATGTTCTATAGATGCATGGATGGTGTGATTTGTCTCCCTAAAGGCAGACAAGAAGAATAAGGAACTTCCATTGGCTCAGAAGCTACATGTGGCTTTACATATGATGCCAAAGGCTGCATTCCAAAAGTGAACATTGATGAGTAAGCTTAGGATTCTGAGTGAAATGTAAAAGTTCCTATTCTTCCCTTTAAACCCTTCTAAATCCCACACTTTAAAACCCTTCCACAAAATGAATTAAACTCCTTCTGCTTCTCCTCCTCCACTTTCTGCATCTTCCTCTTTCCTCCTCTTTCTCCTCCTCTTTCTCCACCTCCTCCTCCTCCTCCTCCTCCTGATCTAATTTACAATCTGAGAATACATTTATTATCAGTCTATGAGTCACCTCCATATTTGCCTTTTGATTCTCCTTGAGTTTGTCTTTTCCTTGTCTATACCTTGGCACCCTTTCTTGATTAGACTTGCTTGAGCATACAGATCCAATTTTCCCCAGATACGCCTAGGGAATGAGTAGACACTCTAAGGAGCTAACAGCTCCTGCCCATCCTCTCCACAAAGAAAGAAACAAGGAAAATGACTCTAAATATGTTTCTTTGAATAATTGAATACACAATTGCATTTAGTTTCAAGGTGGCATCATTAAGACAATTTTTCTCATGAATGTACGTTTCACTTTTTAAATGAAAAGTTTTTCATGTTTGCAAAAAGTGGACAGCAAGGAAAGAAGAACTGTCCATTTCTTCCTTTTGATAAAGCTGTCATTTTTGGCTCATTAGCACAGGTCCCTCTGACAGATCAATAGTACTTTCACAGAATCTGAAAAAAAAACCTGTTAGGTACCCTGATCATGTTCTATGATAATTATGATGGGAACTGTTGATGAGAACACAGAGGTACAAACACAGGTTACTGAACAAAGTTTCAACTTCTATAAAGAAACAGAACACATTGAAGCCAATTATAATTCCCTCTCTGGCTGCTTTAGTATCTTGAATGCAGTCATCTATACAACCCCTTGAAGAAACTGGATGGGGAATAGATCCAACCCTACAGTTGTTAAAGCTGAAGCTGGTGCCCTAATCACTTTGCTGGACTTCATAAGAAATTTCATACAAGATGCTGCCAATCATCATTGAGAAGAATCAAGACTTTGGTGAATATTACCAGCTGTATTAATAAGATACAATACAAAGTGGCCTGAAAGGAGATCTTCATACCCATCCTTCTGCACTAGGGAATGTCCTGCTCTAAACAATATTGCTGTTGGATGAAAGTCACCAATGTAATGATACTCATGTTGACAAGTGCCTGTTGTTTTCCTTGTCAATATTTTGGAAGTGATGTGATGAAATGTAGTCCAGATTCCCAGGAAGGAGGGAGTATATTCCAGAGGATTAAGAAACAGTAAAATTTGGATAGTTTGGTTGGGAGGGTTAGAGGGTCATGTTAGTTCCCCCCTAGAAGTTCTCAGAGTGTATTTTTAATGGTGCAGGTGGCTTGCTTTAGTCTGGCAAGATTTTGTCTATAGGTTAGATAATCCAAGAGCCGAGGTGGCGCAGCAGTTAGAGTGCAGTACTGCAGGCTACTTTATCTGACTGTGATCAGCAGTTCAGCTGTTCAAATCTCACCGGCTCAAGGTTGACTCAGCCTTCCATCCTTCCGAGGTAGGTAAAATGAGGACCCAGATTGTTGGGGGCAATGTAAATATACATTGGTTAATGGTGTAGACCGCTTAGAGAGATCTTGCACTATGAGGCGGTATATAAGTCTCACTAATAAATAAATAAATAAAATAAATATGTCCATGATGGTGAACCTATGGCACGTGTGCCAGAAGTGGCATGCAGAGCCATCTCTCCGGGCACGCGGTGCCATTGCCCGTTGCTCTTCCGGGTTCCGGTGCACCGGCCAGCTGGTCTTCACGCACGCGCGGGAGTGCCAGAAACCGAAAGAGCAGTCACCCGGTGTGCATGTGCACGCTGGGAAGATGATCTTCCTGTTTCCGGTGTGCGAATGCGTGCTGGCCACTTGCCTGGTATCTAGTGTACATGTGCCCAAAGACATGGAGACAGGATCCCAGCTGTCTCTTCCTAAGGGAGCAGAACTGTCAGCCAGGACCGGCCAGCCGGGGCTTCCCTCCCTCCTCACCTGAGTGAGCTTCTTGCACAGCCCCAGCCCACAGTGACATTTGTCCATGGTCCAAACTGCCTGGCCGGCTCAGGCACCCCAGAAGAGAAGCAGCAGTAGCACTGCTTGTTCTCGGTGGCTGGAAGGTGGGGGGATTTCTCCTCCAGAATCCCGGGCAAAAGCAGCAGGGTGAGAAGGGCTGCACAGCCCCAGGAAAGCAGCAGGGGCAGGACTTCTTGTTCTCAATGGCTGGAAGGGGGGATTTCTCCTCCAGAATCCCGGGCAAAAGCAGCAGGGTGAGACGGGCTGCACAGCCCTAGGAGAGCAGCAGGGGCAGGACTTCTTGTTCTCGGTGGCTGGAACGGGGGGATTTCTCCTCCAGAATCCCGGGCACAAGCGAGAAATCCCCCCTTCCAGCCACCGAGAACAAACAGTCCTGCCCCTGCTGCTCTCCTGGGGCTGCGCACCAGTTCTCATCCTGCTGCTTGTTTCCAGGATGCTGGAAGACAAACCCCTCCCTTGCCAGCCACCGAGAACAAGTAGTGCTGCCAAAGGAACGTCTGTAAGAGATATGCCAGCCAGGAAGCGGGTGTGCTCCAGATTTCAGATTACTAGAGAAGATGTGGGAGGGGGGCTGCGCTGGCTTGTTCTTGGTGGTGGGCTGGGGGGGCACTTAATTGACACTCTTCCAGGTTCCAGCAGCGCCCCCCACAGCCCATTTTTGGTCCCGGGAGGCTTGCCAGGCCCAAAACGGGCAATAGGAGTGTGGTGCGCATGTGTGTGGGGGTTGCACATGCTTTCAAGGGGTGTGGGGAGCTCAGGGGGGTTGCACATGCATGCGCAGGAGAACAATGGGATCATACACACATGCATAAGGGGGTGGGATAAGCGGGGGGGTCGCGCACGAATGCGCGGGGGGTAGGATGTGCAGGGGGCATTGCATTATGGGTGTGGGCATGCACATGCATGACCCCCTTCATATTCCCCCCGCTTTTGGCACGTGATGGCAAAAAGGTTAGCCATCATTGGTATATGTATTAATGTTTATGTGGAATGTTCAAGAAAAAATAAATAAAAGTTTTATATTAAAAAAAGAAACAACATATCAATGTATCTGGTGTTCAAATATGTCCCCCCCAAAAAAAAAGACACCATCTAGCAAAATAACCTCCCTGTTGTGAAGTGTTAACAACAGTTTTCATCTTTTTAACTTGAGATGAAAATGTGCTGTCAAATAAAGGGTGGTATTTACTTCCCTTCCTTTTTGGAGGAAGCTGCCTGCTGTGAAATAGGGAGAGCTAATTGGTTTATAGGTGGCAGGCAGGAAGCATGAATCACCATTTGTGGGATTTTTGATACCTTTTCTGGCATCCATATGCTTCCTATTAATTATTATATTACCTATCAGAACACAAGTCACAATCATGTTATGATTAAATTTTATAATCAGTCATTGAAAGCCTTTATCAGTATATATCACCAGAATTACTTGGTAGGTAAGAAAACCTGATCTAGCACACTATTGTAAAGTTTACACGATAGCCTTGCAATGTTTATTGCCTTTATTCCAAAATAACAAAATTAGTGTACAAAATTAGTGGGAAGAAATGTTTGCATCAATATGATATAGAGCCACGGTGGTGCAGTGGTTAGAATGCAGTACTGCAGGCTACTTCTGCTGCCTGCTGGCTGCCTGCAATTTGGAAGATCAAATCTCACCAGGCTCAAGATTGACTCAGCCTTCCATCCTTCTGAGGTGGGTAAAATGAGGACCCAGATTGTTGCTGAACTCTGTAAACTGCTTAGAGAGGGCTGTAAAGCACTGTGAAGTGGTATATAAGTCTAAGTGCTAGTGCTATTTACGTTGTGAGCAATACTGTCCACATTCTATTAGTTTAGCTAATTTCCAGATTCTAAATCAAATTTTCTCTTTCTAACTGTTAATTGTAGCATAACAACGAACTAGTTCTATGCAATCAAATGAAGATTGTCTGAGTATTAATCTTAAAGAACACTTATAACAAAAGACAACACTGATGAGATTAAAAGAAAAAAAACGTTTGTATTCCATTACAAGAGTATCAAGCTACTTCTATATAACCTATTTTTCTTCTCTTGGTGCCCAACAGAATTTTGGGACTTGTAGGCCAGTACTTACAAATATCACTTTCACATTCCTAATATATTCATAATTTCTATGTTAATAATTTGATATGTATATAGTAGGAACATGACATACAGTATAATGAATATTGCCATTTCTGTTCCTTAATGGAATTTGTATTTCTTTTCATGAAACAATAAGGTGCAAGAATATGCTGTCATGCTGTAACCCATCCAGAGTTTGACATGAGATGGGCAGCAAATAAATTTCATAATAAATAAATAATAAAGAATAAGCACACAGAACTTTCCATAACATATATTAACTGTTTAAAAATATTTTTGTAAGTTTAAAAAAACAATACAATACAAACTAAACTCAGAAAAATAAACAGAGAATAGAAAAAGAAAAGGATCAAGAGGAAAAAATAAGGAAGAAATAAAACAAATATTTAAATAAGTTATTTCCAAACATCATCACAAAGTACAAACTTAGTAATTCTTCACCGTCATAAGGTGACCTGCAAGTATCTCTTTTTTCCATAACCTATCCCTTATCCATATGAAATCCATAAATCATAAACATTTCAGTCCTGATGTCAACCAAAATATTTCAGTCACTTTGTCTTGGTGCTAACCAAAGACTGTCTCCCTCCCTCCCTCATTCCCCCCTCTCTTTCTTTCTTTTATTACCCTCAAAGTCCAAGTTCTGAAATCATAAAGTCTCAAATTTCTGGGTTGATTTAAGATAGAAACTACTTTTTATTTATTTACAGTATTTCTAAAGTCTTATACCAAAAGTCCTAATTTCCAAATTTGTCTCATTCCTTAATTCATTGATAATTTTCTTGAATTAAAGTCCAGGCTTTTATTTAGCTTTTTGACATTTATTTCAAATTCTATGACTTCTTTAACTTCTAATTAATTTTTATTTTATTCTGGAATGCAGGTAAACTCACCAGGTGGCACTGCAAACTTGCTATTTGAAGATCTCTAATAGAAGTAAGATAGTTAAATGGGTAATTTCTAAAGGTGATTAGAAAGTGAGGTTAGCAAACCCAGTCCTTTAAAAGATTCTACCATGGTTGAAATCATGATGGCTTTTCTTCATCTTCCATTGCTCATACCTACAGGAAACTACTACCCTGTGGTCTTCTTTCAAGGAACAGGCATTCAGAGCATAGGGGAATGATTTCTCATTCTCTCTTTATCTGGAGAGGTTCTATGAGATTTGTCTACTCTCTGATCCTCTGGTTAGGGCCACAATATTGTCTCTGCACATTCAAAGACATTCTAGCTTCCCATTCCTCACATGAAAATTCCCATTCCTCTCCTGGAAGTTCCATGACATATATCAACAGTGAGGCTCCTTTTGTTTTTAAAGCCAGATTTTTAAAAACTAAACTAAACTAAAATTCAGAATCCAGGGGCTAAATTTAAACTGATATACATTACATTTCAGTAACTGAGATATATGTTTCTATTGCCAAACATTCTACTTATCATTCCTTTCTATAGCCCAGTCAAGGGCAGACTATTAATCAGAAATAGAGAAATGGGGGACAAGTGAAAAAGGAGCAGGAAGGAAAGTGGTATATTAGGCACACATACTGAATACCTTCTGGCATGCAAAGGGTTAACCCAAAGTCCTCATGACAGACTTTTTAGCAAATGATTAATCAGATAATGCCTCTTTCACACTGTTCTGTTATCTTGAGCAATGTGAGCGGGATAGATAACACTTCCAACAGGTTTTTGCATTATCAGTTGTAACACTCCAATCATCTCCTCCAAAAACTTATAGTTTGACATTTTGCTAGATTTATTCTCCTATCTTTGGAGTAGCAGATATATACTTGTACATTTGAAGGCATCCGTTTTCTATCACATCTACAGTTTCAATTCAGTGTGTCAGGGTTTCTTCATTCAAGTATAACACAATTCTCTCTGTGTGTATGTCTCTCTGTGTGGTATGTGTGTGTGTGTGCATGTGTGTGTGAGAGAGAGAGGGAGAGGGAGAGGGAGAGGGAGGGAGGGAGGGGGGGGGGGGAGAGAGAGATGCTTCTTCACATGATTTAAGACTGCAGAGACCTAATTCTAAAAACCTCATACATCTCTGACACAATTCATTGGTCTTACAAACTGAGTGACTACAATGAATGATTGTACTTTTATGTATGATTATTGACAAATCTAGGGGTGTATGGGGTGCTCAGGGAGGGGTAGCACCTCTGGTGTAGGGGCATGTCGTGTTCTTTTATGGCAGCTCATTCTAGGGTAGCTTTTAGGGCAGCTCATTCACCTTTGGTCCCCACCTGTCACTCAGCTCTCACCTGTGGCTCCTAGCAGCTGTAGCATGCACAGCGGCCACACCCTGGGCAACAGCTTCGACAGACTGGCCAAACCAGGTTGAGAGTAGCCATTGAGTCATTGACCTTCTGTGAAATTGGGACTTGTCTATCCCGAGTAAGTGAAGTCAGATTTCGGTGGATTGAGCGGATGAAATCTACTAGAATAGGACAACTGTCATGAAGGCGGTCTCTGCAAGCGATGTGGTACGCTAAGAGCACGGCAAGACACGAAATATGCCATGGTCAACCACTGCACCCAGCCCATCTCCAACTGTCTCGACTCTTGTCCTGCTACTGGAGCAAGTTGGAATCTGGGAAGAGAGAGTGAGGCTGACTATGCTCACCTCTCCCTCACTTTAATCCAATTCACGCGCAAGTCTTGACATCCCCCCTGATTCTCTTAGATGTCAAGGTCCTCTTCGAACACGATGGACGAACATCATCATCATTGACAGATCTATTTCCTTTTTAAAAAAGATAACAATACAACATACATAGATATAGTAAAGTATGAATGTCAGTATAGAACTAGGAAGAATATTGTGCAATCCAAAATTAAGCCTCTCTGATCTAGGACTTGATTGCACAATGAGTTTTGTGACTTGACACGTATGCCCAAAAGTTGAGTTGAACAGAGAATCAGAATCAGCATCATCCAGTTAATGCCTTCTGGAAGGAAACTTGATTCGGAATGAGATGGACGAAAATAAAGTGTTGGTTCTGGTATACAAAGATTCAATTTCCCTGGAATCCTTTCATTTAATGTGATTTCACGATCTCCGGAACCTGGCAACTACTAGATAAGTCCCTGCAGTTTTCTCGAAAAGGTTTCTCTGAAGTGGATTGCCATTGCCTCCTTCCTAGAGTCTGAGAGAGAAAGATTGGCCCAATGACACCCAGCTGGCTTTTTGGCAGGACTCACACTGTCCCAGTGCCTACATTAGCTCAGTGTCTTTAACCACTGCACCAAATCAGCACTTGCAAAAACATTTTTTCCAAGCAAGAAAATCTATAGGTATTTACAAATGCAAGTTAAGATATTAGACAGACATGTATGCATGTATATATAATAAAATCCGTCTCCACCATGTAAATAATCCAAGCAAGGTTCTTATTGAGGAGTCCTTGGTGCTCTTTGAGCTTGAGGGGTCCTTGGTACTCTCTGAGCTTGCTTGTTTTCTTGCAGACATTTCATTACTCAAACTAGGTGACATCATTAGTGCAAGTCAGTGCAAAGACCCCTCATTTCAACCTGAATTATAAATAGTCTCCTTTATTGGTAAGGTTCTCATTGTTTGACATCTAAAGCATGCATGAAGCAAACAAGGCAGAAATGATTATATATCTTGGGACCAACCTTCAAACAGTTCTCAAATCACAGCAACAATTATTGAATCCATCTCCCTAGCAACACAACTGCTAATTGTATCATGCAATTAATTGTGTAATTGTACCACAGTTATAAAAATGCTTTTGCTCTGTTTGGGACTATCAAGGCAAAAAGAGCAATCAACTGCACTCAACAATAAATATAATTAAGTAGAGGTATTAAAAACACAACATGACCTAAATTGTACATGGAATAAGCTGTTGAGATATGACATTTACTCATTCTTCACTGTGGAGTGCTAAGATTTTTTTCCTTTTGTTTTTGAATCAGAAATATGGATGCATTGGTATTACACGTACACTCTCTTGTCAAAGGAATTCTTCACTTTATCTAATAAAGTTTTAACCTGTTCACTGACAAAACTATGTCTCTTGTGTCAAAATATTTGCTTGTGTAGGAGGAGGAAGGGAATTTATAAGGAAACTCAGGATTAAATACTTAAATAATCTGAAGTGTATCATAAACCCTAAAACTGGGAAAAAATATATTATGGAAAAGCCAATGTGGTAAGCAGGACGGGTATGAGAACAATGCCAATAATTTACCTAGCAACAAAAGAACATAATCTACTCTGGCTTCAAACTACAATGAACACTGAGATGCCAGTGGTTTAGAATAGAATAGAATAGAATAGAATAGAATAGAATAGAATAGAATAGAATAGAATGGAATGGAATGGAATGGAATGAAATGGAATGGAATGGAATGGAATAGAATAGAATAGAATAGAATAGAATAGAATAGAATAGAATAGAATAGAATAGAATAGAATAGAATAGAATAGAATAACAGAGTTGGAAGGGACCTTGAAGGTCTTCTAGTCCAAGCCCCTGCTTAGGCAGGAAACCCTACACCACTTCAGACAAATGGTTATCCAACATCTTCTTAAAAACTTCCAATGTTGGAGCATTCACAACTTCTGGAGACAAGCTGTTACACTGATTAATTGTTCTAACTGTCAGGAAATTTCTCCTTAATTCTAAGTTGCTTCTCTCCTTGTTTAGTTTCCACCCATTACTTCTTGTTCTACCCTCAGGTGCTTTGGAGAATAGTTTGACTCCTTCTTCTTTGTGGCAGCCCCTGAGATATTGGAACACTGCTGTCATGTCTCCCCTGATCCTTTTCATTAAACTAGACATGCACAGTTCCTGCAACCGTGGCGACCAAAACTGAATGCAGTATTCCAAGTGTGGCCTTACCAAGGCATTATAAAGTGGTATTTTCTTCCCTATTTTAACTTGTGTTCCTAATATGTTTTTTCTGGTGCTGTTTTTGATAGCTTGAACTGTTTTTTCCCTTTGTGTAAAGACAGATGCAAAAAATGAGTTAAGTAGCTCTGCTTTCTCCCTGTTGCTTGTCATCTTTTTGCCACTTTCTCCCAGCAATGGACCAATTGTTTCCTTGACTTTTTTCTTGTTTTTAATATGTTGGAAGAAGCTTTTTTTGGTTATTTTTTACTTTTGTCGCAAGCCTTTGTTCATTGTGAGCCTTAGCTTTCCTCACTTCATCTTTGCAGGCTCGGGCTATTTGCTGATATTCTGCCTTAGTTATTTCCTCCTCTTTCCACTTTTTATACTTGTCCTTTTTGTGTTTCAATTTGTCAGGGTTTATGGATGTTTGTGGCATCCATAACAAGATATGACATCAAAATGACTGTATGGGCATTGTAATATCCTCTCATTAATTGTGTTCTTATTCAGTTTATGACATCTTATGCAAGAAGGTCGTGTGATTTGTATGATGATGCTACATGCATGTATTGTCATCCTCTCCACCATCATGAATACTCATGTCGGTAATCTGAAAACAAGGCCCCCAGCTAGTCTGGGAAACAAAAACAAGGGTTCAGGCACACAAGACTCATTGGAGCCTCTGTATGCAATATAGTCTGTATAGTCTTAGAGTTCTTAAACTCATGCTACAGCTGACAATGATTGGTCCTATCAGAAACAGTGGTGGGATTCAGCTGGTTTGCACTGGTTCAGGAAAACCAGTTGTTACATTACCCACCCACCCCCGCTATCAAAGTGGATCCTGGGCGCTGTGCTGTGCTGCAATGGAGAAACGGGAAACAGAGCGGTCAGCACGAGGGAAGGAGAAGTCCGCTTTCCCTATTTCTTCTCCCTGCTCCTCCTCCTTCCCTCATGCTGGCTGTTCCATTGTCCGTTTCTCTATTGCTGCACAGTGCAGCGCCCAGATCCACTTTGATAGCGGGGTGGTGGTGGCGTAATAATTTGCCTGGCCAAAATAACCACACAGTCTCCCCTACATTGGGCCCATCTTAGATCGTGCTGCCAATTTAATTCCTCTCCCCTCTCACTTTTTCCTGCAGACTGACCAACACCCCCTGCATGCAGCTCCACAGGGATGGGGGGAATCCCTCCCTCCACTTCCTCCCAATTGTTCACCTTCCTGCCTGAGTTCTCAGGAGCATTAACTCCTTGTCTTTATGGTAAACCCCCTCCTCATTCCTCGGAAACCTTGCCTCTTAAAGGAGCCATCCAGAAGTCTGAAACAGCCATGATACCAATGTGCAGACAAGCACAATCAGAAACAGCCTTTTGGCGAAGGGTAGAAATTTAACAACCAGTTCTCCCAGGATCAGGTTGGCCATCACGGGAGGCTCGTCCCGCATGTGCGGCGGAGCTGGAGGATAGGAATGGGTCACGCCTCCCACAATGGCCAACCTGACCCTGGGCAAACCAGTTGTTAAATTATTTGAATCCCACCACTGAATTCAGAAACAATTTTATCTTGTAACTGAATCCATACATTCCTGTTTTCCCTAGGACCATTAGAGATTAGCTTTCCCCCTTCAAAAACATAGCACCAATCCTAAGTTATTTAGGAGATGTTGGTGCACATATCATGCCCCCATCAGCTCAAATGGCCTCCATTTTCTTTAACTCCTAAAGCAGAAGAGGGGAGACTAAGTATAACTCTTCCAGGCATATTCGATAATTTGAGAGGGACACAGAAAACATTTCTCTTCTCTGGTTCCGACAAACAGATCTAGGAAATTGCTTCAAAGGTTAAAATTAACATATGTAGTTTTCTCCCAAGCCTGGAAACCAATTAGAAACCAATGGACTAGACATGCTGTTTGGGATTTAATTTCAAATAAAGATAATTAAATTTGAACTACGAAATAGAATTTATATTGGATATAGGCTTATTCATGCTTAGGTTATATCCACTGAAATAAATTTCTTCAAAGCAAACTAGTCTGATTTTACAAAAAGGATGATAATGATGATGATGATGATGATGATGATGATGATGATGATGATGATGATGATGATTGAGGAGAATGGGATTTCTAAATCATATAATAGCTAATGTTATTTGTTGGATTATAATATGATTTACTCCAAGAACTCCTTTTCCTTTCTTTCCCAGTAATATGTGATGACTTCTGCATCTTCTTAAAGGGTGATTTATTTCTTCAAAAAGCAGCCTCTATGACATGATGGCACAATGCAGTTCTGAAAAATCTCCATTTTGGCCTGACTCTGAAAATATAAAATTTGGAAAGTTAGAAATTGTTTACGGAGTGATTAGTTAACACTTGCATTCATCCAAAAAGTTTTACTTAAAAGGAAAACGATCTGTTCCAAAAGAGGTGAACTAAAGAAATTTGCTGTACTCAGTTACAAAATACTGCCTACATTCCAACTGTTTTGAACTATATTTATTTAATTCCAAGACTGCAATATTATGCATACTTCTTTGAGAGCAGATAGTTTTAACTTATAAAATGCTGTAGATTGTCCATTGTGCAACAAGAACTTCTCAGTTTGAATGATTAAAGACAGTATTTTGATTATGTATTTAGAAATCAGAGGTCTTAATTTTCATTTATTTATTTATAACTTATAAGTATATAATGTTATCTTTTATTGTATAAGCTTTACATAACACATCATGTATTTATTAATTTTAAAATAAGAATATTGCAGTTATGCATCTTTCCAATGAAATAATAAATGTAAAATTTATTTTACATTAGGAGAAAATACAGCATTTCCCCAAAAAAGTTCAAGATAAGATGCAGTGTGACTAAAACGTTTCAGATACAAAAAGGTGTAAGACAGGGATGTCCAATGTCACCTCTACTCTTCATACTGTCTTTGGAAATATTACTAAATAAAATCAGGAACAATTCGGACATTAAAGGAACCAAAATTTAAAAAGAAAATTATAAACTACAAGCATTCGCGGATGTTTTAGTATTTTTTTTGGAAGACCCACACAAATCAGGTTTAACCCTACTCAATGAAATAGAAAAATATGGTGTAGTAGCCGGATTAAAGGTAAACAAACAAAAAATCAAATTATTAACCAAAAACATGACAAGGAAACAAGAGGGATGATTAGAAAAAGAATTAGGCTTACAAGTAGCGAAGAAAATTAAATATTTAGGCATTAATTTAACAAACAAATGTTCATCCATAAAAGATAATAATTACAATAAACTGGTACATCAAATAGAAGTAGATCTCAAAAAATGGGAAAACTTACAAATTTCGTTTCTAGACCATATTGCTACTATTAAAATGAACATTTTGCCTAAACTACTATACCTATTTCAGACAATACCAATCAAATTAAATACAATTTTTAAAATAAATTTGAATAGAATAACTACTAAATTTATTTGGCAACATAAAAAATCTAGAATTAAATTAATAGATTTACAAAACAGTAGGAGTAGAGGTGGCTTTGGACTCCCAGATTGGAAACTATATTACACTGCAGCATCTCTGGTGTGGATAAGAGATTGGATCAATTTAAATAATAACCGTATTTTGACCATAGAAGGCCACGATCTACTTATGGGTTGGCATTCTTGCCTTTGGAATAAAGAGAAGATTTCAAAAATTTTCCAGAGACACATAATTAGAGATGCGCTTATAACAATTTGGCTAGAAATAAAAAGAAAACATTATATTAAAATTTCAAATTGGCTTTCAATAATGGAAGCAATCATATACCCAAACACAATTAATAGGAGTAAAATGGTAAAGTATAAAGATATATTAGATGGAACCGGTAAATTAAGAGATAGAGAAGATTTACAAAGACAAAACATAAATATAGATTGGTGGCCTTATGCACGGATAAAATCTCGATACAAGACAGACATTGAAGAATGTGGAATTGAAATGGAAACTAAACCATTAGATAAATTATTGATTGGCCCAGAAAATAAAATTATCTCAAACTTATATAATTATTTACTGCAATATGAAAGATTTGAAGATGTCGTAAAAGGTCCCATGATAGCATGGGCCCGGAACATTGGACACAATATTCACCTGGCAGATTGGGAACAGATATGGACCAGAAATCTTAAAATATCTAAATCTGTAGCATATAAAGAAATTTTTTATAAAATGAGTTATAGATGGCACTTAGCCCCAATTAGACTTGCTAAAATTTATCCAAATTCAAATCCCACATGTTGGAAATGTAAAAAAAACACGGGGTACTATCTTTCACATGTGGTGGTTGTGCTCTGAAACGAAAAAATTCTGGAATACAATACACAAATGGTTATTGGAAATAACTAATGAGATGATAGAATTTACCCCAGAACTATTTCTCTTGGGTATATTTTAAAAAGATTATCATAAAAACATTAAGTATCTAGTTCTTCATATTACGACCGCAGCCAGGATAACCTTTGCACAACTTTTGAAAAATGCAGAAACACCACCAGAAAATGTAGTAATTAAAAAAAATTACGAATGTGTAGAAATGGATAGACTTACAATGTATCTAAAAGACCAAAAAGATTTGGAATATTATATTATCTGGGGAAAATGGTATCAATGGGCTAAATTAAGAAGAAAAGAAAGGAAATAGTGAAACCATAGGTTGTAAAATGAAAATATGTAAATAAAAACATATGTGTAATTATGATATGTGATATAGAATTAACTGTAATATGGAAATGTGAAAATGTGAAAATGAAAAACAAATTTGTATGATTGTAGAAATGCTTAAGGAAACATGGTAATTGCTATTTTAAAGTAAAGTGTTAAAAATCAATAAAATTTATTTTTTTAAAAAAGATGCAGTGAAATTCTCTTCCTCCAATTTTCCACATCTATATTTCAATAAGATAGGTTTAGCTCAGGAGTGGGTTTTAACTTACCTCGCTGCCGGTTCGTTTCCTCCCGTACCACAGTGGCAAAAAATCCAACCCCCCAAAGCCGAAAACAAGATGGCGACCGCATGCAGAGTGCCGGAAACTCGGCTTCTGCGCATGTGCAGAAGAAAAAAAACCGGAACCCTCCCCAAAAATAAAAAATAAAATAAAATAATCCCCCCCAAAAAGCCAAAAACAAGATGGTGACTGTATGCACAGTGCCAGAAACTCGGCTTCTGTGCATGTGCAGAAGAAAAAAAGCCCGGAAAAAATTTCCCCAAAAAATTTCTAAAAAAAAATTCCCCCCCCCCAAAAAAAGATGGCAGCGCCCACGGATCAGCACCGACCGAACTGGTTCTGTGATGTCATCGTGACATCACCAGTGGGTTGCTACTGGTTCGGGCGAACCGGTCCAAACCGGGAGGAACCCACCTCTGGTTGAGCTAAGAGCCAGTGGTTCAAAATCACTTGGTGAGTATCCACGGCTGAATATGGACTGAGACTTCCCATCATAATCTTAAACTGCTACACTGTATTACAACATTATAATTAATGGGTCAATATGTCCCTCATTATTATTTTATGAACTTAGTTCAGCAACAAGGACATTTTTGGCAGAATCCCTGATAACATCTAGACACCTACAGTATGTCTGCAAGGAAACATGTATTATTAAGGCCTGGCACAAGCCACTGACTACTATTATCAGATATGTGAAGGCACTTTTCCAATCCTCATCTGAAAGCCATTGGCAAGCAGTGAGGTTTAACCATGTTCAACACTCCAGCTAATATAATAGGGCTTATTTCTTTTTTTTAATCACAGTTCACTTCCCGATGTCCAAAGGTGGTTTTCAAAAGGCAACTGGACTTCCGTTGTTGTTGTTGTTGTTGTTGTTGTTGTTGTTGTTGTTGTTGTTTTAACAGATGTCTCATTTCTCATTCAAGAAGCTTCTTCAGTTCAGTTCAGAACTGAAGAAGCTTTCTTGGATGAGAAGCAAAACATTTTCAAGGAAAAAAACAGACAAAGTCCATTTGTCTTTTGAAACGCATCTTTGGGACAACCGTGACCTGGATGATTGAGAATCTCCATAGACATTCACTTCACCATGTTCTCCCCAAAGAAAAAATACATCAATCTTTCCACATCAAGCAGATCATAGCACTGTATGTCAGACCTCCATTGCTAATTAGTAGTAGAAGGCATTTATGCTAATCCTATAACACAGACCTGTCAAACTCGTGGTCCGTGGGCCGGATGCATCACATGCTGGCCACAACCACACCCAGTTTAACGAAGGGAAAGAAAGTCCCGACATGTCACGTGATGCCACTGTGACGACGTGAGTTTGACATCCCTGCTATAACAAGTAGCAGCACTCAGGCAACCTTGTATGATCTTAGCAGTTAAATTGAACCTACCTGGAAGATGAATGAAAACCACTGGAAATATCCGGTGTGTTTATATTCACTCTCTCTCACCTACATTTACATCATGTTGGAAATGTTTTAAAATAAATTAGTTTATAAAGGTCTAGAGTGACTCCTCTCTATTACTGTTTGCAACATTCATAAGAAAACCAATAAGATTGCAGAAGCACATTGCATGTTCAAGCAAATATCTCAAGACACGAATATTAACATGTAAGAAGAAAATCAAGACAATAAGCCTACGAAGTTTTAGTCACTGCTGAAAAGTTCCAGCAGTTTTCTTCATATGGAAGCATATGATGACATCATCTGAAAAACTTTGCTTGAAATTATTACCTCTTGATGATAAAGTTAAATGGAAAAGAAAATCTGCTGTTTACACAATAAATGGAAATCATAGTTTCCATGCCATTGAAGGCAAGTCATTAAATTTAATTTTCTGCTTCTTTTTATCAGTATCCCCAACACATACTTTATTTTTAAAAGTATTAGAATTATGAGAAAGAATGAAAGCCAGAAAATCCATAGTGAGTCTCAACAGGGTATCGCCTTAACTAGGTCTCCCCCCCCCCAAAAAAAAACATATTCTGTCATCATGTGCTTGGAAGCCTATGTTGTTTGTTGTTGTGACTTGCTGTTTCAATTGTAGTTCTTTTGACTGACTCCAATCTTCTCTCTACTGGGAATAAGCAATTCTGTTATTTCACTTTTTGTTTCCCATTTAGCAATTTCATATTATGATTCTAACAGTGAAAATATTTTTTTATATTTTATTATGTTGCCCAGAAAAGGACGAGATGAAAATCCCCAAAATTGTAAATGACTAAGGATATATATTTTGTGTCAGAACCTGGAAATGGTCTTCAGAATAAGGATGAAATCTCCTTAGCTCACATCAGCATATATTTAATGTGATTATGTGGTTATGTATGTCAGGAAAAGACAGGTGGTTTTTTTTTTAAAAGCATGCAGGGTATGTGCCCACCAGCACCTTTTCAGCACTGTTACCTCTAAGCTGTGTGGCCACGCGGCCACACAGCCGCGCACATAACGAGAGAACACCGCGCAGAAATTAGAAACTTCTGTGCGGCATTTTCTAATGGCAGAGGCTGCGCGCCTGCGCGGCCGTGCACATGAAAAGAGAACGCTGCGCGGCAGTTTCTAACTGCCGCGTGCCATTTTCTGATGTTACAGGGAACATTGCTTTTCAATGTCGAATCTGAAGTGCTGTCCATTCCTATAGATTATCTTTGTTTTTTTAGTAGATCTAAATTTAAGGGCTAGCCTCTGAAGGACCCATAATGGGGGAAAAATGGGTGGGTAACCCAGAGTGCAGAGCTGCAGGTAATCTTCAAGTATCTTTATGAAGCCATCAAAAATGATAAAAACAAAGGACTGCAGTTTCTGCTACTTTAATATAAGCAAGATGGAAATTGTTATTTGAACTGTCAAGTACAATTATCTAAGTTAATAAAGAAATAAACCACCTGCAGAAGCCAAGCTTTGCCACTGTGTATAATATGGTTGCAGCCAAATATTGTCTCCAGCTTTTTCAAAATTGTATGGTATTCCTTGTGTCCACAACTGACTGACTGACTTACTTAATTAAATATATTTCTGAGTCATTACTGTCTTGACAGTTCACAGAGAAAAAAATAGAATATAATATA
Source organism: Diadophis punctatus similis (assembly GCA_023053685.1). NCBI lineage: Eukaryota > Metazoa > Chordata > Lepidosauria > Squamata > Dipsadidae > Diadophis > Diadophis punctatus. Next base: position 216,436,123 of record JALIGW010000002.1, on the reverse strand, counting down.
TATATAAATAAAAACATCAGCACTACAGCAATACAAAGAGATTAAAAAGATGGCAACATCAAAGCAAAGCTTAGTAAATCAAGGGAAGGCGATCCAAAACTTTAAGACAGGGGTCCCCAAACTTGGCAACTTTAAGACTTGTGGACTTCAACTCCCAGAATTCTGGGAGTTGAAGTCCACGAGTCTTAAAGTTGCAAGTTTGAAGACCTCTGCTTTAAGAGCTGGTCTTTAAGAAGTTTCAAGAAACCAGCCAAGACCCATTTCACAATGTCGATGTTGCAGCAGAAAAGCAGAACGTACTCACCTCAGTCCCCTGAATCCTCCCATTGTGGGATCTGCTGTAATTTCTCCCTGGTACCAATTGGTTGGGCCAAAACTACAGAAGGTGGTCCTGAAGGCATTCCTTGAGAAGCCATGAAGAGCTTAAAAACAGCACTTAACTGGACCCAAAATCATTTGGGAACCAATGTAGGGTCCACAAAACAGTAGTGTATATGTTTCCAATGAGAGGAACCCCAACATATGTGGGCCACTGCATTTTGAACCAACTGCAGTTTCTGAGTAATCTTTAAGGGTAGCCCCAAATAAAGCTCATTGGACTAGTTTATGCTGTTGATGATAAGGCCCCAATTAGTACACCCACTGGGGTTCAGTGCTTCTACCTGCTATACTTTTCCATCCAGATTCTGATAGCTTCCTGGCACTGGGAGAGGGTATTGACAGCCTCTTCTACAAGGTCAATTGGTAATGTGCAATTATATATCAACATAAACATGATATCATACACCAAGTGATCCCATCCAGTAGCTTCCTATAGATATTAAATATAGAGGGGGGGAGTCCGCAAATCTGCCAATTCAGCTGTTCTCATCCATCACCGAATATGGATGAAAATGAAGTGATCACCCATTCCACAAGATGGGGGGAAATTTATTTATTTATTTATTTATTTATTTATTTATTTATTTATTTATTTATTTATTTATTTATTTATTTATTTATTTATTTATTTATTTATTTATTTATTTATTTATTTATTTATTTATTTATTTGTGAGATTTATATACCGCCTCACAGTGCAAGCACTCTCTAAGTGGTTTACACAAGTAAGCAATGTATATTTATATTGCTCCCAACAATCTGGGTCCTCATTTTACCTACCTCGGAAGGATGGAAGGCTGAGTCAACCCTGAGCCGGTGAGATTTGAACTGCTGACCTGCGGATCACAGTCAGCTAAAGTGGCCTGCAGTACTGCCTCTAACCGCTGCACCACCTCAGCTCAGTAATGAAATGAGCTGGAAGTGGAGATTACCATCGCTTTGGGCATCATCAGCTAAAATATATCTTGCTGCCTATAAATGTCCCTATAAGGAAGTGTACTACTACCAATGTTCAAGCATAAAAATCAAGCTGGAGGCTTAAAACTCATGTAAAGGGAACAAGGCGTACCATCCTAGCATGTGTATATGTTCCCATAGGTGACACTTCTATCCCTCTGTTCCCAATTTTGTGGCTTTAAGCAGCCTGATTATTCAAGGGTTTTACTTGCCATCTGACTGTGAAGAGGACAATGTACATACCTATTTGGACTTATTGACCCAGAAGAGTTGTTGTACAAACTGTTATTGACTGAGAATCCACCCAATAGGATGATGAGCTGACAATCATGGAAGTGAAGTCCTTTTCTCTTTCTGAAGTGGTGCAGTGGTTAAATACAGCCATTGCAGGCTGACTGCTAGTTCAACAGTTCAGCTGTTCAAATCTCACTAGGCTCAAGGTTGACTCAGCCTTCCATCCTTCCGAGGTCGGTAAAATGAGGACCCAGATTGTTGGGGGCAATATGCTGAACTCTGTAAACCGCTTAGAGAGTGCTGTAAAGCACTATGAAGCGGTATATAAGAAAAGTGCTATTGCTATATTGCTATTCTTCAGGAAGGATTGAAACAGAGCTGGAATTGGCCAAGTCTAATTCCATGTTTGTATGCAGGAATCTATATTAAAACCCCAAGAGATAGCTGACTAGCTTTCCCTTCAACATATTCAATAAAGACAATAAAGAGCTCTCCTCCAGCAAGCTATTCTTACTGTTAGGAAATTTGTTCTAACTTATAATACAATACATATGCCATCTCCAATGTTAAATCCAGGAAAAGTTCATTTGGGCTTGTATGAAAAGATGGCCATTATAATAGCAATAGCACTTAGACTTATATAACACTCCATAGTGCTTTAAAGCACTTTCTGAGAGGTTTACAATGGCGCACAGCTTAACTTTCACAAAACTATAGCATGAAACAGTCTGTTTTTCCCCCTTTAAAATTGCACTGATGTTTCTAAATATCATTCAAACATTATCCATATATCTCCTTTTGAGCTCGTGCTAGGCTTTTGTGATAAGGAATCAAAATGAAAAAGGTATCTTGAAACTATTGGTCATTTGTTACTGGATACAAACACAGTTACATTCCCTGCTCCTCTCCCAAATAGCTAAAACATAGAAATGAATGGAGTCTGCAGGAGCAGATATGTGAAACGGTGAATGTCTTTTTGGTGGTTCATCTGTCAAGTACCAGGGAAATCAGGAGATCCAGGCCGTTCAAATAGTTATACAGATTTATTGCAAGCTTAAGCTCTCTACAAGAATCTGAACTACTAACAGCCCAAGCAAATTGGAGGTAGATATGAGTTAGTGGAAGTCAAGGTGGGCTTGACTTAGATCTCTTGTGGGCTGGACCTAGATCTCTTGTGGGTGTGACAGGACTCATGACTGATTATGTGTTTGACCACTTCTTTTGGGTTCAGCCTGGTCATCTCCTACAGCATCTTTGAGAGATATAAGCAAATGGCAATCAGGTGTAGTCCATGAATTTGACCCCACCAAGCTGAAAATGAGCTCTTTACTAGAACATTACTAAACCCAGTCAATTAATATTTACCCTTGATTCCTTCAACCTGGCCAGTGTCTGATAAGCTCAGCCAAAAGCCCTGCCTTTTACAGCATTGGGTTATGAATAAAATCAAATCACTCCCTTTAAAAAAAGCATTTGCTGGCATTCCTCCATTCTACATGACACACATAACATACAGATATTTCTGTACATTTTCTGGCCCTTTCTAAAACATCCATTCTGAGAGGCTGCTGTGCATTGTTTAAAACTGATCTCCCTTCATCTGCTGTCATGCCAATTTCACAATTTGGCAAATTTGAAACTTTATTGCAGCTGCCATAAACAGTAAGTGCTCTGTCTCTGTGGGTTGCAGAATCCAGCTTGTTAGTGTTCTTCATAAAGTAACAATTGTAGTGTATTGTGGATTTTAAATATAAATTGCATTCTGTAGGCATTCTAATACTATGGAGTTATTGCATGCATGCAGAGAAATGAAGTATAGAATTATTTATGAATGAAAAGACTAAAAAGCAAGTCAAAAGATGTGAAATTAAGTTATCTAGGTTCTTGTGGGTGTGTATGAAAGGATAAATCCATTGTTGGTGATAGTTGCATGATATGATCTTGTGAATGGTGATAAGGGAAGGATCAGAGATGAGCTTTTATTTAAAAAAAATTGTGCAGCATTCTTTATGAATGTGATCAAGGGAGAAAAATTATTCCACTAAGTGAATGGATAGGTGGGAAGAAGATAAAAGTACAGGAAAAAATGATTAGGCTATTTAGAGAGTCAAGAATGAAACAACTAGATGTCAAGGTTGAACCACTTTTGAAACATTTAGATCTTATCACTATTCAATTTGTCAAGAACTGGGGGAAAGGAAAGGGAGAAAGAATGCAGACATGCCAGAGATGGACCATGAGAGCCAACAAACCACCAAGGCCACTGATGCAGGTATCGAAGTGAACAGTTCTCAAAACAAAATGATGATTCATATTTGGACAATGTGACCAACCATTGGGAAGAAAGAGAAGCTATTGTTTAATTGTACATAAGAAAAACCAGAGTTGGTTTTGATTCTTCAGTACCAAAATGGTGTCTCCAATAAAGTTCTGCTTTTGGAATTTCAAAGTTCCTGAGAGTGTCTACTTTTTTGGGTTTGCTAGTTGGACCATTGACAAAGGGACTGATTACTACCTGCTTAGAAAAAAATATTTGGCTTATATTCTTGAATTAATCATAAGTCTTATCATGATGGGCTATGACTTAGTGACCTCCTATTTGAATTATTGTAATGTACTCTATATGGACTGCCCTTGAAAAGCACTTGGAAGCTGCAGCTTATCTACAATGCAGCCTTCCAAGCAGTTTTAGTCATTTTTTTCATCAAGTCTATATAGCATGATTGCTCCTCAAGTTTCATTGGCTCTCAATGGGCTCCTGGATTAAATTCAAGGTTCTGATTATAACCAACAAAGTTCTAGAAGGAAAAGAACTTCGTTACTTAAGGAACCATCTATGTCCCATTGTTTCTGTTCATCCCACCAGATTCATGGCACACTCTGGATCACTTCTAACAAACAATGACATCTTGGTAGACTTCTGAATTGTGTCTGCACTGTGAAACAGCATCTCCCCAAGAGGAGATGGAAGTCACAAATGTTATGAAAATCCTGAAAAAAGGGTAAGACTGAAAGGATAGATGGTTAAATGGAGAAATGTTAGAATATCGAAGTGGTTTACTTATGGACTGATTGCATGACTTGGTTAATAGTAAAGTAGAGCAAATACATGAATAGTGGAAAATTAGAGGAAATTTATAAATGTGCATATATTAGTAGAATATTTATGAAAGATGGATGGAGAATTTGTAAGGCTTCCAAGTATATTATATGGCAAAGAATGAATTTTTATGGGGGGAAAAACAAAAATGATTGGATAGAAGACCATATTTCTGCCTACTTTGTTATATAGAAGTGAAGAGAAACATAAAAGTATAATGAATGCAGTGGGAATCAGTACTTAAGCAGGAAAGGATGGGGTCGGGAATAGGGTTTTTTTTTAATGAAATGAAAAAGTGAGTAAAATAACAGCATCATGTTCTGTTTAATATGAAAATTGCAAACAAGTGGTATGTTCTTGTGGAAGATGCCCATAAATATGAATTAATGTGTAACCTTAAAAGTATCCAAGAAAGATGGAAGAAGGTCTCAGATATTAATAGTATTTTCTAGGAACGGTCTCTTTTATTTAGATGTAAATTTTGAAAAAATGGAGAAATGTTGCTTAATTTGGGCCACTGGCTATTACATACGACTTACTTTCTACAATGTGATAAGAGCTGGAATCAAGGGTCTGAAATATGCTTATCATCATGCTGTCACAACCCTAATTTATCTATTTTTCATTGCAATGATTATAGCGACATTGTGGTTTATATACAACAAACAGTGCATAGTGACACCTAAACATGAAATGGGATATGTAATTATTAATAGCAATAGCAATAGCATTTAGACTTATATACCGCTTCATAGTGCTTTACAGCCCTCTCTAAGCGGTTTACAGAGTTCAGCATATTGCCCCCAATAATCTGGGTCCTCATTTTACCAACCTCGGAAGGATGGAAGGCTGAGTCAACCTTGAGCCGGTGAGATTTGAACAGCCCAACTGCAGCTAGCAGTCAGCTGAAGTAGCCTGCAGTGCTGCACTCTAACCACTGCGCCACCTTGGCAGAAATAAGCCTTTCTGGTCTTGTCAAAGTAGGTTTATTCTCATGTAACCTAGCTTTTATATGCAACATATTATGAAGAGACACCAGTACAATGCAAGCAAAGACTGACATATTAAGCTGTTGGGTAAAAGCAGAATCTTGAGAGTATGCTTACAACTAGTATGTGGGAAGGACTTTCATTCCAGATGGCCATAGCCAAACAATCATAGTCACCCAGAGTCACCTCTAGATGAGATCGGTGGCACACAGATCCTATAAATAAATGAGAATAATAAACTACAAGTTACCAGTGACAAGAAGTCCTCCAAATGTACTCTATCATCAGACATTGCCTGTATGTGTAATGTTAAAGGTAGGTATTTTGCTTTGAAGCAATATGTTATTTTTAATAAATCAAACAAGAACAACCATAGACCAAGAATCAAAGGGGGCGATCACATTATCTTCGCCTTCCTTAAATCATGGCTATTGCTGAATCCTGAGCATTTCACAAATGCAATAGAGCTGTACAGTTGTAAGTGTGGAAAATGAAGTTTCACAATACTAGCTCATGATATAGTTTAAGAAAATAGCCAACAGCTATATTCAGAAGCCAGTGAAAAGGTTTCAACAAGTGAACATGTTACTGACATTTAAGCAAAGTCAATGATAAAGGATAATCCAATTTTGCTTATTGCGATGAGGGAAAATGGATTCATCCTCTCTTTGCAATTATTATTTATATTTTAATTTATCCTTCAAGGTCCACAAATATGTATGATTCATTCTGTTGGACTGAGAAAATGGAAGTGTTGCTTCATTCTACTCACAGCCTGACAAGCCACAAGAAAATATATCAGCCCTGAAGGATAAGTAATGGATAAGGATAAGAAATGTATTTTGGAACTTTTATCTTCATAAAAAGATAAAATTTAGAAGAATAGATATTAGAGCAATTATATCTAAATGTTTAATAAAATACTTTTTAGAGAACAGATATTCGCAAAAATAATTTAAGAAATACATGTTAACATGGCTAAGATAATTGGTCTAAGACTTACAATTTTAACCAATTTAAGATGTTTAGCTATCTTTATCAGAGGTGGGTTCATCCCGGTTCAGACCAGTTCTATAGAACCGGTAGTAACTTGGCAGCCTGGGTCGCTGGAACCGGCAGCGACCCAGGCCTGCCACGCTCCCGAGCCGGTTCTCTCAGCGGCGCTGTAGGCGCCGCCATCTTGTTTTTTGCTTATGCGCAGAAGCTTTTTTTATAGTACTGCACATGCGTAGAGTCATTTCTGGGAAGTGACGTGCTCACGCGTGCATGCAAAATATGCACTTCCGTCGCAATGCGAATTGGTGGGGAAGGTAAGTAGAACCCACCCGTGATCTTTATATACCACAGGCAACACTAATATATTAAGGAAGTAATTGGCTCATTATATTCAGACATTTCTAATCTTGTCAAAAATATATAAAATAATAGATTTGATCATAGAATAATTAAAATAGAGAACAGAATAGGTTTAGTATTCATTGAATATGGATACACTATGCAGAACTAATCACTGGTTGCCATGGCAATCCACTTCTTTTTATACAGAACAGCAGGGAAAATTTACAAACATATATGCTCAAGCATTCTAGTCAAATTTTAAAATGTATGTTCCGCAGTGGGTTTTCTTTCCCTTTCATTATTTCCTTATGTGTTTGCTTTCTTCAAACAAAAAATGATAGTCTTTACCATATTAGTCCTATTAGATTAAAATTACAGAAACTTCAGAATAAAGTTTACTGTAAAATAAATCATCATTTTAAATCTGTTCTTTTTTTTAAAAAAAGCTTCCTATTTGCACTTTTTTTCTTACAAAAACTCAGTTTCCATGACATAAAGTGTTTATTGATTTCCATGGAATTCATTCAATATAATCTCTTTTTGTATTGATTAAACAATTTTGAAGCAAGTCAACAAAGCAAGTTAATGAATGAAAATGTGGCCCTCTTTCTCAAACACCAACATGTCCTCCTTTTCATACACTATGAAGAGGATGCGAATGAAACACCCAATTACAAAACTCTCCAAAATAACAACACGTTTTGGAGGAAAAGGAATAAGGAACAATGCTACAAAATATCTCTATATATAATCTATGTATTTTTTTTTGGCAGCAGTTCAACTGCTCCATGTCTTCCATAGATTTTTCCAGCAGGAATCATGAATCCCAGAGGATTGCAGACCTTCTCTCCTCCCCATCCAGACCCCTCACAGCTTCCAGTTATTGGAACAGAACTTCAACTGCATCTCCTGCTTGATGTATTAATGATAAGTCAAGGCTTTAGAACAGAATATATGTAGCATAGGGTTGAATTGTGGAGTCCTTGGTGTTCTGTGAGCTTAGCTGCTTGCAAACTCACATCTTCCCTGGTGGAAGACCTCCCCTTATGTCTTCAGTAGAAGAAGTGAGGTACCAGAACCTTAAGCAACCTGCAATGGAGAGCCCAAAGGCTCAACACTCATCTCTCCTCCTGCAGTAGGAATCACTCATTTTGGAAGGACACTAATCATAGAACAATGCCACTATGTGTCCCGTCCCTTAGAGACTAATGGAATCGAAGGATGCTGAGACATAAAACAGACCTGAAGGACAACACTCTCACAAATCCGGACCAGAACAGGTAATCAACCAAACAATGTCGGTTGGCGGGACCAGAGGGGAAGAGCCTTCTCTGTGGGGGTTCCGGGTCTCTGGAACCAACTACCCCCAGAGATCCGATCTATCCCCACCTTGCTGGCCTTCCGGAAAGCTATTAAGACATGGCTCTGTCTGCAGGTGGGGTGATGTGACCGTTGAACATCTTAGGTCTCCCCCAGGTATGAATGTGTTGTTTGGCTTTTTAATTTTTTAATTAATTAATGTTTTAAATCATTTATTATTTTTGTTACTGTTTTTTATATTGTTCTTATATTCTGTTGTACGCCGCCCTGAGTCCCCAAGGAGTAGGGCAACATATAAGAACAGCAAATAAATAAATAAATAAAATAAATAAAATCAACAGTAACAAGCATAAAAGCTATTTGAAAATGATCCAAAAAATCCATATCTTCTGTGACCTCTGTAGTTGCTACTCCACTACTTTCTCAATAACCTTTCCAAAAATGAGAAGATTGAAGAACAACAAATTGTTTCCTAAGATGGCCAAGTTAGGTGAAGGAGAAGAGGGGACATCATTGTCTCCTCCAAGGGAATAGCAATACCATTCCCCCTTTTCCAAGAATAGAATAGAATAGAATAGAATAGAATAGAATAGAATAGAATAGAATAGAATAGAATAGAATAGAATAGAATAGAATAGAATAGAATAGAATAGAATAGAATAACAGAGTTGGAAGGGACCTTGGATATCTTCTAGTACAACCCCCTGCTTAGGCAGGAAACCCTACACCACTTCAGAAAAATGGTTATCCAACATCTTCTTAAAAACGTCCAGTGTTGGAGCACCCACAACTTCTGGAGGCAAGTTGTTCCACTGATTAATTGTTCTGTCAGAAATTTCTCCTTAGTTCTAAGTTGCTTCTTGCCTTGATTAGTTTCCACCCATTGCTTCTTGTCCTACCCTCAGGTGCTTTGGAGAATAGCTTCACTCCCTCTTCTTTGTGGCAGCCCCTGAGATATTGGAACACTGCTATCATGTCTCCCCTAGTCCTTTTTTTCATTAAACTAGACAGACCCAGTTCCTGCAACCGTTCTTCATATGTTTTAGCCTCCAGTCCCCTAATCATCTTTGTTGCTCTTCTCTGCACTCCCTTCAGAGTCTCAACATCCTTTTTACATTGTGGCGACCAAAACTGAATGCAGTATTCCAAGTGTGGCCTTACCAAGGCATTGTAAAGTGGTATTAACACTTCATGTGACACTGGGCCTAAAACAGAGCCTTGGGGTACTCCACTGCATACTTCCCTCCATGTAGATGCAGTTCCATTGAGGACTACACGTTGAGTGCGGTTGGTCAGCCAGTTACGAATTCATCTGGTGGTGATGCTGTCTAACCCACATTTTTCTACTTTATCTAGTAGTAGGTTATGGTCTACTTTATCAAATGCCTTACTGAAGTCCAAGTAAATTATATTGACAACATTCCTCTGGTCCACTAATTTTGTCACTTTGCCAAAGAATACAATAAGATTAGTCTGGCATGATCTGTTTTTGACAAACCCATGTTGGCTTTTGGTTATTACTTTGTTTGCTTCTAGGTGTTCACTGATTCGTTGCTTGATTATCTTTTCCGTGTGATTCCGTGAGAAGGCAGCAAGAAGTGAAATTCCTAAATTGTGGGCTCAAGATCAAATCTTTTTTTAGCCTGATATTAAGAGTTCTAGTGCTATTATCTTTGTTTCAATCAATGTATTTAAAAAAGAGATGTTGTTCCAGAATGGAAAAATCTCTGTAACATTACAGTATTCACAAAACTGAATACAAAGCCACCTAGAATCACCTTGGAGAATGAGATGGGCAGCTAGATAAATAAACAAATAAATAAATAAATGTTATATACCTCTCTGCAATTTCATGGGTGCTACTCCAGAACCTATCTGGAAGTCACTAACCAAAGTATACTTGGGAAAGTATGGTTTAGTTAGCTAAATTTCATTTTAATTGAAATCCATGTAAATCTTTGCCATCCTGACAATTTTTCTACCTCTACCTTCTAAATACAGGCAGCTGACTTGCAGACTTATACAGGAAGATGGGACCTGACATGAGCAATGACAATTACTTTGAAAGGTACTTGAAATGTGTAGAAGATGGAATTTGTAGGAGAAAGGTGTAACAAAAATATCCAGGAAAGAGATTAAAAGGATATGGTGGTGGGGAAGACCAGATAAATGTACAAAATAGCCATAATCAGCTCTTCGGCACAGGTCTCATCATAAATGAACCCAGATGAGAATTAACTCCTCCACAGCATAACGAAGCAATTTCCAAGTAAGATTATATACTTCATCACTGAGAAGAGATTAATCATACCCAGAAGATAGAGAAAGACATCCATAATCTTTTCTGATTTGTCAGTTAATGAATCACTAAGATTCATGACAAGCAACCAAACACACAATGCAGACCTGTGCTATAAACATGAAAAACAATGATTTCTCGTGATTGGTGTTATGAATTTCTCCACCCTCTGTCTTAACTATTGTTATCAAAGACCTCAGTCCAACTTGGTTTCTCATTAATGCCTGACATCATAACTCTAAGGCCATTGATTACTTTTTTCATAGGACAGTTTATCAAGTAAAAGCTTGTTAGCTAGCGTAATATCATTTTACTTGTAGATGTATACCTGGGGTAGGTTTCTCATAGAAGTCCACGAAAAAATATGTGAAAACCCTGGAATGTGCACATACCTCCCCCCCCAAATAAATTTTATTTGTTTTTGGTCTTTCAACATCTCATGTCATGAGCATTTGCTTTCTGAGTTTCATACATCCATACAATATTCTTAACAATATTTTTTGTTTTTAAAATAATTACCATCCATTATCATTTCATTTTCAACACATTTCTCACATTTCTTTTCCTCTTAATATCTGTCTTTACTCTTTTTCCCGTCTTATTTTATCCCTATTTTAATTCTAGCAAACAAAGATGTGGTCATTTCTCAATTTATATATTTCTAATATTAGTATATTTTACTTCACTTATTTTCTAAACATTAATCAAAAATCAACTTATAATTTCTTTATCCTCTTTTCCACATCATTACTTTTCCCTTACAAAATATATTTCAAAATTACATATTTCAATCTTTATATTTTCTTCTATTTTTCAATCTTCATATTTTCTTATGTTATTTTATAACTTCATTTCTATATGTTATTCATACATATATTTTATCCCTATTACAATGAACAATTTATTCATACTTATGTAATACTAGTAAATTGCACATACCTTTGTTATTGGGTTATGAAGGGTACATTGGACATAATTTATTCTTAGTTCTTCTGATAATTCCCACTGAATCACAAAATGGAAGTAAAGAACACTCTTTAGCATTTGTATAGACACATATATTTGCCTACATTCAGCAAATTAAGTCACAATTCCTTGAATAGATAACATTTGCACGTTAACTTTGTGTCCGTTCTCTCATACATGCACATTTTCTCGCTTCATTAACTTTTGCTGTCCTGAGTTTCCCACTAGTTTATTGAATGCATCTGAATTTCATTATTGTAAGTGTGGGAGAAATCCTGCATCCCATGGATAATTTTGCCCACTTTATCTTTTCAATTAGTTTTCACTTCTGATTGCCATTTCTTTCTTACTTACAGCACTGTGAAGTCAAGATTAAAAAGATTAAGTTGCCATAGCTTTACATGGATTATAGTAATTTTGCCAAAATTTGAAAACTTCTTGTTCTGCATATTTCCTTTCTCAACTGAGTGTTAATCCAATATACCTGAAGTTTAACTTTAAAAGGTGAGCCTCCTATGACAAATTTTTCTTTGGATTTTATGCTCTATTTATAATAATCTCTATTGCATATAGCTTATTCCTTGAGTGTCCAATCACACTTGGCCAATAAAAAATTCTATTCTATTCTATTCTATTCTATTCTATTCTATTCTATTCTATTCTACTGTATTCTATTCTATTCTCTTTAACTGCTGGATGTCATCTGTTAGGGCTCTGGGTAAAAAAAAAAACAACCCTGAGTCAATGAAAGGCAATAAGAAGTCAGAGTGTTTAAATAATAGTTCACTTTTTTATATATAAAGGAATAAATTTCACCTCATGGTTTAGAGATTCAGGCTTGTAATTGCTCACCTTGGTTTCAGAAAGGACAAAAAAAGAGCTTCATTTAAAATAACGAATTTCCTCTGGCTCTAAAGAATAATTAAAGATCTCAAAACCATCAGGATTCATTTTTCTCCAAATCTTCCTTTTGAAGTTGAAGTGTATTTCCCATCTAGCCATGATACCTAATAAGCAATATCCTTTGCTGAACAGTTTTTCTTTCTTATCTCTATTAAGCACTATCTCTCTCTTGTCTGGATAGAGCTGATACTCCTAATTCGTCATATCTCTTGCTGAACTCTGATATACCAGCCTAAGACACCAATTACTCCCCCCCCTCCCCATTTTACAGATGCAGGAATCATGGAAAATATGAAAAAAGGATCAATGTGGAGAAAGAACGATATGAAGTGCAAAATGGTAACATATAGATTTCACCCACGCTGAAATCCATGTGCTAAAATTAATTCTACAGTACAAAGAACTGACTGCAGGTGGGAAGCATCTATTGCCACTTTCATGGATATTTTTTTTTCTCTTTTCAGAAACTCACCTCCCACTTCTGCAAACACCTCAGAACAGAAAGATGTAAATTGGCCCAGAGATGAGTGGACTTCTTTTATTGTGATAAAAATATGCAATTTGAGATCAGCTAGTTTTCCCACAGAACTTATGCCTCTTTGACGGCCAGGATGAGCTCCTCATATCTCCAGTGCCAGAAAAAAAGTTATTTTGTGATAGAAACACAAAAAAAAGAAAAAGGAAACGTTTTTGTAGACATTTGCTTTTTTCATGCATCAGAATTCTGCATTTCAGTATTAAGAATATTGAATAAGAATAATAGGAATAATATTGAATATTGCTTTTTAAAAAATATTTCTATTTAGCTTTTCAACAGATTAAAAGAGTTGGGAGGGACCTTGTAAGTCATCTAGTCCAACCCCCGCGCAAGCAGGAGACCTTACACCATTTATGACAGATGGCAGTCCAGTCTCTTCTTCAAAGCTTCCGCTGATGAAGCGCCCACAACTTCTGAAGGCAAGCTGTTCCATTGGTTGATTGCACTCACTGTCAGAAAATTTCTCCTTATTTCCAGGTTGAATCTTTCCTTGTTCAGTTTCCATCAATTATTCCTTGTCTGGCCTTCAGGTGCTTTGGGAAATAGTTTGACATTCTCATCTCTGTGGCAGCCCTTCAAATATTGGAACACTGGTATCATGTCTCCCCTGGTCCTTCTCTTCACAAAACTAGCTATGCCCAGTTCCTGCAACAATTCATCATATGTTTTAGCCTCCAGTCCCCTAATCATCTTGGTTGCTCTTCTCTGCACTCTTTCTAGAGTCTCAACATCTTTTTTATAGTGTGGTGACCAAAACTGGATGCAGTATTCTAGGTGTGGTCTTACTAAGGCTTTATAGAGTGGTATTAGTACCTCACTTGACTTTATTGTATCCTTCTGTTAATGCAATTTAGGATTGCATTGGCTTTTTTGGCCACCGCTGTAAACTGTTGCCTCATATTTAATTGGTTGTTGCCCATCTTTCAATTGTGGGAATCTCCCAATCAAACATCCAAAACCAAAATATATAAAAATATTTAAAACTTTAAAATTCAACTAATTAAAACATTATATTAAAAAAACTGGCACCAATCATTTCTAACGAGTGTTTAATCTTCTGTCAATGCTTGTGTGAAAAGCCAAGATTTACAGAAGGCTAGAAGAATAGAAGCCTGCCAGACTTCAGGTGGAAGAGTGTTCTATAGGACAGGATCTGCTAGGGAAAAGGCACACTTCCTAGCTCCCATCAGATGACAATATTTAGGAAGGGACTAGGCACATGCTCACCATATCTAAACTGTCCTCAGGGAAAGGTGATCCCACAGATAGCCTGGTCTGTGCTATATTAAAAACCAATTGAGATGTATTGCAAGAGTATTATGATGACGTCTCCCATGGTTCTTGCAAGTTGTTGGACCAAACCAGAATGGATAAGGTTGAATGAGTACCAAGATTTTTAATCTTTCCACCTGTCAGCCTTTAAGTTAGTTCTACCTTAAGGAAACAGATGGTGCAAGGACTACCAAAAGGAGTATCATATGTATCTTTGCCTATTTATTTATTTATTTATTTATTTATTTATTTATTTATTTATTTATTTATTTATTTATTTATTTATTTGTTTGTTTGTTTGTTTGTTTGTTTGTTTGTTTGTTTGTTTATCAACACATGTACAAGATAACAGGTATGATATAAACATAAACAAAAGCAAAGTATGTATAGGCAAATTTGGACAATAGGACAGAAGGACAGGGATGGTAGGCACAATGGTGCACTTATGCACACCCCTTACAGACCTCTTAGGAATGGGGTGAGGTCAACTGCAGACAGTCTAAGGTTAAAGTATTTGGGGTTTGGGGAAGAAACCACAGAGTCAGGTAGTGCATTCCAGGCATTGATTACTCTGTTGCTGAAGTCGTATTTCTGCAGTCGAGTTTCGAGCTGTTTACATTGAGTTTGAATCTATTGTGTGCTCGTGTATTGTTGTGGTTGAAGCTGAAGTATTCATTGACATCTCTGTTTGTCTCCCAATCATTACATACTCATTTCTTTACCCAACTGAAATGGAAATCTTCTTATCTAGCAAGAAAATACTCAGAGTAAGGAAGAATGAAAGAGACAGATGGAAAGACAGAAGAAAACTATATTGCCTCTTGTCTCCTTCATTGTTCCATTTGAAGAACAGAAAGTTGAGTGATGTCATCCCCATACCACTGAGGAATGCTATGGATGCCGTACATATGATGTCCACTTTATTCCATAATTGGATGGGCTATGGGATCAGTTGATATACATTTAAGTCAAAATGATGTATCTAGTCTAACAAATTACCATAGAAGAGATAATAAAGTACTATTATGATTTCACATAACAGCAGTACCGTTACTCCTGCCAAAATGTGCTTGAAAGGTTATTTTCAACAGACCAGGAAACAGCTAAACTTACCTGCCAATCTTAAATCTAGGCAGTTGCATTTATTCACACAAAGCATACATGATAATGTACAAAGTTGAAAGTAAGCCAGCTTCAAATGTTAGCCTCCTAATTAGGATTAGGAGAACCAATTAATCCCAAATTTCATATATTTGAGGTGGTATTCCTACCCATGAATAGAAAAGATGTCAAAACGATCAAATATGATTTCGAATATGGCATATAATGTACACTTATGCTTAGTCACTGGCAGAGCTGTTATCCAATTGGAAGGGAAATCTATTCGGGATACTCTCCATTCTGCTTATTTCCGAAATAGAAGATTGTGATACATTTTATGTGGGGATGCCCATGGAAAAAAAAACAAAATTAGCCCAATTCCAGAATATGGCAGCCAGGCTTCTAACAGGTCACTCTGGCTTGATATATTGACAGTTGAACAGGCTTTCTCTTATTATTCAAGTTAAATCCAAAGTACTTATTTTAATGTTTAAATTCCTTCATGACTTAAGTCCTACCCACCACAAGGAATAAATCACCGAATATGTTACTAACTGGGAGCTCTATTTATCCATTAAGGATTTGCTATGGGAACTGCCTAGAAAGCAAGTGTGGTACAGATAACATGGGGCAAGAAAACTTTATTGCAGTAGAGAAGAGTAACAACTCTATAACTGTCTGATTTGGTTCTGCAACCCAACAAGACAGACACAGACTTCAGAGGATAATCAGACTGCAGAAAAAACAATTGCTGCCAACCTGCCTTCCATTGAGGACCTGTATACTGCACGAGTCAAAAAGAGGGCCGTGAAAATATTTACTGACCACTCGCATCCTGGACATAAATTGCTTCAACTCCTACCCTCAAAACGTCGCTATAGAGCACTGCACACCAAGACAACTAGACACAAGAACAGTTTTTCCCCGAACTCTGCTAAACAAATAATTCCCTCACCACTGTCAAACTATTCACTAGGCTGCATTACTATTACTATTAGTTTTTCTCATCGTTCCTATCACCCATCTCCTTCCACTTATGACTGTATGACTGTAACTTGTTGCTTGTATCCTTATGATTTATATTAATATTGATTGTTTCCTGATTGCTAGGAGCCGAGGTGGCGCAGTGGTTAAAAGCAGCACTGCAACCTTCAGCTGATTGCTAGTTCAGCAGTTCAGCTGTTCAAATCTCACCAGGCTCAAGGTTGACTCAGCTTCCATCCTTCCGAGGTCGGTAAAATGAGGACCCAGATTGTTGGGGGCAATATGCTGAACTCTGTAAACCGCTTAGAGAGGGCTGTAAAGCACTATGAAGCGGTATATAAGTCTAAGTGCTATTGCTATTGCTTACTTGAACCCTATGACAACCATTCTTGACAAATGTATCTTTTCTTTTATGTACACTGAGAGCATATGCACCAAAGACAAATTCCTTGTGTGTCCAATCACACTTGGCCAATAAAGAATTCTATTCTATTCTATTCTAACAGAATCTTAAAAGTTTGTCCAAGTTCCTCCCTGATCCATCGTGTATTGAATAAAATTAAGATGGGGTAGAGTTTCTTTCTCCTGCTTTGCTCTTTCTTAGGATTGACTTGTGGGTTTCCCCCTCCCCCCAAAGGTTGTTCCTTAATGGTTTCTTCATTACCTCTCTAGAATTGAGGTTGAACCTTCATTCTTTCACACTGGCACCTTCTTAGTTCTGTTCTTAGTTGTGGCCCATACATTGTGGAATATTTGAAATGTGGACTGAATCTTGCCTAGCTAATTTGGGAGAATTATGAACCCTTACTTTATAAGCAAACAATCCCATCGTAATTGCATATCATTCATTTATGACTATTTTATATCATTAAATTAGATGTGTATTTTAATTTGTCTCATTACTGTTCATACTTTACACAAGTATGTGTAAACTGTTCATACTTTACACAAGTTGAACTTACATAACAGCACCCAGTCAATAAAACTACACGTTTTATTGACTGGGTGCTGTTATGTAAGTTCAACTTGTTATTTTTTGGTATTGTAAATCACCGGGGGCTTATGAGGAGAGTGTGAATTTTGCCTGGAGGTTTCAGAAAAGTATATTTCACTAAGTGAATTGTTCCTGGTTAACTACAGGAATTATTCAGGCAGATTTATTGTTGATGCTATGTATTATTAAAGTTATTGGCTATAACCTAATTTTGTTGTGTTTTGACCATTTTTGCTATTCAAAAGCCTTGGTTATAAATGTACCCTTTGACTTTTTCTTTTTCTTTTTTGCAACTGATTGTCTACATTTTATTTGACAACAATATAATGTGGCTTTCATATTAAGCAGAGCCTTGACTCAATTTTGAACCCTCCTTTTCATGTAAATATAAGCCCATTTGGGAAGTAAATCCAGGCAAAACTGTGCAGGCACCTGGCATTCAAATAGATGTATTCATATTCTGTTTGTGCTACTCAAGACATTTTACCGAATCATGAATAGAAAATGTTCAAGGACTATCTCTTGTATGATAATTACAGAGTAAAATTAGCAGCTGCCTTCCGATTCTCATGCATTTAAGGAAGACAGAGCTCTAGATATATAGCTCTCTTCTTTTATCTGACTTTTATGAAAGCAGGCAGTGGAATGAAACGGTTGCACTGAATAATGTGCACACTGAAAAATGTGTTTCAGGAAACGAGGCCTCATCAAAGAACTACTGCTTCTGCATTCATTTAGATTTATTTGCTCATCATTGTTTTGCACTAGCTCTCAATTCAGCTTGTGGAAATTTTTTACCGAGATCTGTCATCTAAAGATATTAGCAGTAATTGTAAAAATATTAAACCCTTGGGAAGCAATTAATTCTGATAGCACAAGCTTATGCATGTTAATATAGAAGAAAGGGCCACTGGGCTTAATAGTGCTTACTTCCAGGTAAGCTTGGCTATTCTTTCAAAATATTCATTTACTTTTCTCACTGCCCTTCTTTCCATATCATCAATTCTGTTAGTATCCATCATTCCTAAAAGCATTATTTCCATTGTTTATTTCTGGGAAATGGATCAGTAGGTGGTAGCATCTATTCTTTGTTATTATTCCTTGATCCATTTGGTTTTAGAAGGAGGGCAGGTGAACAGCAATGAAAATAAAGAGTTGGAACAAAATCAAAGGCTCAACAATTCGCTCTGAAGAACCTAATGTCATTGATCATGTACAGTAGATGACTAATCATTCCAGTTCCTGAAATGCTAAACCTCTGTATTTAAAGAGCTTCTGCAGCAAGTTGGAGAATGTCATAAGAATGTGTCATATAAAACTGGTTTCTAGGGCATGTTCATACCACATTTAAAAAGATGTAAGGATGAATCTTAAATTGGAAAGTCAGAAGTCAAACTATTTTTGTTAGAATCATCTTAAACCTATATGAGTTCCGCTAGTGGTATGACAAACAAAAAATATAAAAACTCTGAAGACAGACCTATTGCTGACATTGCAGTCAAGTCTCAGTAGGTTCAAAAGACATACTCTTTGTTGAGAATGATGTATTGTTGTGTATTAAGATGGGGATTAACATATGGGATGGCTTCATGCAAGACATAATTGTAATGACAAAAGTGTTTTGATAATATACTTGCATTACTTTTTCATACAATTAAAAAAAATGTGACTAAGGCTGTTTTGCCAGCTATTGAGCCAAGGTTAGAAAACAAATAAAGTACCTTGGAGTATACAAAGGTTTAATAACAAAAGCTGAAGTTATTATTGATTGTTGGGGACCAAATGCAGATGTTTGCAAAGAAATAGACAATTTTCTCTTGCAATTACTAAGTGCCAAGTGAGAAATCATGCAGAAATTCTCACAATTGTCATTCGGCTAAATATGATAAAATGATAAAAGTATGAAGATTTAGGACTATTAAAATAAGGAAAGGGTTTAACTTTTGCTTAGTTTTCCAATTTTTATTAAATTACAACAATAAAACCCAGTACAAAATAAACTCAGAAAAAGAAATTGAAAATAAAGTGCAAGAAGAAAAATAAAATAAAAGATGGAAAATAAAGAAGAAATAAAATACATAAGAAGTTACTGCCAATATTCATTATAAGTAGAAAAACATTGAAATGTCTCACCTCATAGAGTTATAAATCTGTTCTTCCCATTAGCCATCCCATATCTATATAGAAATTAATAAATCATAAACTTTTCAATCCTTATATCAACAGATATAATTCCTAAAAGGTCCCCAGAGTTTTATAGAAGTATATTTTAATCTTGAGCAAATAAACCAACTCTATATTCCTTCCTTTTACTTCTAACAATCTTAATCTTAATTCATTCAAATATTTTCATGGGATTTGGATTTGGATTTGGTCTCTCTTTTTTTTCCTGGGCTGGTCCATTCTCCTCCTATCTCTCAGACCCATGGGTGAATGCTAGACTGTGGAGACTAGATCTACTTGCAGTCATCTTCCACTCTGTCAAAGATGTAGTTAGTTTACCACTTCTCCACCGGAAGTCACTTCTGCTTCTTTTTCCAGTGTTTTTATTAACTTGATACAGGAACTGGCAATCATCATTCAAAACTCATAGAACAACATATCACAAGGGACAGAGATGTGACCTTGAAGATCAGACTTCCAATAAGTTTTTAATGTTTCTTTGTGTTATTACAAAAAAAAAAGCATATCAAAATCACAGCTAGTTCTCAGTGCCTGGTCCCCATTTTCTAATGTGGCATCAAGAACAATGATATTGGAATCTCTTATCTTACTTTGGAGCTCCTCCACTTGTGGAATAGCATGTAGCTCTTTTCCAGTAAATAGACTCCCCTTATCTCCGTCTAGATTAGAAGAACAGTAACAAATCTCCAATCTCTGATTTATAGACTACAACTTTAAATATCAGCTGAGCTTTACCGTGACACATTCAGCATGATTCATTACATTGTACTGTTTACAATATACTGTTTACAATATACTGTTTACAATATACTGTTTACAATATACTGTTTACAATATACTGAGAGCATATGCACCAAAGACAAATTCCTTGTGTGTCCAATCACACTTGGCCAATAAAGAATTCTATTCTATTCTATTCATGTTAGATCAAAAACAGTTAGTTAACCCCCATCAACACCAATTGGAAGCAACTTCAAAGGAAGGAAGAGAATTAGCAATATATTGGCTGCCCACCTCCAACAACTGAAGTCAGTCCTGAAGGATACCATGATTGATGGTGTCAAAAGCCACTAAGAAGTCAAGAAGAGCAAGGCTGGATGTCCACCCCCCCATCCCATTCCTGCCAGAAGGGAAACACATATGCTATCAGTGCCATCTCAGTCCCATAACCAGACCTAAACCCTGACTGAAAGCAATCCATGTAATCTGCCTCTTCCGAAATCCTTTGAAACTGCATGCAGCTACCTTCTCTAAACCTTTCCTAGAAAAAAGTTTGGAAACTACATGAACATTGTCCAGAATGATGAGGTCTACAACAGTCCCTTTAGTAATAGAATTCATTGTATTCTACTTAGTGTATAGCAGCTGTTGTCTATTCAGATGTATGCCCCAGGACTGTATTCTCTGGAATACATGAACTCAATATTACATGAAATGTGATTTATTTGGTGCAAAGCCTATGATAGATACTGACTTAGAAGTGGGGGGAGCAAGGTAGATGATTTCACAGTCAGCGACTGACCAAAAAGCTATTGAACTGATTTATCTGACAATCCATTCTCTGTTATATTTGACTCCAAACATTTCAGGAAAGATTTCCTCCTGTCCCTATAGAATTATGGCAACCACTGGTCCTGAGATATCAACAGTATCACCATGACGATTGTACAGTGTGACCAACAGGAAGAGGAATATTTTCCCATCAATGACAAGAATAATTTTTGCTTGAGAGGATTCAGAAGAGCCATGCTTGCCGAGTCACAAAACCCATCAGCAAACCTGGAGGCAATTTGAAAGCTGCCAACATGCTTGTCAGTAATGTCTGCCAGGGGATCAGATGTTGCTGTTGCAGAAATCTTTTCTGAAACTCAACATTTTGGGGTCTTGCAATTTCAATCCAAAAAGATCACATAGTTCAGTGAGCACATTCATGTCATAGCAGGTGAATGTCTCCAGCCTGTTTTGCCATTGCTACACAATATTAAAAGATGCTTACCACTGCTAGTGGCAGAGGTAGAATCTTTTTAAATTAGCATTGGAGCTTTTAAGAGGGACAATAAATGTGTTGCTTCTGACAATTTAGGAAAAGACAGCTGGGGTGTGAATAGCATCCTTAAATGCATCTGACTCCATCTTACTTGTCAGTCAAATGTTTACAAAAATAATAATAAAGTAAGGCAACAGGTTACACACACACACACACACACACACACACACACACACACACAGAGAGAGAGAGAGAGAGAGAGAGAGAGAGAGAGAGAGAGAGAGAGAGAGAGAGAGAATAGAATAGAATAGAATAGAATAGAATAGAATAGAATAGAATAGAATAGAATAGAATAGAATAGAATAGAATAGAATAGAATAGAATAGAATAGAATAGAACAAGGGGATCAGTTATATTGGACTTAATTCTCACTAACAGAGATGAAATGATAGAAGGTGTTGAAGCTACAGGAACCTTGGGGGCAAGTGATCATGCAATATTGGAATTCAACATTATGCAAACACAAGCAGTAGAACAAAATCAAACTAGAGTCTTGGACTTTAAGAGAGCTAATTTCAATAAACTTAGAGAGAACTTGGGAAAGATTCCATGGATGAGAATCCTCAAGGGGAAAACAACTCAAGAAGCTTGGGAAATTTTGAAAAGTGAGATTATAAAAGCCCAGACTAGCACAATACCAATGAAGAAGAAAAATAATAGGTCTCAAAAGAAACCAGCATGGCTGCATAAAGAACTCTCTGACAAATTGAAAAACAAACAGCACAAGTATAAAAAGTGGAAAGAAGGGGAAATAACTAAGGCAGAATACCAGCAAATAGCCCGAGCCTGTAAAGATGAAGTGAGGAAATCTAAGGCTCACAATGAACAAAGGCTTGCGACAAAAGTAAAAAGTAACAACAAAAGCTTCTTCCAACATATTAAAAACAAGAAAAAAGTCAAGGAAACAATTGGTCCATTGCAGGGAGAAAGTGGCAAGAAGGTGACAAGCAACAGGGAGAAAGCAGAGCTACTTAACACGTATTTTGCATCTGTCTTTACACAAAGGGAAAAAACAGTCCAACCTATCAAAAACAGCATCACAAAAAACATATTAGGAACACAAGTTAAAATAGGGAAGAAAATGGTAAGGGAACACCTGTCTACCCTAGACGAATTCAAATCACCAGGATCAGATGGATTACACCCCAAGGTTCTGAAGGAACTGGCAGATGAGATCTCAGAACCACTGAACTTTATCTTTCAAAGATCCTGGAGCACCGAGGAACTGCCAGAGGACTGGAAAAGAGTTGATGTAGTTCCCATCTTCAAAAAAGGAAAAAAAAACAGATCCAGGAAACTACAGACCTATCAGCCTGACCTCAATACCAGGGAAGATTTTGGAAAAGATAATCAAGCAACGAATTAATGAACACCTAGAAGCAAACACAGTAATAACCAAAAGCCAACATGGGTTTGTCAAAAACAGATCATGCCAGACTAATCTTATTGCATTCTTTGACAAAGTGACAAAATTAGTGGACCAGAGGAATGCTGTCGATGTGGTTTACTTGGACTTCAGTAAGGCATTTGATAAAGTAGACCATAACCTACTACTAGATAAAGTAGAAAAATGTGGGATGGAGAGCAACACCATCAGATGGATTCAAAACTGGCTAACCAACCACACTCAACGTGTAGTGCTCAATGGAACTGCATCTACATGGAGGGAAGTATGCAGTGGAGTACCCCAAGGCTCTGTTTTAGGCCCAGTACTCTTCAACATCTTTATCAATGACTTGGATGAGGGGATAGATGGGGAACTCATCAAATTTGCAGATGACACAAAACTGGCAGGAATAGCCAACTCTCCAGAAGATAGGCTCAAGATACAGAAGGCTCTTGACAGACTTGAACATTGGGCACTATCAAACAAAATGAAATTCAATGGTGAAAAAAGTAAGGTTCTACATTTAGGCAAGAAAAACAAAATGCACAGGTACAGTATATGTGGTACCTTGCTTAACAGTAGTAACTGTGAGAGGGATCTTGGAGTCCTAGTGGACAACCATTTAAATATGAGCCAGCAGTGTGCAGCAGCTGCCAAAAAAGCCAACACAGTTCTAGGCTGCCTTAACAGAGGGATAGAATCAAGATCACGCGAAGTGTTAATACCACTTTATAATGCCTTGGTAAGGCCACACTTGGAATACTGCATTCAGTTTTGGTCGCCACGATGTAAAAAGGATGTTGAGACTCTAGAAAGAGTGCAGAGAAGAGCAACAAAGATGATTAGGGGACTGGAGGCTAAAACATATGAAGAACGGTTGCAGGAACTGGGTATGTCTAGTTTAATGAAAAGAAGGATCAGGGGAGACATGATATAGCAGTGTTCCAATATCTCAGGGGTTGCCACAAAGAAGAGGGAGTCAAACTATTCTCCAAGGCACCTGAAGGTAGAACAAGAAGTAATGGGTGGAAACTAAACAAGGAGAGAAGTAACTTAGAACTAAGGAGAAATTTCTTGACAGTTAGGACAATTAATCAGTGGAACAGCTTGCCTCCAGAAGTTGTGAATGCTCCAACACTGGAAGTTTTTAAGAAGATGTTGGATAACCATTTGTCTGAAGTAGTGTAGGGTTTCCTGCCTAGGCAGGGGGTTGGACTAGAAGACCTCCAAGGTCCATTCCAAATTTGTTGTTATTATTATAGAATAGAATAGAATAGAATAGAATAGAATAGAATAGAATAGAATAGAATACAATACAATACAATACAATACAATACAATACAATACAATACAATACAATACAATACAATACAATACAATACAACAGATTATATTACCAGATTATGTGGGCTGAAGTTAAATACCCAGACTCTCTTCAAATTATTTTGGGTGACCTAAACAAAGCAGACTTAAGGAAACAGGTACTAAAATATTTTCAGCATGTCAATTGTCTCACAAGAGGCAATAATACTTTAGACCAGGGGTGGGCAAACTATGGCTCTTTGAGGACCTGTGGACTTCAACTCCCAGAATTCCTGAGCCAGCCATGAGACCATTGCTACACAACATTAAAAGATACTTATCAGTCTTTACCACGAGCAGCTGTGGGACACTCTGATCACTGCGTGATTCACCTTGTACCTGCTTACAGACAAAGACTTAAAACCATTAAACCAACAATTAAATCAGTGAGGACTTGGACTGAGGAGGCAAAGCTCCCTCCCTAATTCCCATACGGTTACAGCAAAAGTGAAAGCATTCAACCTCAAGAAGCATCCCCCCTCCCTTTCGGAATGGCAGTGTTCCAGCAGGAACCTGACAAATAAAAATGGGATATCAGGGTGCATGCAACACCTGATGGGTGAGCTTGTTTGTTGAAGGATCCCCACTTCATGGAATCAGAGGCTGCCAGACAAGACAGAGTTTAGTTGCAAAGTTTGGTCTCTGATGGGCAGGCTCAAAATAATTACCTTGTTCTTGTGAGCACACTCATTGGCTGGCTGCCTCTGAACACTGGGGTACCAGAAGAGTTGGCATAACTGACTATGATGCTTGATTTCTGGAATTAACACCCTCCTTAATGGCAAGATTCATGGTTTTGTTTTGTTTTTATAGTTGTGGAGTGATATCCATACTCTTTTCTTTTTCCTTCCAATTTTTTTTAGCAAAATTACAACAGACAGAGAAAGAATACCAAAATAATAATAATAATAATAATAAGAGGAAGAAAACAATGAAACACTAAAGACAGTGAAAGACTGTTAAAATAGCATTCAGTAGGCATCTACTCAAGCAAGGACTTTTTCAGGAGCAAAAAAAACCCCAATATTTTATTTATTGTCAAAAATGAAATAAATTGCTTACATGCATGCACATACATACGCATGCATACTCCTTCTGAAAGAGCTTGCTGCATAAGTGGAGATGGGATTCAGGAGTTGGGAGGACAGGAGATACGAGTTCTTTCCACTGGAGAAATGGGCATCCTATAAGGGGTGTCAAACTCGCGTCGTCATGGCAGCGTCATGTGACATATCGTGACTTCCCCCCCCTTCGCTAAACCGGGCATGGGCATGGCCAGTGTGTGATGCATCTGGCCTGTGGGCCGCAAGTTTGACAGCTCTGCTATAAGCAATGTCAAACCATGGCTGCCCAAGCAAGAGTGTTATACCACAACTGAGTGAAAAACAGTTTGTGGGGTTCCAGAATCTTGAGCTGTTTTTGAACTGATGCAGAATCCTTGCACAGAACTGCTCCGAGTAGCTGTCATAAACTTTTGTTTATTATCCAAGTACAATAAATAAATAAATGGTTATCTAAATTGCATTTTTTACTTTATTCCGATATTTCAGCAAGAGGTGTTTAGTTTCACTTTCTGTGCCTCCCAGATGCTTAACAGAGTTATCAAACATTTCCAAGTCAAGGTCTCAGGAGACAGGGAGCCACTAGTAAGCAGAAATATTTGATTGCAGATGATGGACTACTTGCCTGCACTTAAAGGCAAGAATCTGTGTTTGCTGTGTCTCAGATCTTTGTAGCAAAAAAATGGTCAGATTGGAAAGTTTTGATTTGTGGTTGAGTTTTTTCCCCTCAAAAGAAAAACAAATTTGTTGGAAGAAAAATGAGTTGAGAAGTCACTTGTATACCTCTGTGCCAATTTCACCCAAAGGATGCCGATTAACACCTCTTCACTTTTTTTTCTGATCAGATCAAAACAAGATAACTTTTAAGTGACTTTGCTATGCTGGCCCTATCTTGTGTATTGACATTGTGACTCATTATAAATCTCAAAAAACAACCTTTCAGTCACACAATTCCCTTAGCACAAATGCTGCCAAGAAAGAAAATCTTAAACTACATGGGGTTCTTACTAGGCAGTGCATGCTACAACAGTCCACATATTACAATAAACAAGTGCTGACCGCCAAGTGAATTGACACACAACATTTTCAAGCAGTGCACTAATCATAAGGCAACTAGGAACACAGCCACTAACCCTAACCCTAAACATGAGCCAGCAGTGTGCAGCGGCAGCCCAAAAAGCCAATGCAATCCTAAATTGCATTAACAGAGGGATACAATCTAGATCAAGTGAGGTACTAATACCATTCTATAAAGCCTTAGTTACACTGCACCTGGAGTATTGCATCCAGTTTTGGTCACCACACTATAAAAAAGATATTGAGACTCTAGAAAAAGTGCAGAGGAGAGCAACCAGGATGATCAGGGGATTGGAGACTAAAACATACAAAGAGCAGTTGCAGGGACTGGGCATGGATAGTCTAGCGAAGAGAAGGACCAGGGGAGATGTGATAGCAGTGTTCCAATATTTGAAGGGCTGCCACAGAGAGGAGGGGGTCAAGCCATTCTCCAAAGCACCTGAAGGCCAGACAAGGAATAATGGATGGAAACTGAACAAGGAGATATTCAACCTAGAAATAAAGAGGAACTTTCTGACAATGAGAACAATCAACCAATGGAACAGCTTGCCTTCGGAAGTTGTGGGAGCTTCATCACTTGAGACTTTCAAGAAGAGATTGGACTGCCATTTGTCAGAAATGGTGTAAGGTCTCCTGCTTGAACAGGGGGTTGGATTAGATGACCTACAAGGTCCTTCCAACTCTGTAATCTGTTAAGAAATCTGTTAAGCAATACTTTCAGGACTTCTTTAGTTAGTGCTGGGGCAGAGTGGTGATGGCAGTGAAATTTTGCAGCAACAACCACATCTCCTGGGCATTGTGTGATCGAATGCCAACTGATCTATGTAAGATTGGTTGCAGAGACAAAAAAGAACATATTTAACCCTGTCTTAACTACCAATTTGGTATTATCTTTCCAACTTGTTCATGTGGTCCCAAAATTAGCAATGGATGTTTAAAAGATGTGGTAGTTTCAATATCGCTGCAGAACACTAATTCTTCATAGCAATGGAGTTTCTTTATTATGGGTTGACTGATGATCCATTAAATCAAGAATGTGTACATATGGAAGAATCAGAATGAAGCAAAACTTACTCTCAAGACAAAGCATTAGTTGTTGTGAAGTACTTGATATTTGATTTGATATTTGTTAAGTCTTATTTCCGGGCAGGGAGAAGTTTGTAAAATCTGGGGGGCAGGGGGCAAACCCAAGACAAAAGAAACAATCCATGTTTAAATGATAAAAACAATATTATTTTTAGAATGGTATTGTAAAAATAAAAATATTTTTTCAGTCGGGAAGGCTGTAAAGCTCTTTAATTAAAGCTAACCCTAGGGTAGAGACAACCCAATTTGTTGGGAGGCAACAGACGAAGGGAAGGGAAGGGAAGGGAAGAGAAGAGAAGAGAAGAGAAGAGAAGAGAAGAGAAGAGAAGAGAAGAGAAGAGAAGAGAAGAGAAGAGAAGAGAAGAGAAGAGAAGAGAAGAGAAGAGAAGAGAAGAGTTGGAAGGGACTTTGGAGGTCTTCAAGTCCAACCCCTTGCTCAGGCAGGAAACCTTATACCATTTCAGACAAATGGTTGTCCAATCTCTTCTTAAAAACTTCCAATGTTGGAGCATTCACAACTTCTGGAGGCAAGTTATTCCACTAATTAATTTAATTTAATTTAATTTAATGGATTTGTATGCCGCCCAACTCCCTAGGGACTCTGGGTGGCTCACAACATATTCAGATCCATTTCAACAATATAAATGCAATAAAATACAGTAATTAAAAACATAGAAAAGTTAAAAAAGTTAAAAGAGTATCGTCTCGCTTTCACCCCGCCTGCCGGAAGAGCCAAGTTTTTATCGCTTTCCGGAAGGCCAGCAGGGTGGGGATAGTCCTGATCTCCGGGGGAAGCTGATTGCACAGGGAGGGAGCTCCCACAGAGAAGGCCCTCCCCCTCGGCCCCGCCAACCGACATTGTTTGGTCGATGGGACCTGGAGGAGGCTGACTCTGTGGGCCCTGACCGGTCGTAGGGAGGTATGCGGCAGGATGCGGTCCCGAAGGTAACCTGGCCCTGAGCCATGTAGGGCTTTAAAGGTAATTAATTGTTCTAACTGTCAGGAAATTATGCACTAAAGGTTTACAGAGTTAAATGATTTAAATTTTATATATATTATTATATATTATTATATTATATTATATTTATATTATATTATATAATTTTATATATATTCATTTATCAGCAAAAAATCCTATATATATATATATATATATATATATATATATATATATATATATATATGTATGTATGTATGTATGTATGTATGTATGTATGTATGTATGTATGTATGTATGTATGTATATATATATATATATATATATATATATATATATATATATATATATATATATATATATATATATATATATATATATATATATATATATATATATATATATATATATATATATATATATATATATATATATATATATATATATACTGTGAAATACTGAAAAGATCATGGTGGTTCTATTTTGACACTTGTTGCTCTTTTTTCATTTTTTCCCCATTAAATAAATGTCTACATCATTGCAAGATAAAATGTTTGGCAAACTCAAAAGTCAGTGTTAAGTCACAAGTCACACATCATTTGAGGTCTTCATTAATTTTCTGAAAATAAAATAACCAGGTTGTCAGGCCTGGAAACCATCTTGAGCATTGGATCTTCAGGCCTGCCACATTTAGTGCTGTGGGAAACTGGGAGGGGGGATTGTGTGAGTAGGGAACTATAGTCAAAATAACATTCCTTTCTCCGAGAGTCAAGGTCATTCTGCCCTGCACTTGGAGAGGTGTGCCTGGGTGGCATCTCCAGTTGGGATGGTACATTGATTGGACAATGTGATAGGTGTGGGTGCTGGGGCAGGGACTTGAACTTTCTTTTGGGTGTGGAAAGCTTTCATATTCGGGTTTTCCCAGATGTGCCAATATGACATCTCTAATAAAATGGAATTTTGAGGAACTTCAGGCCTTGGAGTTTTCTTTCGTTGGGGATGTTACTTGGAACCCAGACATTGGTATTCATGAAATCCAGTCAACATTCTTCAGACATTTCCACTGTACTGAAAATAGCACACAACATGTTAATCATAATTTTAAAACAATTTAATTTTGATTCAACAAGAGATTCATTTTTTCCAGAAATTTAAATGAAAAGCTTTGGATTCTTACAATGAACTTGGGGGCAGGGCTAGAATAGGGAATAACAAACTAAAGAATCCCAGTCTGATTACATAAGACATTTTAGAAAAATCAAATAAATTATAAATGCTTGTTGTGTTTTTGGTAGCTGCTACTAATGACCGATAAAATATTTCGAGATGAGAGAATATAAGTCTAGAAGATGTTTCTTTAAATGTTCAAGCTATTCTACACAAAAAAATCAATACTTAAACATATTCTTAAATATAATGATAGTGTCAGCCTCCATACTTCTTGCTTGCTTCGGCTGCCATAGAAACGAGGGGAGGGGTAGGTCTAGGTATTTGGGAAGAGGGAGGGAAGCAGTGCTGGAGATGTCTCCCTATGTGTATTAGGGAGTTAGGGAGGAAAGTTCTCATCATCTACTGCCTGGCTCCATGGACATGTTTATAGCCAGCTCAAGGTCAACGATTTCTGCACAGAAGACTCCACCTGACGATGTGGCCCACATGATGCCTGGGGGGCATCGGGATTGGATGGCCAGCTCAGGACTTTGAGGGGAGGGATTTGGGATTACTTTCTATATGTAACTTTTGCGCCTTTTGCTTCAGATCTTGCTTTTTATTTATTATTTATTAGTGAGACTTATATACTGCCTCATAGTGCAAGCACTCTCTAAGCGGTTTACACCATTAAGCAATGTATATTTACATTGCCCCCAACAATCTGGGTCCTCATTTTACCTACCTCGGAAGGATGGAAGGCTGAGTCAACCCTGAGTCAACCCTGAGCTTTGAATAGCTGAACTGGTGATCACAGTCAGCTAAAGTAGCCTGCATTACTGCACTCTAACTGCTGCGCCACCTGGGCTCTCTTTTATCTTGTTGCTATCAGTTCTTATCCAGTAAAAGTACCTTTCTCTACAATTATGGAGTTGGGGTTTTTCTTTCCTGGGTTTTGAGCGGAGGCACATCTGACAGATAGGTTGTGATCATGTTAAGCATAATTATACAGTTTATAAGCTGCAGCATATGTAAATCATTTGGTGAAATGATTCTCTTTATCAGACTAAAAGTTATGTCTATAAATTATCATTTACAAATGCATTAAAATATTGTACAGGCATTCTTAAGGCAAAAAGTAAAATCAAGTTGAAATACATCATCTGTGTTTCTCATACCGTAGGTTTTTTTTTCTCACAGCAAAGGAAAATGCCATGAATTATGAGTTCCAGCTCAGTGTCTAGTTTGATATATAACAAACCTAATACTTAGATAATGAAAACGAAAGCTAAAACTTAGAATCAACTTAAACTGATTACATGGTAGTTGCCCTGTGGTTATGGAATTAAGTAATTTCCCCATTGAAATTAAATTGATTTCATTTCAGGTTGCTTAAATCTGAAATGATCAGTAGCTCACAGCCCATTGAAAGAAAAATAAACTGATTAAAACAATCACACCTTCACAATTCTATGTATACATATGTACACAGCAGGGGTGGGTTCCACTTACCTTCACCACCGGTTCACATTGCAAGATTTTGGTGCGTCCCCTCATGCAATTCTGCTTTTGCGCATGCTCAGTAGCTATAATCAGCCCGAAACACAGCTGAGGAGCTGATCAGCTATGCTTCAGGTGAAGGAATAAAGGTAAGTATAAACCCAGGGGCGGGCGGAAGGGCCCTTTTTCAAGCAGCAGCAGAGGAAAAAACTTCAAAACAGTAAAAAAAATGGAAAAAAATCCAAAAAAAAAAGGATGGCAGCACCCACGGACCGGCACCAACCAAACCGGATCTGTGACACCATCGTGACGTCACCAGCAGGTCACTACTGGTTCGGGCGACCCATTCCGAACTGGCAGGAACCCACCCCTTGTACACAGGTGTAACTGAAAATTGGCAATGGTTGCTAGCTAAATAATGTTCATAATATGATGTGATAAACAGAAATACTCCTCATCAGTGAAGATGTTTGCTATATGGTGTATGACCCAAGCATATGTCAACTTAAAAAATAACTCCTCTTGAATTTAATAGGGCATACTCTGGAGTATAGAACTGTAATGTATGGATACAGCAAAGCTACCTTAATAAAGGCTACTGAAATGTCTTTTCAAAAATGTTAAGATTTATATACCTTGGTTGAAATTTTACATCAGTGCACAAAAAAGTAGCCCAACAGAATTGTATGACATCCTGCTTTCAATAAAATGGAACAAATATGTGGTTGGTTGCATATTTTGAAATAAAGGCATGGAATAGTGTATTCCTTTAAAACAAATCAAAACTCATTAAATAGCAGACTAAAATAACCAACAAAGCAAGGCCAAAGATAATAAAACAGTGTTATGTGTTTCTCAGGAATCAAGTTGCTGCCATCTTTGGAAAAACCATATTGTGAAGTACCAAATCTTCCCTTATCCCTGAAGCTGATTCTAGCTTCAGCTTTTATGTTTTATAATAATGCTCCAATCAAAATGTTAATATATGGGAAAGAGGAAGGGTGTTTAACTGTAGCTCATGGGATCCTGGAAGCAAATCATGGATGACTGTATGTCTTTATTCTATAACTAGCTCCTACCTCTTGTGAAGCAGGCATGGGAATGCGTGCTTTGGCTTGGAGAATGACATCAAAGGACTAAAACCAGGGCTGAAATGTTCCCGATTCGGGCGGGCCGGGCGGTTGTCGTAGAGCCGATAGCGATCGCAGCGTGAGGCTTCCCCCACCCGCCTGGACGCCGTCATTTGAGTTATTTTACCCACTGTGCATGCGCAAAGCATTCTGTGCATGTGCAGAGGGTAAAAGAACCCAAATGGTGGCGTCCAGGCGGGTGGGGGAAGCCTCACACTGCGATCGCTATCGGCTCTACAATGACCGACCGGCCCCTCCCGAACTGGGAGCATTTCACCCTTGACTAAAACATGTTCTCTTTAAAACTGCATTCATAGGTAGCATGAAGTTGGCTTCCAAAAGAGAATTGGTTGGGTGCTGTCTCTGTTATCTTCCCAGGAGTGATGATAATATAATAGCCATACAATATAAGAAAAGATAAACTAGCAAGATTCTTGAAAAGGCAGTGGGGCATTTCAGAAGGTATTGATTCCTTCCGGCCAACTAACAGCAAAACTATTTCAAAGGCACTATTCACAAAATTAGTAATTGCATGAATGGCTTTTTTTTTTAAAAAAATTGAATGGTTGAAGAAATAGACTTTATTATAAGATAAGGAGGACTTTTAACCTTTCATCCCCTCCCGTGATCCAGAACTGAAAGAGGTTAAAAGGTGCACCACTATTCCTCTCAGGCAAACAGTTGCTCTTGAAGTAGATAATGTGCATTTTTCCCATGCCACATAATATCTAGCCTTCTTCCCCAATGGATGCTGATTGTTTGATGTTTCTCAGCTCTATTCATCTAAGGAATCTCAATGATAGTCTAGTGAATATGATTTATCTTATTTTGACTCATATTTTCCCAACAACTCTTTTCCAAAACTCTTCATCTTACTTCAGTGAGTAGTCACTGAATAGCATTTGTCTGACATAGTTCACTTTTATCCTCTTCATTTCTTCTTTGCAACTGTTGCCTGGAATCATCTTTCTTCATTTATTTATCATCCAGCCAATGTCTCTCAGCATCATTTGTGTACATTAGAAATGATTATTTGACTTCAATTCTCTATTCCTTCTACTGTTGCTACCAGCATATCAAGCAGTCATAATCTCAGCTATCATTTTCTTTAACTTTCTTATGTGATCCAAGTTTATTCATCTTCACTAGCAGCTATTCAGCAACTGCTCTATTGCAGACAGTTATACAAGCTAGCCTGCTGCCCAAGCCGCAATCTGCTTCTGAGTCCAGTTCAAATTGCTGGTTTGACCTTTAAAGCCCTTCACAGCATGGGGCTGGCCTGTCTGAGGGATCACCTATCTCTGATTTCATCTGCTCATCCACCAGATCTAGAAAGAATGACATTCTGTGGGTCCCATCTCTCAGGAAACTGCATTTGGTGGGCCTGAGGTAGCAGGCCTTCTATGCCATGGCAGCAGGGGCGGGTTCCTAATTTTTTTACTACCACTCTGTGGGCGTGGCTTATTTTGTCGGTGTGGCTTGCCAGCCATGTGACCAGGTGGGCGTGGCTTGCCGGCCATGTGACTGGGTGGGCATGGCTTGCCGGTCATATATTAGTTATTTCAGAGAGATGTTACTACTATTTTTGCCATTTTATACCTTACATGAAAAGCTTTGCATACAAAGTGCGTGTTACACCATGGCAACACAGCAACCTTTATATGCAGAAAATGCTATAGTTAAAAGACAAGCAAGTCTCATATAGCATTTTTGGTTTCAGTCATGGATTCCTTAGACGAAAATATTGAGGACTGTTAAAAGTATCTTTTAACTCAATTTTTTCGTCTAAAGAATAACAGTATAAAACTGTATAAAATTAACAGTATAAAAGGTTAAGTTTTCAGAAAACGCCTGCTTTGGGAAGGTTTAGGCAAAAGCGAAGGAAAAGTGTCAAATGCGAGCTTCTTATTATTTTCAAGCAAAGGGACAGGAAAAGACTTAATTGTCAGGTTTCTGGGCATGCACAGAAGAAATTTTTTAAAAAAAATTTAAAAATTTTTTTTAATGGTGGTGCCCAGGCACCGGCAACTGACCGCACTGGTACTGTGACGTCACCAGCAGGCCGCTACCGGTGCTATAGAGTGGACTGCACCGGTAGGAACCCACCACTGCATGGCAGATGCCTTATAGAACATTATTTCCCCAGAAGTGAAGTCAGCTCCATCCATCCTTATGCTATATGGAAGTTACCCCAAGACCTGACTTGGTTATCAGACCTAGAGGTCTCAGGAGACTGGTGAGCTCTTGAGATGGCTCCATTGCTGATCAAAACTCCTGATGTGCTTTTCTAAAAAAATGTAGCAATGTTTGACACGTTCATTGGTTTTATACTTTTCTGCTATATGCTACACCCAGAATCACTTCTTGTGAGATGGGCAGCCATATAAATTTGATAAATAAATAA
The DNA here is from genome assembly GCA_023053685.1 of Diadophis punctatus similis. Taxonomy (NCBI): domain Eukaryota; kingdom Metazoa; phylum Chordata; class Lepidosauria; order Squamata; family Dipsadidae; genus Diadophis; species Diadophis punctatus. The sequence continues at coordinate 216,401,423 of JALIGW010000002.1, read as the reverse complement.
ATATAATATGTACAGAGATACAGATATATGTACACAAATTTATCCATAAATGTTTACACACAATACATAATGTGTACATATTCACATACCAATAAATATTGATGAGATAAGGTAAATAAGGGAGAACATTCCATTGGGGTGGTGAGTTAAGGGAGAGAATGGGCAGTGCAACAGGGGGCAAAATGGAGCAACAGAGAATAGTGGGATGTGGAGGATGGATATAGAAAGTCAGCAAAGAGAGGAAGAGAAAACTGATGCACAGAGAACCCCTTGGGGAGCAAAGAAGTGGAGCAAGAAACAAAAGGAGAGGATAAGTAGTTAAAGCAGTGAAATAGGGGAAGTAGTAATTAGCATGGGGTGGGGCTGAGGAAGTGTTCCCAGCCATACTAGTTACTCAGACTTCACATTTGACGTTATTGATTTATAATCATGATATGCACTCACAATATTTATTTTTTATTGATTGATTGATTTGTCAAACATGTATAGGATAGTAGTAGTTTGTATAAACATAAGTAAAAAGTAACAATAAAAGAGACAATAGGACAGTAGGACAGGGACGGTAGGCACAGTGTGCGCTTATGCACGCCCCTTACAGACCTCTTAGGAATGGGGTGAGGTCGACTGTAGACAGTCTAAGATTAAAGTTTTTGGGGTTTGGGGAAGAAACCACAGAGTCAGGTAGTGCATTTCAGGCATTGATCACTCTGTTGCTGAAGTCGTATTTTCTGCAGTCGAGTTTGGAGCAGTTTACGTTTAGTTTGAATCTATTAGGTGCTCGTGTATTGCTGCTGTTGAAGCTAAACTAGTCATTAACAGGAATGACATTTTGGTATATGATTTTATGAACTACATTTAGATCAGATCGGAGGTGACGTAGTTGTAAATTGTCTAATCCCAGTATTTCAAGTCTGGTGGAATAAGGTATTTTGTTGTGAGCGGAGGAGTAAAGGACTCTTCTTATGAAATATTTCTGGACTCTTTTGATTGTATTTATGTCTGAGATGCAGTGTGGGTTCCAGACAAGTGAGCTGTATTCCAGAATTGGTCTAACAAATGTTTTGTATGCTCTGGTTAGCAGTGTAATGTTGCCAGAGAAGAAGCTACGCAAGATTAGATTAACAACTCTTAGTGCCTTTTTGGCAATGTTGTTACAGTGGGCTCTAGCACTTAGGTCGTTGGATATGAGTACTCCAAGGTCTTTGACAGAGTGAGGGTCATCTACAAGTTCGTTTCCTCCAAGTTTGTATTTTGTATTCTGATTTTTTTTTGCCAATGTGTAAGACAGAGCATTTGTTGGTTGAGATTTGAAGTTGCCAGTTGTTTGACCATTCTGCTACATGATACAGGGTCAAGGTGCCTGAATATTCAAGACATGTTTTATTTTGCAGAAGCATTTTCCACTAACATGTAAAGGTTACAAGAAGTATATATACTGGACAGTCATATTACAAGAAATTTTCTGCATGGGAATATATGACTAAATTATCACTCAATTCCAGTGTCTATATAGATCTTCTACAAATGCCTCTCACTTTCATACAGTGTCAGCTATTTCTATTAGCACTCTTTATGGTTTCACTAGTGTTCCTACTCTCTTATCAGTCTAGACATCTGTAAGGATGACACAATCTTTTACAACTTCTCTATCTCAGCAAGATTTCACAGATATAGTAGGATTAAGTGCTAGTTTCCATGTTGTTCATCAAAGCTGTCCTGACACTTGCTGAATCCAATAGTCCTTAAGCATTAGCAGAGTCAGAGTAATATTCAAGATGATATACAGCATCTACATCATCAGCAGATAATAGTCATAGTACTGAGATTGTAAATATATAGAAGCTCGTAATAATTGTGAATCTATATTGTGAAGATATTGTGAACATATAGAAGTAGCTTCCATTGAATATTGGAAATGGAGGCAGTTTTATGAAGCAAAACCTACCAACCAACCTTTAAGAGACAGACTTTCTGTCTGACTCTGATCGTGTTTAGTTCGGCTTCAGCTTATATTTCAGGAATTCTATACAGAAAAAGACTAGTTTTCAGGACTCCTTCAATATCTTGAGTGGCCTCCAAATTGAGGGTGAGAAGAATAGGCCAAAGTAATTGAATTGGGTTTTCAGGTTTACCGTTAATGGGATGGATAACAATAAGATGACTTTAGAACTTAGCTAGGTTTAAATTCCAATCTTGATGTCTGCTTTTAAAGTGTTCACTCCTCTCTGGTCAATGATATCAACTTGCCATATACATTCATTATCCTTCTTTGACCATCTAACATGGTTAGATGGACTGTGTAATTGGAAAACTGAATTTAAAATGCTAATTGATTTTTTTAACACAGGCAATGTCCCACTTAATCTTTGTTTCTTCTTTGTGGGATCAAAGGTTTACCAAGTTTTTGATTGGCTTTGCGGAGTTCTGTAAGTTGAGAAAGTGAACTGTATTCTTTCAGGATCCTTGTTAAATACAAGGTTCACAATAAGAGTAATGTTTTCTTTAGTTCTTCAAAGTGTATTTTTCTGCAAGGGCTTTTTAAAGCAATTCTCCCTCCTCCATCATATGAGCAGACAGCTTTGTTATTGCATGGTTGCTCATGAATTCTGGACTACTGGCATTGATTTTTTTTTCTGGCAGCACTGAGAATTTGTTTTGAAAAATAACCCTGGTGACCACTAAATGGACTTTGCAAAAAGAATGGAGGAAAAAAAATTAAAAAAAAATAAAGGTAGGTCATGTTTGAGTTAGAAGAACTTTGGCAGTTTTTTTTTAAGAAAAGAAAAAAAAAGGGGAGGGAGAAATAGTTCTAATTATTTGGTATATTTAAAGCAAAGTAAAATTGACTGAAAGGAACTCTTCAAAAAAGCCACAAATTTAGGCATGCATTTCTAATGAATTTGGATCGAGCAACTTGGCTCAAGTACCACACATATCTTGGAAAATATCAAGGTTTCTAGCATAATTTAGAGCGTAATTTCACACCTTTACAACCAGCAATCTGCAAGTCACAAATTCTTAATGTGATCTTTTCCCCCCCTTCTTACATATGAAGAATGATTCATTTCTAAATAAAACATTTAGAAAAACTTTATTTACCGGCGTGCACAAAGAGTGGTTATTAACAAGAAATGCCAATCAGTATTTCCATGATTTGTCAAAACTCTTTCCCGAATAATGCAAAACCACTAAATATAACTTAGCCCAGTATGCAAATACTCCTAAAAGATAAAGTTTTCTTTTTCCTTTATTTCAAATGTTATCATAATTTGAACCAGGGGTGAGTTCCTCCTGGTTTGGACCGGTTCGCCCGAACCGGTAGCGACCCGCTGGTGATGTCATTATGATGTCACGGACCCGGTTCAATCAGTGCCGTCCATGGGTGCCGTCCTCTTTTTTTTGTATTTATTTATTTTTCTTCTAAGCATGAACAGAAGCCGAGTTTCCGGCATTATGCATGCGGTCGCCATCTTGTTTATGGGTGGGTTTTCCCCCAAAATTTTTTGGCACTGCGCATGCACGCACGCACCCATGAGACGCGCCTATGTGGCACGGGAGGAAATGAACCAGTAGCGAGGTAAGTTAGAATCCACCCCTGATTTGAACCTAACAACACTCTTTCTAACAACTTTAATTTTATCACAATCTAATTTGGATATTCCCAAATCCTGAGCAATGAGAAAGCGAAGCTTTGATTGTGCAATTGAAGCCACCATCTTGACTTTTTTGAACCAACCCCTTCATCATCCTGGGGGTTGCTCTAGTGATATCAAATGACCTTCCTCTTCTCAGATCAAATCCACATGAAGGGATCAGGTCTGGTAAATGTTTTGAAGCCTAGATATTTTGAACAGGGCCAAGGTTTTCAGTAAGTCAACAAGGGATGCAAAAGTCAACAAGGGATGAAACATGGGCAGAACTTGAATTTCTCTGTTTTGTTATAATGCCATGATTTGATCTTTTAACAGATTTTTATTTAACATGTTTAATTTCTCTCTAAGGCACCTGTCCACTTGAATACCATCTCTCTGAATATGACTCTCCTCCCAGGCCTAGATTTAAGGGACTATCAAGCCTCTTTAGACTAGAGCTATTGGGCTCTTTGTTCCAGCATGTCTTCCTTTTTTTCTTTCATTTTATTGTTTCCTAATTTTTGAGATGTAATCTATCTGACCAGAGTTACTGGGAATCAGGTCGTTTCTGGATCCAAAAAAGTAGAAATACATTTATTTATTGTTATTTATTTGTCTAATTTTTATAGCCTCCCATCTAAACAAAACCACCCTGGGCATCATACAATAAAGATAAAACAATAAAGACCTAAGACCATTGCTATTAATTATTTGAAAACATTAAAAACTATAAAAACAAAGCTGTAAAATAAAGTGAAAACAAAGAAATAGCAGACAAAGGAGGTTAATAATAATTCAGCGACCTCACTAGTTCATCCATTCCCTGGGGCCCAAGGCCTGCTGGCACAACAGGAACCTTCAGAAGCTCAGAAACGACTGTTAAAACGTAGACTATAATGTTGTATGTTTCTTCAAAAAGTAGGAAAGTTGCATCACTTAGAGAATAACACCACCACCAGATTGCCCTGCTGTAAGTATGGGCCACCAACTGATAGAAGAGAATAGTTGTAGCTCAGGGTTGAACTGTGGGGTCCTTGGTGCTCTCTGAGCTTCATGCTTTTCTTGTAGACATTTAATTACCAAACTGTTAGTTTCATTACTAAACTGTTAGTTTGGTAATGAAATCAACAGTACTCTGGTGATGTTAACAGTACTCTGGTAATGAAACATCTGCAAGAAAACCACCAAGCTAGGACTATGGCATGGAGAACAGAGGTTTCTTGGCTGTTTAGATATAGCAGATTGTCTTACTAGCCTTGTGTGGGTTTGTCTAGGATGTGTTAATTGGTAGTAATGTTTCTTCCTTGATTGGCATGCTATTAGCTGCTGCATATTTAAATGCTGGTTCTTGCTTATCTGGCTATTGGTTAATAGGAATGTGATAAGAGATAAAATGTTTTTTTGCCTCTTTCTTTGACCTTTGCTTCTTCTTTCTGAATGGTTCATATGGGGTTTGTGTCTCTTTGACTGTTGATTGCTGATTTGTCAAAGTGCCAAACATTTAGGAGTTATCTTGAATTCTTAGACCTTCTTTGATGTAAAACACCTGCAACTTCCCAGCTCAAATTGCAGTTGAAACACATTTGTCTGTACTGTGAAGGTAATGAATTTTCATCATGTCTTCTGACTGCCAATTGATGTTCATGAATGTGCTATGCCAATTTTCTACCTGTTTGTTCTATATACTTTTCTTTTACTGTGAGGTCAATATCCTGTTTTGTCCTCTTTGGCTACTAGGTCTCTGAATTTGCCTAAAATGCTTCGGGTGGATTTTGCTGATATGGAGGCTATGGTAATATAGGGGCTATAATAACCTATTGATGGCTTAGGTTGCTGTAATAATCTTTTGATGTACTGAATTGGAGAACTGTTTTTTTGGGAGGGGGTAATTTGACAAATGTGCTGCGATTGGTTATGTGGATTGACACTTTTTTAATGAAGTGTGTAGATCAGCAGTGAAATGCTCCCGGTTCGCTTTTACCTGTCTGTCGTTGGAGAGCTGATCGCGCAGGCAGTGCGATGCTCCGCCCACCCGCCGGGACACTGCCATTTGAGTTCTTTTACCCTCTGTGCGTGCACAAAGCGTTCTGGGTATGCGCAGAGGGTAAAAGAACTCAAATGGCAGTGTCCCGGCAGGTGGGAAGAGCGTCGCGCTGCCTTCGCGATCGGCTCTCCGACGACAGACAGGTAAAAGCGAACTGGGAGCATTTCACTCCTGGTGTAGATATCATTGTATTGGTAAGATAATCTATTTCTGCTTTCTGTAGTTTGGGATATTGCAATGTTTATTTGCTCTTCTGAACAGAGTTTTTCACTATTTTTTTTTCTGTCTGTTATTGACCATAGCTATGATATTTGAGTATTTGGTTAGTGCAGGGGTCGGCAAACTTAAACCCTCAAAGAGCCACAAAGGTCCTAACTGGAAGGCCCCCGTTCAATTCTGGAGCCGACCGGAAGTCCAGTTCCCCCCACTATAGAGTCTCCTCCTAGTGTGGTGTCCTTTTTCCTCTACCTGTCCTAACCGAAAGCCCTATCAGTTATGGAGCCGACAGGAAAACCTGCCCCTTGCCATAGTCTCCTCCTGGCACGCCATACTTCTCCATCCCCCCAACTGAAAGCTCCTCTCAAAATTGTGGTGCTGACCAGTGACAGGGAGCCGCAGCAGAGGGATGAAAGAGCCACATGGGGCTCCAGAGCTGCGGGTTGCTGACCCCTGGGTTAGTGTGTTTAGACTTGCAGTTTGCCTTTGTTTTCTCTGCTAATGAGAAGGTCTCAGAAAGGTAGTCTGCTATTGTTCTCTTCTCTCCACCAATGTGTTGTTGATTGTCTTAAGTGTGCTTTCTAACTTCTCTTTTCTGATTACAAGGGAAGTGTAATCTGCATACTAGATCCATTTTAGGGTTTTTATGCTTCCAGATCTTCCAGATGTTGCATCATTGTCTCAGCTATGAATTTGAGGTGGGCAATCATATGCATTTCCCCAGGTGTGTTTCCCTAATTTCAGCTGGATCACGGTGTTTATAACTGCATGATGGTTATCATGTTTGTCTGACTTGTTGAGGCTTACAGTAGCAAACCTGTTGTACAACTTATTTTGAACCTTGCTAAAGGTTATACCCCACTCCCCCAGTTAGAAGAAAAACCCTCACCAGAAAATTACCTAAGACAGGGTTCAGCAACCCGCAGCTCTGGAGCCGCATGTGGCTCTTTCATCCCTCTGCTGCAGCTCCCTGTTGCCAGTTGGCTCCACAATTGATAGGGCTTTCGGTTACGACAGGTAGAGGAAAAACAATGCCTCGCTAGGAGGAGACTCTATGGTGGGGGAACTGGACTTCTGGTCAGCAGAGGAAAAAGGATGCCATGCTAGGAGGAAACTCTATGGCGGGGGAAGTGGACTTCTTCTTGGCAGAGGAAAAAGGATGCCATGCTAGGAGGAGACTCTATGGCGGGGGAAGTGGACTTCTGGTTGGCTCCGGAATTGAACAGGGGTGTTCCGGTTAGGACCTTTGTGGCTCTTTGAGTGTTTAAGATTGCCGACCCCTGACCTAAGAGATGAGAAGAAATCCCATGGGAAAATACTCCCATCTCTACTTTCTCCTTTAAACTGCTAATTGATGACAGATGGAGAAATACAATGTTTTCCTAAGCAGCCGTACATTGGAAAGACAATGCAAAGAATGCTGCAGGTAGGAATCTAGAGCTGGAGCCAATCAATCAACATTTAAAGGGCAAAACACTTCTTTAAACTTACTGTTTTTCTTTCTTTCAGCTATTCCCTCTTTTGCTCAGCATTTTTGTTTAATCATGCAGAAGTGCCCCAAGTTTCAGCAATCAAGCTTCACAATCAAAGGGGGGTTCCATGACCTGCAAAACAGAAAGCAGTGGACTATAAATTGTTCATGTTGAGAAAGACAAATAGTTTAAACTATTTTTTAAAAATTCAATTTTTTTACAGTTTACCCTTCCTCAAATGACAAATCAAATTAATACCCCTTTAATAATGAGATACATTTTAGCTATGCTTATTAATGAAATTAATTGGAATACAAATCATATTTGACAATTCAGATTTGATCTTTAAAATCTAACAACTGTATATATAGAGTTGGTGCATCTCTAGACTAGCCAAATAATTATGGTAAATTGGTATCTTTATTTTATTTTTATGTTAAAGGCCTTAAGCTTATGCTTGAGCACTTTATGAAGTGCTACAGTATATCTACATTTATTAAACCAATGCAAAATGCAATGTTTCTACAAGCAAATAACTTAGGTATTTTTTAATCATTGTACCATTTCACATTGAAAGGTTCTTTATTAAAGCTAAAAGCATCTCTAATATTTTTAATACTAATTAATGTGAAGTGTAGGGAAATTCTTCATATAGATTAGTTGTTTATATTTCTTGTAACAGACAATACATCTTATAAAAATGGGAACATTCAGGACTTGACTGTTGTGATGAAAATTTGCTAAACTCATTTGCTGTCTCCTGGATTCCACGAATCACCACTATCTCTGTGTTCCTTTTATTTCTTATTTTCTATGGGTGTTTTTGTTTTATTATTTCTTATTTTCTGTGTGTATTCCTGTGTGTTTTCTCTCTGTGCTTCCCCCCCCCCCTAATTTTATCTTTGGCCTTCTTCCTGAATGTACTGGCATATACATATACAGCTTTCCAGCAGAGGTCATGAGAGCCCCAACACTTGCGACCTTCAAGGAGAGACTGGACTGCCATCTGTCTCAAATGGTGTAGGAACTCCTGCTTGAGCAGGGGGTTGGACTAGATGACCTACAAGGTCCCTTCCAACTCTAATAATAAATCTAAATCTAAATATGTGAATTTTTCAGGATGGACAAGAAAAAAAGAATATCCAAGTAATTTATTTCTATTTATTTTATTTGTAAAATTTATTGGCCATCTTACCACAAGGTAACTAAGATAATTAAAGGTGTGTAACCTCTGGTTTGCTACCTAATGAGCAGTTGGCTGCCGGTAGATTCTTTTAGGATTCATGACAATAAACACCTGTAGAACAAAGAGCCCCAAAGTTTATTGAAGTGATATAAATTACAAGAAAAGGCATAACTAAATATCCTTTCAACAGACAGGAACTCTGAAAAAGATTGCAGTGGAACTTTTTCTCATGCCAGCTGAAATGTGGCATATTGACAGTTTTTTTGTTGTTGCTGTTTTTTAAATCAATGTTATTAAATTTTAAGAAAATATAAAATACAACATAAGAAAAAGGGAAACATTGACAGGAGGGAGGTTTATGCTGAAGATCTCATACCACTCTGATTTCTTCCAGCTTAAATACTTTTACAGAAGTGAGGGAGGATGATCCAATTTGACAGTTGGAGATGTCTGTCCAGAACATTCCAGAGGAGATGTATTTTCTTGGCAGCTATCAACTCATCCTACCTTTCGAAGAGCCGTATTTCAGTTCATTACAGCCGATAAGGTTGAGATAAATAACATAAGTCTCGGACAGCAGGTCTGTGCCTATCAAGGTCTGTACAAGATAAGGTTATTAGACGGTAACCAGAAGAAATAGAGAATGCAATACAATTTTGGATGATATAAAATAATGCAGAAGGAATCGTGGATCACACCATTATGCCTCCTGGCACTCCTTCTGCATGAACTCTAAAGTAACTCATTTCCTTTCCAATTTACCTTAAAACTATTTTGTGATTTTTCTATTCGTGATTTGACGGAGATTTTTTAGCAACTCCCCACCCACCTATATCTTTAATATGTACAAAATAGTAGCAAAGTTAAATAGGAAGTCCAAGTCATATACAGTTATTTAGTCAATGCGAAGTTTCTTCTTCTTGCCTATCTTTGTTTTAACTCACAAAGATTACAGCTATCACTTAATTCTATACTATCACAGTTACTCTTCTCTTCACAGCAATTCCACACAGTCATAAAGTAATCTACTCATCAGTAAAGCAGCAGAGAGTCTTCAATCCGGAACACACCGTCAAACACCACTCACCACACTAAACCACACTAAACCACCAACCACATTGAACCACCAACCACATTGAGCATGCTCTCTTGCTTGCTTATATAGTAATCATCCACAATGCATTTAAAGCAATATACACATAACAATGATTTGTGGCTTAATCATATATTAACACACCCAATCGTTTGAATAGGGTTCTAACATACCCACCAGAAGAAAAATAGAGAATTTTTTTTTAATTAAGCAGAAGAAAGAAAGGGAGGCAATAGAATGAATGAAATCATGGCAACATTGAAGAGGGAGGAAGATGATAATGGAAAAGAAGACTACGTAATTAGTCTAGTCTTGGTGATTCAGGTGATTCAGACTGATTCAAAGTAAAGAGGTATTCCATAATCTTCCTTCCATCTATCTCAAGTTTCAAGCTTGCCTCTATATGATGTTTTTTTGGAGAAGCCTGAACTGAAAAATGGATTAAGTAGCTCCGATTTTCATTGTTATCTATTAGTATGTTGCATTTTTATGGAATAGTAGGTTTATTTTATTTTATTTTATTTTTGAATATGTCTAAAATCATCTTTCACTAATCTCAGCTCACACTGAACTTTGATTTCCTGACATCATCTTTAGAGTACTGAATAGGAGTGGTGGGTTGGCCTAGAGGTAGAGCTCTCACCTCACAATCAGGAGGCTGTGAGTTCGATCCTGGTAGAGGCAGATATTTATCTCTCTTGGCACACTGAGAATATATCTGCTGAACAAAACTCCGCATTGGTGACAGGAAGGGCATCCGGCCATTAAAACACTCTGCTAGCTCCATTCAGTTGCCCAGACTCCGCCACGCAATGGATTTTGGGGTTGTTAAATGAAGATGATCTTTAGAGTACTGAATATCTGTCTGTACTCTTTATTTATTTGCTGGCATTTTTTCCATCAAATAGATTAGATTAGCTTTCAGATCTTCATCAAGTCTTTTATGTAGCTATATTGGCGTCTGCTTTTTTAAAATCATATGAATTGTTTGCAATCATGTTTCTAATAGCTCTTCTTTCAGGATCTTCCACCCATCTTCAGTTCCTTCTCCCATTCATTTCTTCTACCACAAAATTATACTTATTATTGTTCAGATCCCTGTAAAATCTATTCTTTCAAAGATTAAGTTGCCCATTTGAATATGTCCTTCTTTAATTTTCTTTAAGTTTAAGAGCTCAAGTATTACATAGTTAATTTTGTCCAGAGCTAGCTACTTCCATTTGTTTGACTGAGGCTTTCCTGTTGGCTAATATTAAACTGGAGATGGCTGTTCCTCTTGTACCTTCCTGTACCCTGCAAAGGAAAGGCAAGTCATAAATTTCCTGTAAGGCCCATGTTTGGTAGAAACAGAATAATTAACCCCTACTCCCAAAATCTAGGAACTATTTATTTTGCTAACAGAATACACACTTCATTTAGAAAATTTATATGGCCACCTCCATTCACATATCTCCAGGTAGCTTACATAAATAAAATTCTAATACACAAACTAATAAATCCCCAGTGAGAACAATCAGACCAACCATTTGATGGATTCCATATCACTCTGGAGTGCGCTTGCCCTTTGGCGAAACTATGTTTTTGAGGCTTTTTGTAATAGTGTCAAAGCGGGGGTCAATCTTGTTTCTACAGGGGTGATGATCCACAGGAAGAGCCACCACAGAGAAGACCCTTCTTCTTGGTCCTTCTAGATGGACCTCCTTAAGAGAAGGTGCTGTAACATTCCATGCCTCCCTGCTCTGGTGGATCAGATAGATATGAGTGGGAAAATGGTTTTTCAAATAACCTGGTCCTAGGTCATATAGGCTTTGAAGATGGCATTTGAAGGTGAATTGGTCCCAGAAGCATATCGACAACCAATGCAGTTCCTGCAAGAGAGATGATGCATGTGCAAACCTAAACATGCACAAAACCATGTAGGCTGCCACAGTTTTAACTAATTGAAGCTTCCAGATACTTTTCAAGGGCAGGCCCATGTGGAGTGCATTGCAGTAGTCAAGATGGGAGGTGGCATGGGTATGAATGACTATGAGCAGGTATTAGAATCACTGGTCTGAGATTATTTCCAAAAAATAATCTCTACACACCAATATAATGCATTCTAAGTAGATCATTCAGAAAAATAAATCAAGCCTTAGATTACTGAGCAATTCACAATCATTTCAATGAATAATTTCTATTAAATGATAGAAAACTCTTCATAGAATATTTGCTAATGCAGTTGCTTCCCCCTTATTATAAACAAGAGATTAGCAACTAGAAAACCCCCCAACAGGTTCAAATAAAAGAATGCTATGTCTTTTGTCGAGCAGATTTATTACAAAATCAGTCAACAGATATAACAGCAGGCCTCTGTTCTTGGATCTTGAATAGAGAGGGGAGTTACAAACAGCGAGATACAAATAGATAGCATTTTATAAAATTGTGGAAATACAGATAGAATACAGATTACTAGAGTTGTTAGGGACCTTGTAGGTCATCTAGTCCAACCCCCCCCCCCCACTCAAGCAGGAGTCCCTACACCATTTCAAACAAATGGCAGTCCAATCTCCTTTTGAAAGTCTCAAGTGTTGGAGCTCTCACAACCCCCGTAGGCAAGCTGTTCCACTGGTTGATCGCTCTCACTGTCAGAAAGTTCCTCCTTGTTTCCAGGTTAAATCTCTCCTTGGTCAGTTTCCATCCATTATTCCTTGTCTGGCCTTCTGGTGCTTTGGAAAACAGCCTGACCCCTTCCTCTCTGTGGTAGCCCCTCAAGTATTGGAACTATAATGATGCTGCAACAAAAACTTCAAAGTGTAAACTTGCTGGGTTCCTGCCCATTTATAAAATAAAAACAAAAACATCCTATGAAATGGGAGGACTGTATTTATCTGAACTTTTTAAAGTTTTATATCTTAGAAGACTAGTAAAAAAAATCTGAACCATTGAGTCAACATATAGGAGAAACCCAAATATCACAGGTATCTGGAATTATGTCAGTCTCTCCTTGTGTCTGCTATTTTGGGAAAGGCCTAGAAAATCAACCTTCAATGCAGTTTGAAGGGGAAAAAACACTACATGCTTTTTTTTTTTTTTTGGCAGCAGAGAAGCCAGGTCTGTTACATTCAAGGCAGAACAGAATGTTTGATGCCAGATCATCACCCTTCTCTGTTTGCTAGAATTAATCTCTTGATCCTTCATCTTCCCTGTGATTATACTTCAGATCTCAGCCTAAAAGGGTCACCTAGTAAAGCTTTCAGCAGACTGCTATTTTTACTTTCTTGTTTAATCCAGGAGCAAGAATAGTTAGGAAACACCTTTAAACCATTTAATTGCTCCATGTAATTCTGATGAGCCACTGGAGGCAGAGGTTCTGCCTTTGACTTTTAATTATTAAAACCAGACTTTGGCTATAAAAAAGGTAGCTCAGAAGCTAAGATACTTTGACCTAAGAAGCTTTTTTTCCCTCTCCTTTGAGAAATTCATGCCGTTCTCTCCTTCTTCATTGCCCTAAAATATGATGCAGAAATTATAGGATAAGAATTTCTCCTATAATTTCTCTTTGGCTGGATGCTCTCTTCCAGATTCTACCCTTATCCCCTCACCCAGGCATTAATAAATGCATGATTTCATTCAATAATGCCTTTTTGCTGCTGCTGCTGCTGCTGCTGTTGTTGTTGTTAAAATAATCCTCCTAGTCTTTCTGTACTGACCAACTTATCTTTTGACAAGTTTTTATATGGCTTCAAGGATATCATTAGCTTGCTCTTTACTCCTACATCCCTATACATCACTTCCTTCTATCTGATCTGCTCATGTCCTTTTCTCCTCTTGAAAAGTTTGTTTTTTATATTGAACAATTCTTTAAAAAAGATGACGTCTTTCTGCAATTACGTTTATAAGTAACTGTCTTTTTCTTTTACATCATTAAAGCCTCCATGAATTGTTTATTTTCAGAGCCATTTGACTGCTACATCTCCTTACTATTACACTTTACTGCCATAAGTCTTCCTCAGTGACAGAACCACCATTTGTCATTTACACCAGGAACATCAGTAACTGTTCCTAGACTGGGAGGTCCTAGGCATTTCAATTCCATTATTGTTTATGATTTTATTTCAATTCATTGTGATTGTATCACATTTTCTAGGCCACATTCCATTGTTATTATATCTGTGCTAAAAGTTCTTACATTTTTCTCAATGGTTGCATTTTGATTTGCGATTTTCTATAAAAAGTCAGATTATCCATACAAAGGAAATGTGAGATTTTATTAGCATTTTTGCTGTTTGATAGTCAAGATTTGTTTTCTTCAAAATCATTCAAAGTGGCATCATGGTAATGACAAATAATAGGAGTTATAATGAGTCTTATTATTTTCTAATTTTATTTGTGCCAATAAAATGGGTAACAGGAAGAAACAAGTCTCAAAATGGGACTCCTACCCAAAATAACTTGCAGATACGCAGTGATCAACTTTTGTCCTAATAAAGTCACTACTAGATATAACAGCTCTACTGTCAAAAAGACACTACAGCCACTGCACTGACAAATTAAAATCTATGGGGAACCAGTTATAAAATCAAACCCTTCACAGGAAAGAAATGAAGAACATAAATCACCTATGGACAAAGTTACACTCATAGCAACATAAGGTGAATTAATGAACTCTCCTACAGAAGGCTATTTAAGGCTTTATATTTCCACTTCTTACCTGAAAGAAATTTTAACCACTGTGTGAGAAAACAAAAACAGCTTGATAGGATAACAGGCTTATTCTTGACAGAGTGGAATAACAATAAACATACTGTATCTCAGATAAATGAGGAACTATACATTTCTTGGGAACAAACCTTGGTTTTGATATTTATAGGATATAAATATCTGTTTGTTGTTGTTAGTTGCGAAGTCGTGTCTGACCCATCACGACCCCATGGACAACATTCCTCCAGGCCTTCCTGTTCTCTATCATCCTCTGGAGTCCATTTAAGCTCACTGCTTCAGTGACTCCATCCAGAGCCATCTTATTCTTTGCCGTCCCCTTCTTCTTTTGCCCTCAATCGTTCCCAGCATTAGGCTCTTCTCCAGTGAGTCCTTCCTTCTCATTAGGTGGCCAAAGTATTTGAGTTTCATCTTCAGGATCTGGCCTTCTAAAGAGCAGTCAGGGTTGATCTCCTCTAGGACTGACCGGTTTGATCACCTTGTAGTCCAAGGGATTTGCAAGAGTCTTCTCCAGCACCATAGTTCAAAGGCCACAATTCTTTGGTGCTCTGCCTTTCTTATCTGGAGCAGGTCCCAATATTTCTTTGCTGTCTCACTCAAATAGTTCATAAAATGAACTCTTTAATCATCTTTTTTCTGCTCCCCTATTTCTCTTCAAAGAAGACAGTGTCTGAATGTTGCCTGAACTTTTCAATTCTTGCTCTGCATATCAAGGCTAAAAATGGCTTGAATTAAATTGAGGACAATGCATTCTAACCTTTATGTATTTTGTACATAAGGGTGGTGTTTGTGAGCCACCTTGGATTATGGTTACAATATCAATCTTTTAAAGTACATAAAATAAAGGGTGTAGGCGTATATAATTTACAATAGAAATCTTGAATTTGCTGTGTAATTGAATGTGTAATGCAATTCATTGGATCAATTCTATAATGAATCTTCTCCTGATTTTCAGTTACTGCAATCAGAACTTTGAAACTGCAATATTAGGAATGTTATGCTTTTATTCTAAAGTAG
The DNA here is from genome assembly GCA_023053685.1 of Diadophis punctatus similis. NCBI lineage: Eukaryota > Metazoa > Chordata > Lepidosauria > Squamata > Dipsadidae > Diadophis > Diadophis punctatus. Next base: position 216,386,062 of record JALIGW010000002.1, on the reverse strand, counting down.
GGCTAAAATTCCATTGGTCACTCATATCGCTCAGTTGCTGAATTATGGGTTCCAGCACACTTTAATCACAATAGCTAGGCCTGCTGGCATTCTCCATCATTTGCAGTTTGATACTACAAATTGTATGGAAAAGCATTAACTAGATTTTGCAAGGGAGATAGGGAGAGGGAGGGGGAGAGAGAGGAAGGGAGGGAGGGAGGGAGGGAGAGAGAGAGAGAGAGAGAGAGTGAGAGAGAGGGAGGGAGGGAGGGAGGGAGGGAGGAAGGGAGGGAAGAGAGTCTTGTTTTGCCCATTACACATGCACATTGATCTATGAACTTTTTCACATGACAGTATTCAATTATGCTTTCCTAACCATATTTCCATAGCAATTTCAGTGAGATAAGTTGCATGACTTGTAGAAGACTTTCTATGCTCATCCCATTGTTACACAGGCTGCATAGAATGTGGCCACAAGGAAATGTTGATCTAGCCTGAAGTCTAATTTATGGGATGCTAGGATAATAGGTGAGTGGAAAGCACATTTTCTTAAAAGTTATTCTATCTTGAAAGTGTTTCTCACTCTTAATAACCTTAACATGTGTGGACTTCAACTCCCAGAATTCCCCAGCCAGTTGCTGGGATTGAGAAACACTGATTTTGTGATAGAGCTTAATACGACATTCAGACATTTCATAATAGGCTTAGCTCCTGAATTCTAACCTTTCTATTTCTATTTTTATGATGATACTGTCAAGCTGAAGCCACTGTTTGGAGAAAGCCTCGGCTTGCCACACTTATGCTTAGAATGTATTCATACTATGGGAATTTGGGAGGGGTGGCTGCATGAGGGATGGAGGTGTAGTCATAACACATTCCTTCTAGATTCTCAAGGTCATCCTTTGTTCAGCACCTCCAGGAAGCTGCTGGGAGGAATAGACATGTTGGCAGAAGATGAGTGGGCAACGTGACCGACTTGGGGGTGTGGGACAAGGGTGTGAATTTTAAACTGGGTGGGAAACCTTGGTAGCTTTTAGATTCGGGTTTCCCACAGATGTGCCAACATGGCTCTATTAATAAATTGGAACTTTGAGGAATGCTTTGCCTTGGACTCTGGTTTAAGCTTAGACACTATTTGGAACCCTGACAGATACAGTCATTTGAAAAAGACAAATATAAGTATTGATATGGGCAGGCTGACTTCTTCAGAGGTTTTGGAGGTCAGGACCTATCAATCTTAGCTAATAAGATCATTAGTAAGGAATTGTGGAGGTATAATGACTGTCCATATTCTTTGTTCAATGAGGAGGATAGGCTCACTTATCATTTCATCACATATAAAGTCCACATCATAGCACCGCATGCCAACTAGATCTAAAATAAACTTCTTCAGGGGATCTGTAGATCCACTATGCCTAGACTCATAAGAGTCCCGTGAGTATAAATTTTAATGTTCCATGGGGCTCATTCCAATATTTATGCATATTCAATACAGATGGACTTAATCTGGTCGAGATAGTGGGATGACAATACTCTCACCAACACCAAAGAAACAGTGTTCAATTAAGCCATGATCTACAATTAAAGCAATATTTGTATTATCTGGTACCATGTACAATTCATATAGAGAGATAAGCAGACATTTTGCAAGCTCACCTGGGTTCCCTCCCCTCTCCCCGAAATGCTTTCTAATTACCGTATTTTTCAGAGTATAAGACGCACCCACTGCTATTGTATCTTCTTTTAAATAATAGAGAATAATGTATACTTCCAGAAATTTTAATTAATTTTAACAGCTCTGTACAAGTATAGTCTGAAATGTAACAGTGTCCTGTTTAGTATTAGAGTTTAGTTACCTTGGAGTAGATCTATTTAAATAATCAGGAGGAGTTAGTGTGACTACATTTAAGAAAACTTTCTGGCATAATGTACATTTCTCCAATTTTTTGCTATTTCTATGGGTCAAGCACACATGCACAGAAATACACAGCAAACAGTGTATATCATCTGTGCTGTTTGCTGTTTGCTGTTTGCTGTTTGCTGTTTGGCAAATTGCTTGGAGGCAGAGGCTGTTTGGCAAATTGCTTGTTTTCCTCCCCCAAAACTAAGGTGCGTCTTATACTTCGGTGCGTCTTATACTCCGAAAAATACAGTAAAAGGTTTCTATAATTCATTTCAGTGTTCCCTTCCTACTGCGTGTTCTGACTTCCTCAACCTCTTCAATTTGCAGATCTGTTTTGCTTTGTTTGCTCCAATTTAATTTCTCATTCATTGTCATTCTTTTTTAACAAGAGTCATCACCAGCAATCAAAGTTCCTTCCTAAAAATGTATTCACATAGATAGGCCACTGAGAAACAAATGTGGGGGTAGAGATGTCATCGTGCTTAAAGGCAAACTTAGAGGCAAGATTTTTTTCAGAGGTAAACAATTTTTAAAAATGCATCCTGGTAGCCTATAGCTTCCCAATACTTCTCGACAAAACGTGAACAATGAAAATTGCCACATTTTTGCTACCCTTGTGCAGCAATGGTGCGGCAATATATCCTTCCCTTTCTGTAACTTCTTTGGTGGGAAATAAAAAGAAAATCCATGATTTGTTTTCCTTGCAGCAAGAGGAGCCATGTGCATGGAGCAGGGGGCAGAGAGGAGATTGTCTATCGACCTTATTTAAGGGGAGAAGGATATCAATACATGGAACAAAAGCATAAGTGAGCATTTTTGTCTGCTTCCGTGTTAAAATTTACTACACAGATTTTAACGCAGGCCTTCTTCATATCACTCTACAGTGAAACAACAGTTTCACCCCAAATAATTCCTCATACTGTCTTCTCCACTGAAAAACTGTTAACATCAAACCTGTGCTTTTAACATTATTTGCTTGAGACCTACATTTTGTCAAGGCAGTGGGAAAAAAAAACACAGCTCCAGTAACCAGATAGCAATCCTATAACAATGTACATATGCTTCAAAAAACTTACTAGGTTTTCTTTTCTTACTTCAGCAAATTTGACCATGAATAGAGAAAGAACTGCAGAAATCTTTTTCCTCCAAATCACAGCATTAGTCCAGGAATACATGGACTGGAAACTCAGAGATTTTTAGGGAAGATGAAGAAGGGGAATACCAAAAAGGCCATACAGCTGGCCAATGAAGAGACAATAGCCAGGCTCCAGAGACATCCAGTAGTGGGTTCTAAAACCCTTTGCTACTGATTTGTGTGCGCGCTTGCGCATGTGTGATGCTTCTGCGCATGTGCAGAAGCGTCCCAGGTGGGTGGGTGGAGCCGCCCGCCGCCGCCGCTACCGGTTCGCAGAACTGGGCCGAACCGGGAGCAACCCACCACTGGAGAGATCCCTCCTATTCTGATCACATCCAACCCTTACTGGAAAAGGAGGAGGAGCCAAAATTCCAAAAGGTGTTTTTGTATTACCTTTATGGCTCGTTCATTCATTCATTCATTAATTAATTCATTCATTCATTCACTCACTCACTCACTCACTCACTCAATCATGATTTAACTGTATTCGCTGGGTATTTCTAAAATTCTTGCATTTGACATTTTGCAGAACTAATGACCTCCCCTTTCCAAAATCATATTCACCATTTTCTTTGTTCTTGTTTGATGTCTTAAGGAACTTTTATATGATTTCCCCACCTCAAAACACTTTGCTTCCTGATTTCTTTTACTCAAGGAACAATTGGAAATAGCTACAGCTTTATTAATGCATGTGCATAGCCTCTCTCTGACGTTATCTATTCTTCATGTTGGTTTTTAGTTATTGCTATTGTGATAGGGCCTCCTGTTCAGGGATTTCATGGTCTGGGGATTGTGGAATGCCTACAATTAGGCATATTATCAAATCCAAACCATTCTGACCTTTTGAACAATCTGCTGTATATTATCTCTAGCCCATCTTATTTGTATTCTTGGTCACTGCACATGAATCTGTCTGTTTTTCATTCATGTTAACAGATGTGGTGGCAATTGACGATGAACCCGACTGTTCTTTTACCGTCCTTTTGTGATGCATGTGAGTTTCATATTCTATTTAACTTTTACAGACTGGTTCTTACTGTTGCTGCAAAGTTTGGATAACACCTTAACGTTCTGATAGTGAAATCTGAAGTCAGCTAAAGCCAGCTGCTGTTCAGACTTGTTACTTATCCAGAAGATGATGAAAGATAACAAAAGTCCAAGATTTACCTGCCAGAGGAAAGCCAACAGAGGACAATCTGCCAACCTGAGCCAAGTCAGGGGGAAACAGAATTGTCATTAATCTCTGTAAGACCTTCTTTAACTTTAGAATTTGGGCCTAGACAGGGTTAAAAATAGACCAGTGCACTCTCTCGCTCTCTCCTTTATCCCTGTCTCCCTCTCCCTCTCTCTCTTTCCAAGCACACACACACACACACACACACACACACACACAGAGAGAGAGAGAGAGAGAGAGAGAGAGAGAGAGAGAGAGAGAGAGAGAGAGAGAGACTTTTTTTGTTTCCCTGAAGTTGAAAGTCAGTGTTTGTGGGGAAAATGTCTAAACCACTAGCCGCAGCAGGCAATCTTTGCAGTAGAAAAGAAAGGCTTTTGCTCACAATAAAATGTCAGGCAATTAGCTGGCTGTAAATTGTACTTGCAAATAAAAATGAAGCTGTTTGTGCTATGTATTATCAAAAACCTAAATAAAAGGAAAGGAGGAAAAACCAATTGGAATACTGTTTGCACTGGTCTTTCAATCAAAATCTCTGAACCTCTATGTCCACCCGATGACAGAATGGGTAAAAATATGTTCGGTTTAAACATGGCAAGTTTGATCAGAAGGGCTTTAAACTACAAACCTGGGTGTGGGGCAGAGGCGGGTTCCTTTTACCTTTTCCTACTGGTGCGCATCGTAACATTTCACGCATGCACAGAGGGACGATTTTACTTCCACGCATGCTCAGAGAGCCGAAAAATCACCCAAAATTAGGGGGAAAATATGGCGGCGCGCATGGACCAGCACAGACAGCACCGAAGCCATCACGGCTAAATTACGTCATCAGCAGGCTACTACCAGAGCACCCTCACTGGACCGCACCGGTAGGAACCCACCTTAGGTGGGGGGGTGAGGGTAGGATTGGAGATGAAAACACCTCAGATGAAGACTTGTACACTCAAAAAGAAATGGGGTTAGAATAGAATAGAATAGAATAGAATAGAATAGAATAGAATAGAATAGAATAGAATAGAATAGAATAGAATAGAATAGAATAGAATAGAATAGAATAGAATAAGAGAGTTGGAAGGGACCTTGGAGGTCTTCTAGTCCAACACCCTGCTTAGGCAGGAAACCCTACACCGCTTCAGACAAATGGTTATCCAACATCTTCTTAAAAACTTACAGTGTTGGAGCATTCACAACTTCTGGAGGCAAGCTGTTCCACGGATTAATTGTTCTAACTGTCAGGAAATTTCTCCTTAGTTCTAAGTTGCTTCTCTCCTTGATTAGTTTCTACCCATTGCTTCTTGTTCTACCCTCAGGTGCTTTGGAGAATAGCTTCACTCCCTATTCTTTGTAGCAACCCCTGAGATATTGGAACACTGCTATCATGTCTCCCCTGGTCCTTCTTTTCATTAAACTAGACATACACAGTTCCTGCAACCGTTCTTCATATGTTTTAGCCTCCGGTCCCCTAATCATCTTTGTTGCTCGTCTCTGCACTCCCTCCAGAGTCTCAACATCCTTTTTACATCGTGGCGACCAAAACTGAATGCAGTATTCCAAGTGTGGCCTTACCAAGGCATTGTAAAGTGCTATTAACACTTCACGTGATCTTGATTCTAGCCCTCTGTTAATGCAGCCTAGAACACTGTTGGCTTTTTTGGCAGTTGCTGCACACTGCTGGCTCATATTTAAATGGTTGTCCACTAGGACTCCAAGGTCCCTCTCACAGTTACTACTGTTGAGCAAGGTACCACATATACTGTACCTGTGCATTTTGTTTTTCTTGCCTAAATGTAGAACCTTACTTTTTTCACCATTGAATTTCATTTTGTTAGATAGCGCCCAATGTTCAAGTCTGTCAAGATCCTTCTGTATCTTGAGCCTATCTTCTGGAGAGTTGGCTATTCCTGCCAGTTTGGTGTCATCTGCAAATTTCATGAGTTCCCCATCTATCCCCTCATCCAAGTCATTGATGAAGATGTTGAAGAGTCCTGGGCATAAAATAGATCCTTGGGGTACTCCACTGCATACTTCCCTCCATGTAGATGCAGTTCCATTGAGCACTACATGTTGAGTGTGGATGGCCAGCCAGTTTCGAATCCATCTGGTGGTGTTGCTGTCTAACCCATATTTTTCTACTTTATCTAGTAGTAGGTTATGGTCTACTTTATCAAATGCCTTACTGAAGTCCAAATAAATTATATCGACAGCATTCCTCTAGTCCACTAATTTTGTCACTTTGTCAAAGAATGCAATAAGATTAGTCTGGCATGATCTGCTTTTGACAAACCCATGTTGGCTTTTGGTTATTACTTTGTTTGCTTCTAGGTGTTCACTGATTCGTTGCTTGATTATCTTTTCCAGATTCTTCCCTGGTATTGAGGTCAGGCTGATAGATCTGTAGTTTCCTGGATTTATTTATTTATTTTTGCTTTTTTGAAGATGGGAACTACATCAGCTCTTTTCCAGTCCTCTGACAGTTCCCCAGTGCTCCAGGATCTTTGAAAGATATAGTTCAGTGGTTCTGAGATGTTGTCTGCCAGTTCCTTCAGAACCTTGGGGTGTAATCCATCCGGTCCTGGTGATTTGAACTCATCTAGATTAGTCTTGTAATGGTGGTCCCTATCAAAATATTCATTGAAAAATCAGTTTAGTTTAGTTTATTTAGTTTGTCAAGCATGTATGAGAAAGCAAGTATAAGTATGAACATAACATATTAACATATAAGTATAAACAGGTATAGGTATATACGTAAGAAATGACTATGAATAAATGGAAACAGTAGGAGAGGGACGGTAGGCACGCTGGTGCGCTTATGCACGACCCCTTACAGACCTCTTAGGAATGGGGTGAGGTCCACGGTAGACAGTTTAAGGTTAAAGTTTTGGGGGTTTGAGGATGTAACAACAGAGTCAGGTAGTGCATTCCAGGCATTGACCACTCTGTTGCTGAAGTCATATTTTCTGCAATATCAAGTTAGAAATAGTTTACCTTGAGTTTATATCTATTGTTTGCCCGTGTATTATTGCGGTTGAAGCTGAAGTAGTCATTGACAGGTAGGACATTGTAGCAGGCGATTTTGTGTACTAAGCTTAGGTCAGACCATAGGCAGCATAGTTCTAGGTTGTCCAGGTCCAAAATTTCAAGTCTGGTGGCATAATAATCAGAAAGAACATTGTCTCATAAAGTTCATGGCAATCTTAAACTAATGCTCAGGGTATGAAAAATAGAGAAAATTAGTTTAAACTATTGAGAGGGGATGACAGTTGATTGCTATGGCAGCATCGTGGTAAGGTATACCCCAAGTTTGGGATATAACAATTAACAGATACAAGGAACAACAGATTACAAGAATAAGAAAGGAAGTAGACATTGCAGGAACATTGGGAAAAAGTGATCATGTAATGTTGAAATTCTTGATTTTTAAGTAAAAATAAAGCTGAATGCAGTGAAGCTGAATTTGGTCCTCGGCTGTTTTCCTCTTATACATCCAACACAACCATCTTCAGGTTCCAGTATCACCCTACCTCAGCACTTGGATACCAAGTACCAATTCTTTACTCCCAGGCAGGAGGTGAGATTCCTTTCCCTGAGCGTGTTCAATGTGTCAAGAATGCTTTCATTGCATTTCTGTATTAGTGGGGTATTGATCTGAAAAGCCCCTTCAAATTATTTCATTCTGTGAGCAGGTTTTAGGATGATGGCGTTCTATTACAAAGTTCCACATGGGCTGTCAAAATAGTTTCATGAGAACCATGGGTCCATGGTTCTTTTCTAAAAAAAAAAAAAAACTCCACCTAAATTTATCTCAGCCAATCTGGATACAATGATATCTTTTGGATCAGAGATATCTTCAGAGGTCTTCACCGGATCTCTTGCTTCATCAAATGATGTAAGGAGTATCAGGCCATCATAGTGTGATGTCACAATGTGTGCATGAAATTAGCAAAGCCTGCAAGAAGGCATTATGTGTCCCCCCACCCTCCAAAAACATTGGTACTTTCCACCCTACATTATCTGGTAGAGTTGATATCTTCTTCCACTGCACAATCAAATTTCTTCTTTTGTAATTAGATATAAAGACATAAATGCAGGGTTAGATACATACGTTTTCTCAAAGTCTTATACTGTGGCAGATCTTACAAGAGCTATATTTTTGAAACTAAACTTTTCTATTTGGAAGCAGAGGCCAGATTTATTATCTCATTAACTCCTGCTGGTTCCAACAGTTTGAATTCGTGGGGTGCTGGCTGGTCACAGAATGTGCTTCTAGCGTGACCAGGAATAAGCACAGTTTTAATGCTAGGTACGGAAAATTACTGGCATGTCATTAGTATTCTAGTAACATGCTACATTTCCTAAGTGGATAAATGAAACTTATAGAATAAAGGCGAAAATGTGTCTGGATTCTACCTAGTAAAAGAGGCACATAGAACGTTTGTGAGGGATTTTTAGATACAATTAACATTATTCCATACATATACTTTAACTCACATGGCACCCATATAATCTGATTTTTAAGAAATCTTAATATCAGATAATGCCACATGGTACTCTTATCATTAATCATCATCTGTTCAATCATTTTACTTTTCCATCTGGTTGGGATGTCAGGTGTGATCCCGAATAGTTGCAGTACATTAATTTCCAACTGGTGCCTACTAGTGGCTAGCCAATTAGATTACTTTGTGACTAATTTATTAGCTGCATTAATTGTTTGATGGATCATTATTGACAACCGCTGAGTAGATGGCAGATGGCCAATAAAACATTTAATGCACTTTGTTGTCCTTTTGTACACCTTGACTCAATCTCTGGTTTGTTTTTGTTTTTTAAACAAGAACAAGAACATAAAACCCCCCCAGCATACTTCAAAGTAGAATATGTTTTATAATAGTACACTGTATATAGAAAATGTAATTTATAGAAGAAAATCCTCAAATGCAATGTAGCTACAAGTAAAACTAAGATTCAGATTCAAAACTGAAGCTGAAATACTAAAACAACTCATGCTCTTTTTACTTTTAGCAAAATTGTAATCTATTCCCTTTTCAATAGAAGAGAATATTTGTAGCTTAGCTTGAACTGTGTGGTCCTTGGTACTCTCTGAACTTAGTTATTTTATTGCAGATGCTTCATTACTATACTTTCTATGAACCATCATTAACCACTTGTATATAAACCAAGAGCAAACCCCATTTCCTTCTAGAACTGATGATGTTATCTAACTGGGTGATGAAATGTCTGTAAGAAAACAATAAAGCTCAGAGAGCACCAAGGACCCCATAATTCCATTTTCATTGCAATAATATACAGTATTATGACAATATATTGTTAGAATATTCATGACTGGGAGAGCCATGGTAACAAGGTCATAGCATAGCGACTAAGTCAGCCAATGAGAGCTTAAACACATCTGAGTTTGTGCAGCGAATTGAAACAGAAACCTAAGAGAGATCTGTGTCTGTCTGGGTTTGTCTGCTGTGCTGAAATGAAACTACTCTGTCTGCTCTGAACTCTGAAATGAAACTAACTTCTCTCTCCTGCCTTGTATTTACTTGTAAGAACTACTTGTGGTATTGTATATATATTATTGTGTATATAAAGAAGTTAATGAATCCAGATGAATCAGTTATCTGTGTGTGCTTCTGGATGTGATTTATGCAACAAACTGTGACATATATGGCACAATACAGCTACAATTTATTATACAATTGAAATTCAGGATCAGTAGTAAATTTGCTTTAATATTGAAACCAGAGATATAGTGGGAAAAGGTAAAAAAAATGTATAGATGCTGATAATGGCCATATTATTAAAACCAGTCCAGTTCTATCATCTTTACCAATGATTCCTCCATTTAGATATTGCCAGATTTTTCCAATTTATGTGTACAATAATTTCACTGCAGTTATATACAAAAACAAAGTTCCATAATATTTTTTTTCAAATGTTTGTTTGTCCATCAATCCCAAAAGAAAATGTCCCGTCTTAATTGTATATTAATCTTTAGACTCCTCTGAATCATTGTATATATATATTTGAACCTAGAATTTTCTGACTTTTTTATCCATCACTCAACATGATAAATTGTCCTGTTTTGTTCACATGTCTGACAAAAATTTGAAGTGCCTTTATACATTCCAGACAATTTATCTGATAACATATATAACCAATGATACATCATTTTATAAAAAGTTCTCACCACGTATTTTCCTATTGTTCCATCTGTATTTCATTTATTTATCAAATTTCTACACTGCCCATCTTGCTTAAGTGACTCTGGGTGGTGTACAAAGAAAAAACATACAGCAATGTAAAAACAACAACAACAACAACAACAACAACAACAACAACAATAATAATAATAATAATAATAATAATAATAATAATAATAATAATAATAATAATAATAATAATAATATTAATAATAATAATAATAATAATAATAATAATAATAATAATAATAATAATAATAATAATAATAATAATAATAATAATAATAATAATGAGTTAAAGGCAGAATTAAAAGCAATTTAAACGTAGATGTTAGAAATTTAAAGCTAAAAGGTTAAAGAGGCAGGGAGATCACCCTCAAGCCACCAATCACCCCCAGGGTTGATTATCACTCTTAGACCCAGATGCCAATTAGCAAAGCCATGTCTTGATGCTCTTCTGAAAAGTCAAAAGAGTGGGGGCCTGCCTCACCTCTGGGAGGAAAAAATTTCATAGGGTGGGGGCAATGGCAGAGAAAGCTCTCTTCCTAGATTGTCAGTTAAAGTTCTTTGTTGGTGGGATCCCAAACACACCCTCCCTTGATGAGTAGGATGTGTTGATGTCCATTTGGACAAGATAGTTCCTCAGATAATCTGATCCTATGCCATGAAAGGCTTTAATTCAACACCATTAGACAGTAACCTCTTGGGTACCCTACTTGTGAATATACAGAGTTTGTACTAAATTTATGATCCTATGATAAGTTTTGCAAATTTGCAATCATCTTAGTACAGATAACATGTGAGGCTGTTAGTAAAGCTAGAGGAGAAACACTAAACCAGACTTCTGGTTATCATCCCATGAGCATTCCTCTTCCTCTGTGTCGTAACCTACGATGGAGACCTGACAAGCCCTCTCTGTTGAAACTATTCCAGCTGCAGCCAATTTCAAGATGTTCAGCATGTCATCATGAATATTGAATATGGGTTCATTTGGTTATCTCATTTTAAAACAGCCTGTCAATTTATATCTTTTGATTTAACTTTAAAAGCCACAACTGACTTTGTCATAAAAATAGCTTTGTTCCCAATTAAAAAGAAATCCCTAGAGTGCAACTAAACTGCCCGTATTTGAAGGAAGTTAATGTAGATTAGATGTAAGAAATTGTCCTTTTATGCATAATTTAGGGAACTGGGAGGATTTCGTATCTGACTGGTCCCATAACAACCTATATTTTGTTAGCACTAATTTAATCAAGGAAATGAGATCAGAAAATGCTAATAAGAATTGAAGAAATGGGTTGGTTTGTGGGCTTTTTGATTTTTCTGTGGATTTCCTTTTTGATTTTCATCACCGGTTTTTGGACCTAAGCATTCGTCATGCATTTGCTGAGCATTGTAAATTGTTCTTTGGTTTTCTATTGAGCACAATTCTTTAGCTAATTTTACGAATCTAAAGCTAAAAGTTTCGAGGTTGTTACTTTATTTTTTAGTGTGCTAGACTTATGAACTTCTGTGATTACTGCTTAAACTGGTCATAAGGAGTTTTCTAATGGTGCTATTTACTCTCATCTTTTGAGTTTTATGTTTTAATATTAAAATTATTTTGACTATTATTAGCATTTTATTTCTCAAAAGACTTTGCAAGCATATGGAATACCCGCCTATAAGTATTTAACATTTAAAGTAAATGTAAAGGGTTAAATATAAAATATCAGTTAATTAAAGGATCCCATTTTGCTGATCATCTTGATTTGGGAAGGTACCAAACATTTACGATATAATGATGTAGTTACTTGGCATTCCAAAATTATTCAATATCACGTAGAATGGTTTACATTAAAATAGATTTTTAATACATAATATATTTTAAATTAATGTGACAATCGTAACTGAATGTATAGTCACCAGAAGAATCTGGACTTTGGAATATATAACATACCTAAAGTTTCCAGTGCTGAGAGATAGAAATTGTAGGACATATTAAAATATATTGGCTTACTAAATATCTAATATGTGTTCTTAAAGAAAAATCCTGAATTAAAGTGCTCTTTTTAATTTGCAAATCAAATATGAGCTTTGGCTCCATTAACAAAATCTTTAAATATTTCTTATTCAGTTCTGAATATGTCTATGAATTTATGTGTCATCAAAGTTCATTCTAAACAGACCCTGTTTTAGAATTGATTAGTTTGACAAACGTAAGTTTAAAATCTTATTTTTTTAAAGCCACTTTCTTTTATACCCAAAATGAAAGAGCCAACTAATTTCAGATTACAGTTTGCTTGTTCTTAAAATCAAATTCTCAAAAAAGAAAATTTTCAGACATTGGATTATTACCTAACATGATAAATATGTAAAACATATTGAATATTTATTTTAGTCAGTTCCACTTTTTAATTGCTTCTGGAAAAGGCTATTATTATGCAATCAATGTCAGGCAGTGATTTTTATATTGCCTGTTACATGTATATGCAGGGAGCTGCATCCCTATCTAATATAATGGTTTATTCCTGAGCACGTGATTGACATGTTCCTAGTACGCATGTGTACATTCCTTTCTCCCTTCAGTCCTTCTGTTCCTAGCTTCTGTCGAAGCAAGACGTGCCTTTTTATATCAGAGATGTAATTAATGAGGATTTATTGTTTTTGTACCGAAATAAATATTTTTACTTAGAACTTTAAACTGCGGTTTCATTTCTAATGTCAGAATTCCGGAAAAAGATCTATTTCGTCTCTAATGAGAGTTATTCTCATCTTATCAATCAACATGTCTCAAGAGACTGACAAACCCAAGCTGGAATTGGGGGGGAAGAAGTTCAGAGTAGCCACACCCTAAAATCTCTTAAGATCTATCTTAGTAAATTTAGAATATTTATTGCTTTAGTTTGATAAGACTCTGTCTATTAGGTGTCAAATAGATCTCACTGTCTCTTTTCTGGATGTCAAGCACAGGAAATCAGGAGTCTGGCCAATTCAAATGAATATAGTTTTATTGTAAGCTAATGCTTTCTACAAGAATCTGAACTACTAATGGCCAAATAGAATTGAAGGTGGGCTGGATCTCTGTGGGCATGAAGGGACTTGAGACTGATGATGCATTTGACTCCTCCCTCAGGCTCAGCCTTGTCATCTACCCTGGGCTTGGATATGACATCAGCTCAAGAGTTGGAACAAGGTAAGAAAAACCTGGCCCAAGTATCAGATTTTAAAATTTATTTATTATTCGCACTTGTATGCCTATAAAAGCTTGAAAGGGAGCTATTTTTCCAACTTCTGCTTTCCTTTTTACCTTAGAAACAGCTTAGATAGCAGAGAGAGGAAAGGAATTCTAAGAAGTCAATGTAACAGTGATTAATTATGGGGATGAGGATAGAGAGAAAAGGAGGGAAAGCAGTTAAAGAACTTCAAGGATGCTTTGTAGATTAAAAAAAATATGTTAGATTTGTAAAGTTAGGTTTGTAATTAAATCACACAGATACAGTCAGAACAGATAAGAACAGTAGCATCATAAATTATTCACTGTGTTAATCTCTCTATCATAATAAAGTATTTTTAGTTAACATTTCAGTTCTGTGGAATCTTTGGATCTCTTACTTCTTTTTATGACCCTCTAATATACAGAGCATTGTCTCTCTCTCTCTCTCATTCTCTCTTTTTAACTACACACAAATATAGTTGACAATTGATAGCAGTTTTTGAACTCAAAGACAGCCGTTCAATTAGAAATATTAGAAGCTTCCATTTGGAAGCAATCTATTTGGACTTCTAGAGAGCATCAACTTTCGATCTACACCTGAACTTTCACTCCCATCTGACAGTAGAAATTATTTAAAATGATTTTAGCCCAACTTTTGAGAAGACATGAATGAAAAGCTGCTTGCCTGATGTGTTCACTATGATGAGAAGCGAGCCATTTCAATTAATTTCTGACTACCAAAGAAAAACTTACTTACTGGAGTTTGGGTTGGGGATTGGTTGCCAACTAATATTCCGTATTTTTCCAAATGCCTGGTTCAAGGGATCTCTTTAACAATTAAAGGAAGAGTCATTTATCCAGATCTGTAAGCTAAAAGACAATTTCAAGTCAGGCATTTGCTTTATTCAATTTATGCCTCATTACCTTCCTTTTGTTGTTGTTATTTCGTTTTCTTTTTAACTATCTTCTTTACAACCTGGGAGACTCAAAGGCTGCTAGCAATCTAGATCTGCAGGAATGGAATGGTGACATCCACTTGTGATTCTCATTTCTGTAATGCCATCCCATCAAAACCACCCTCCCCCACCACCCCAAAAAAGAAATTATTCCAGGATGTACAGAATTAGATTTGCCAATCCAACAGGAATATGAGGAGCTTCTGTAGTTTTTCTGGCAATCTCAAAACAATCAAAAGGAGGAGGATAGTTTCACTCACATCATCAATATCCTTACTGTCAAACGTGAGACGATTTCATTTATAATTATACTTCTTACTATAATGTCACTCTGAGCTCTTCAAGATGTGGTGAGCTAAACCTTGCCCTATTTTCTTCCTCAAGGGATAAGAACAGATCTCTCAGGAAAAGCTGATTCAGGCAACAAAATTCCTTGAGGTAACATCTCAGACTTTACAACCTTGGGCATCATTAGATAACAAACATTAAAGGATCAGTGGACAACAAAAAAGGGAAACCAGGTAGAAAAAGAGAAGCAAACACAGAATGATGGATGAGGATGAGGATGATGTAAAAAGAAGCAATCCTACACCACGAATGGGGGGAAAATTAAAAATGATTATGCAATTAGTAAAATTTTCTAGACTATTATGATTGAAATAATAAATATGACAAAATTAATTTAAAAAGAAAAAGGATCTCTTTTAACTATAAATAGCAGTATAAAATTAACTTGGTATTAAGACACATTGCTTTTCTTTTTGTTTTTAGAGCACTGAGACTTTTCCAAAATAGATAAATGACTCATATCTTATATTCACCCAGTTATTTCTTGAGATGGGTGGCTATATAAATTGGCTAAATAACTAAATAAATCCCTTAAAATCAGAAGGATATATTTATATTCAATTATGTAAAACAATTCTCTTGTTGCAAGTTCATCTTTAAGAATACAATTTAACTCCTTCCCTCCCTCCTTCCCTCCCTAGAATTCCAGCCAGCTTCCCCATTTATTTTGCTTGTAGGAAGCTTGCAGAAAGAGGCAGGAGGGAAGCCACCAAGAAACCAGTTGTGGGGGGGGGTACATGTCAGGGGTGGGTTCTGACTTACCTTGCTGCTGGTTCGCTTTCTCATGCTCCACATGCCGCGTGGGCACGCTGCGTGGGCGCTTCACGCGGGCATGCCGCAAGGGCGTGCTGCACGGGCACTTCGCGGGTGCTTGCGCAGTGCTAAGAACCCAGCTTCTGCGCATGCGCAGAAGCAAAAAACAAGATGGCGGCACTTATGGCGCCGCCGAGAGAGCTGGTTCAGGGGCGTGTCCAGCTGGCTATTGCTGCCAGTTCAGCAAGCGGGGGGAAATTCCCGCTACCGGTTCTATAGAACCAGTCCGAATGGCAAGAACCCACCTCTGGTACAGGTCAAGTAGGTTGTGTGCAGGTAGGTAAGACACCTCTGTTTCATGGTTTCATGGTTCGGGGAACATGCCAGGGGACAGCATATGTTTCAAAGAATGCATTGGATGCACAAGAGGTGTGGCATGGGTAAAAGGGGGGGCAGCACGGATCAGGGGCAGCACACACAGGGAACAGCATGAGCTGGGAAGGATGTATGTGAGTTCCTTCCTCCATATTCCTCCCTCTTATTCTTCCTTTCCTTTCATCCTCCCTGTCTCTCTCTTCCCTCTCCTTTCCCTTCCTTTCTTAGCAGGTAAGTAAGTAACTGCTGCTGTATTGGGGGTGGGGGGGAAGAGAGCCGGGGAGCAAGTGGCTGGGAAACTGTCACAGAACACTGAAAATAAGGATCACTGAAGCAAACATGTTTTCCCTGAATTTCATTCCCTCAGAAGTAATGGGTACCAGCATTCTGTAAGTTAACTTGACATACATTTGTTGACAAAGTTCACCATTTCACCCAGTTAAAGTTTATAGACATGAGAGTATTAGTAGTATATAGATTAATCCATAATATTTTGGCATTGCTGTATGGATTCGTACTTACTTACTTACTTATGGTACTTACTTACTTACTTAGCTTTTTTGCACCATGCATGATTACATGTTTTGCTTTTCATATTTATTTAAAATATCTGTTTTCATCTAGTTTATTCTTTTAAGTACTGTGGCTTAGCCATTCCTAATCACATTAGGACTGAGAAATGAGTCAATATTTTAACAGAAAGATGTATTGTTCTCAAAAAAAGCTTTACTATTTGTAAACCAGCTGCACTGGCTTCCTATTGGTCTCCGGACACAATTCAAGGTGTTGGTTATCACCTTTAAAGCCCTACATGGCTCAGGGCCAGATTATCTGCGAGACCCCCTTCTACCACATACCTCCCAACGACTGGTAAGAGCCCACAGGGTCGGTCTTCTCCGGGTCCCGTCAGCTAAACAGTGTCGGCTGGCAGGGCTGCGGGGGAGGGCCTTCTCTGTGGCAGCCCTGGTTCTCTGGAATCAGCTACCTCTCGAGATCCATACTATCCCCACCTAACTGGCCTTCCAGAAAGCCGTATAGACCTGGCTTTTCCGGCAGGCCTGGGGCCATTGACCTTTGGCGACGATAGACAAGGTCGTCCTATGAATGTTGGATGACTGAAATTTTTAATGTGTTTTTAATCTGCTCTTTTTAAATTTTTTATTGATATGTTATTTATGTTTCTTCTTGCTGTGAGCCGGCCAGAGTCCTTAGGGAGTTGGGCGGCATATAAATATAAATATAAATATAAATATAAATATAAATATAAATATAAATATAAATATAAATATAAATATAAATATAAATATAAATATAAATATAAATATAAATATAAATATAAATATAAATATAAATATAAATAAATAATTTAAAATGTTTATGGCATGTAGATTTGGGCGGATGCTGTTGCACAGGGCAGGTGCCATGACAGAGAAAACACAACTCTTTGGTCCAAGGTGAATTGACACTGTCATGTATCTCTCTAATAAATAGCTTTTTAATCTGAGCTTGGTTTTTTTTTCAGGTGGTTCATGACATCTGTCAAATCCAAATTAAATCCATATTAAAATTAAAAGTCAATAGCAGATGAGGAAAGTCTTTGTTTTTCATTGATATGATCATTATCACATTTCTTACAGCAAAAAAAAATAAAGTAAAATAAAACAAGAACATCTTGTTTGGTTGTTGAGAAAGTGGTGGCGCTCCAACTCCTATGGCTGTTGGATGACACTGATTTTCTGGATCCCTTTCAATCAGGTTTCAGGCGCGGCTACAGTATGGAAACGGCTTTGGTCACCCTGATGGATGATCTCTGGCGAGCCAGGGATGGGGGTTACTCCTCTATCCTGGTGCTACTTGACCTCTCAGCAGCCTTCGATACCATTGACCATGGTATCCTTCTGCATCGTCTCGGAGAGGTGGGTGTGGGCGGCACTGTTTTGCAGTGGTTCTCCTCCTTCCTCTCTGACAGGATGCAGTCGGTGCTGACAGGGGGGCAGAGGTCGAGCCCTAGGCCCCTACTATGTGGGGTGCTGCAGGGCTTGGTCCTCTCGCCCATCCTGTTTAACATCTACATGAAGCCACTGGGTGAGATCATCCGACGACACGGAGTGAGGTATCAGCAATATGCTGATGATACCCAGTTGTACATCTCCACCCCGTCTCAATTCGGGGAAGCCGTAGACGTAATGGGCCGCTGCCTGGACGATGTTAGGGTCTGGATGGGGAAGAACCGGCTAAAACTTAACCCTGACAAGACTGAGTGGCTGTGGATACTGCCTCCTAAGGACTTGACCAATTGTCCCTCCTTGGTTCTTGGGAGGGAGAAATTAGCTCCCTCAGAACGGGTCCGCAATTTGGGTGTCCTCCTAGACCCACAGCTAAAATTGGAGCAACATCTTTCAGCTGTGGCTAGGGGGACCTTTGCACAAGTACGTCTTGTGCACCAATTGCAACCCTACTTGGAGAGGGAGGCACTTCTCACAGTCACTCATGCCCTTATCACCTCACGGCTGGATTACTGCAATGCGCTCTACATGGGGCTACCCTTGAAGAGTGTCCGGCGACTGCAATTGGTGCAAAATGCAGCTGCGCGAGCTGTGGTGGGTGCACCCAGATGCACCCACGTAACTCCGATTCTCTGCCAGCTGCATTGGCTGCCCATTAGTCTCCAGATCCAATTTAAGGTGTTGGTCGTTACCTTTAAAGCCCTACATGGCTCAGGGCCAGGTTACCTTCGGGACCGCATCCTGCCGCATACCTCCCTACGACCGGTCAGAGCCCACAGAGTTGGCCTTCTCCAGGTCCCATTGACCAAACAATGTCGGTTGGCGGGGCCGAGGGGGAGGGCCTTCTCTGTGGGAGCTCCCTCCCTGTGGAACCAGCTTCCCCCGGAGATCAGGACCATCCCCACCCTGCTGGCCTTCCAGAAAGCAATAAAAACCTGGCTCTTCCGGCTGGCAGGGTGAAAGTGAGACCAACTAGATTAGATATGGGTCTCCCCCCTTGTTTTGTGAATATGAGATTCTTTTAACTTTTGTATGTTTTTTAATTATTGTATTTTATATTTGTTGTAATGGATTTGTATATGCTGTGAGCCGCCCAGAGTCCCCTGGGAGTTGGGCGGCATACAAATCCATTAAATTAAATTAAATTAAATTAAATTAAATTAAATTAAATTAAATCTTAAACACATTTATTGGCTCAGTCATCTAACTACACTATAACACAGCAATTTCCCATATTTTCTATCCATAAGCTGCCTATGACTGAGACCCATTGAACATGATAAATTAATTATTTTAACAACAGCATCCATTACTTGGTTCATTTGTATAATTTTATCACACAGTGCTTCCTTATGTAAAATGTAACAAAGAGCAGGGACAGTAAGTGGCATACCAAGATTGTTCAATTTCACTCGTGACAACATTTGCTCTTGCTGAATCCTTCCTTTATTCCTTGATATTTGGGGGAGGGGTGAAGGAAGTCAACAAATAATATTTGTTTTACCAGTTCAGTTGCTGAACTTTTTCATCTTGCACTTTGCCAGCTATAGCTCTCAATAATATTGTCACATAATACCCACACATTACAAACCTTTAGAACAAAACATAGTTGCAAACAAAATATTTTATTTTTCATCTCTGTAACCAAATATTATTTTTCTACTTATTTTGGAAAATCCATTTTTACTCTACAATGCGGGGGGGGGGTTGTCAATGAGGATGATTATATTGACGATTTATTAAAGAAAAAACAGGTTACCTTATGTAATGCAGTAAAATATTGTACCATCATGAAGGCAATCTTGCTATTGTCCTATGCCTTGTCTCTGTGTTGTTCTGCATGGACTCCTGGTGGCAACTAGCATGGAATGGTGATGTCACCAGCAATGTTTGCTTTGTGTACCTATGTGGTCATCATATGCCAGCTCAGACAAAGCAGCAAGACAGAACAGCAATAGCAGACCACAGGAGCCTATAGAACCAACCCAGCAGGGATTGGGTTTTAGCAGTGGTGTAGGTTTTTGAACTGTCAAGATCATACAAAATAACTCATAGGGATGCATGCTGTGAGATTCCTGCTGCACAACTCAATAAACTTTGGCAATGACATTGTGTAATTATCAAGGATAAGCATAACGTTATGAGCATATAAAAACAATTTATTTTCAATGTTGATTACCTCCACACCCTTAATTTCTTGAGACTGTCTAATAAACGAAGCCAATAGTTCAAGAATCAAATGGAAAATTAATGGAGGCAAGGACATCTCTGAGGCGTACCGCTATATAACTTGAGAGGCTGGAAGATAAAATGTTCACAATCACTCTAGCCAATTGGAAAAGGTACCAAATTGTAAGTTGCATGGGAAGATAGTGGAAACCCATACCTTCCTAGATTTCAGTTCATAAATTGAATTGTATCAAAGGATTTTTCAGTGTCCAACAAAATTAAAATATCTGATTCAAATTTATCTGATATGATACTTAAAATATAAGGGTGGTTATTGTCAGATGTCTGTTTTTTATAAGTCTAGATTGAAATGGATGAATTGCAGAATCATAGAAGCTTCCCTGAAGCTTCCAGGTTAGTGTTGCAGTTAATATTTTATTTATCAATCAAATTTACTATATATAGCCACCCACCTCCCCACAACTGATTGGCACACAACTTAAAACATATAAAAATCTAAAAGCCACATTAATAAATAACATGTCAACTCTTGAAACGATTCTAGCTGAAGTCATATTTATCTTGCTTTGTTTCTTAGTTGCCATACTTAGGGGGGGGAGGGGGATTTGTGGAATGCAGAATGTTTTCCTCCAATGTGCCAGACATAACAATGATAAAGCTCCTGAGAACCAAGGACAAATCAGTGTGCCCTAGCAACGGCAGGAGGGAGTACTGAGAAGTTCATCACCTCTTTGGTTGGCTAATGTGAGCTGTGACACAAGGGGGATGGACAGTATCTATTCTTTAATTATACCAAAAAAACCTGGGAATTATTCAGTGTTGGTTTCACCTCTGACTGTGCTGATATGATGTATCCAACAAATAGGATTTTTGAGGAAGCTAAGGCCTCGGAGTCTTGAATTGGTTGGGAGCATAACTCAGAACCATGACATAACATACATACAAACAAAAAATTACATTAAGCAAATATATTGATCTAATGCATCCACATCCAGGTGGGTCTTTCTCAGGGTTTAATATTGCTGTAATGTAAGCCTCATAAAATTATAAAGCTACTATAAAAAGATTAAATGATTGATTATGGATCTCTAATAATATAGGCGTCAATCAGTCCATAAAGGGTATGTACCAGAAGTGCTATTCAGCAGGTTCTGACCAGTTCTGGAGAACCGGTAGCATAAATTTTGTGTAATTCGGAGAACTGGTAAATACCACCTCTGACTGGCCCCGCCCCCATCTATTCTCTGTCTCCCAAGTCCCAGCTGATCTAAAGGAAATGGGGATTTTGCAGTAACCTTTCCCTGGAGTGGGGAGGAAATGGAGATTTTACAGTATCTTTCCCCTGGAGTGAGGTGGGAATGGAGATTTTACAGTATCCTTCCCCTGCAATGCCCACCAAGCCACACCATGCCCATCAAGCCACGCCCACAGAACCGGTAGTAAAAAAATTGAATCTCACCACTGGTATGTACCTCTCCATTAGAAGTTCACCTCATTTGATGTCTTTCCCTCATTTCATAGATCAAAGTACTTGTCAGGGTTCCAAATAATATCAAAAATTAAATCAGAGTCCGAGGTAAAGGATTCCTCAAAGTTCCAATTTATTAGCAGAGCCATGTTGGCACATCTGGGAGAAACCCGAATCTGAAGTCCCAGGGGTTTCTCCACCCAGTTGAAAGTTCAAGCCCTTGTCCCCACACCCCCCAAGTCCATCACGTTGACCAATCTTCATCTGCCAACTTGGCAGCAACTCCCATCTCCTTCTGTACAGGTGCAGAAGTGCAAAGATAAAGGATGATCGTGACCATCTAGAAGGAATTTGTTATGGCTACATGCAGACATCGCTCCTGCAACTACCCCTCTCAAATTCCCACAGCTAAGAATACATTTTAAAATAGCATAAAGTATGGCAGGCCAAAGATCCCAACTAAAATGGCTTTGACCTGACAGTGCTTCTATAATTCAATAATTAAAATTCCCTTTTTATGATCCTGTAATCCCTTAATTTGGATTTCCTTGATCAAAGTGCCTCTGTAATTCAATATTTATGAGTTTATTTTTATCTTGTTGAGATATTGTTTCCAAATCAATATTTCCCAGAAAAATGATAAATTATTATTCAGTTTTTAATGCAGAGGTTCCCAACCTCTGGGCCATGGCCTATTAGGAACCAGGCCACATGAGCGGCAGGCTGGTATGTGCATGCACAGCTCAACTCATGCGAGTGGCAGGCTAGTGTGCATGCTTGCATGCACAACTCAACTAGTGTGAGTCGAGCTTCATGTGCATGCGCCTGTGCGCTGGCCTGCCGCTCTCACAAGTCAAGCTGTGTGTGTGCACTCCAGCCTCCAACTCACACAGGCTGGTTCCAATCTCCCCCTCCCCAACTGAGTTACCAAGCCTCAAAGGTCTGATCTAATGGATACAGTGAGTAAAGAAACAATACAAAAGTACACATTTTTATAATCATACCAGTGGTGGGTTGCTCCCGGTTCGGTCCAGTTCTGTGACCCGTTAGCACTGGCGGTGGGAGGCTCTGCCCACCCACCCGGGATGCTTCTGCAGGAGCGCACACGCGAACCGTTAGCAATGGATTTTAGAACCTACTACTGAATCATACTATATTTTTCTTGTGGGAGGGCTTTGGTACCACTGATTTTTCTCTATAGATAATTTTCAAATAGTATCCTGGTCAATAGTGGGTTCTAAATCCCATCTCCACTGGTTTGTGCGTGCGCGCACGTGCACGTGACACTTTTGTGCATGCGCAGAAGCATCCCGGGTGGGTGGGTGGAGCCTCCCGCTGCCACCGCTACCGGTTCACAGAACCGGGCCGAACCGGGAGCAACCCACCCCTGATCCTGCTTTCTTGCATAGCACTATCTACCAGCAATTTTACTAACCACTCTTTTAAAAAAAAAAAACACATCACAACCAAAAAAATGAGGTAAATGATACAGAAATTTAATTATGTCATAACACGAGGAGATTAATCCTGATACTTTTCACTTCTTTTATATATTTAAAAGATCTCAGTAAGAGCACAGTGAGGGTGCTGGATTTATAATGCTTCATTTTCTTTCCTTACCTTTTCATTTTTTTCCACTTTTTGGTCTCAGATTCAAATGACCACAAAAAATGAAACGAAAACCTGATTTGTGTCATCCACCAATAAAGCTAAAAAGGGAACATGGAAGAGTTGATTCAAACTAAGAGGGTTTTTTTCTCTTTTAATCGCACACCTGCAGTTCTTTTCGGTAGATGTTATACACCAGTGTTATTTCATACATTTTCAATGCTCTGAAGGAGTGTGTGGTATCAAACCAAAAGAAAGCATTCTTATCTATTAAAATTTTTCAGCAAAGCAAGTCACTTAGTATCAGAGAGCTACTATGAGGTCAGAATAGGATGATCCTGGCAATAAAACTCTGGTTTCTTTTTTAAAGGTTGAAAGTCTTCTTTCATATAAAAGTTGTATCCTTTACATTTCAATGGATATTAGAAAGCATTGTGAGGGAAATGAAAACTGAATGCCTTTCACTTTTTTATATGTTTTCAAGGCAACATTTGCTGCTTAAGTTCTGAGTTACATTGTTTGATGTGATTTAAACACATTTTCATTCTGAAATTTGGAGTAAGGCAGAACACTTTGGCAAAGCATTTATATTTAGACAGGTACAGGCACAATGATCAACCATAGCTCATTCATTTACCAAGAGATACTGCACGAAAGGTCTAAAATAAAGGATATTTTATGGATGAAGGCTTTCATGGTGTGTAAGGAAAATAAACCCAGGGTAGAAAGATTTTAAAAAAATATCAAAAGAGGAGTCAGTGGCAATTTAGGAGCCCTAGTGTTAGTTTTGTTTCATAGATAGACACTTAACAACAGTGTTACTGGCTTAACAACTGCAGTGATTCTCTTAACTATGGCAAGGAAGGTCAAATTTAACAACTGTTTTGCTTAGCAACGGAAATTTTAGTCTCAGTTGTGGTAATAAATCAAGGACTGCCTGTAATTTTACTTTTTATCAAAGTGGGTTGAAATTTGCAGGATGGTTAGACCACTCTGAAAGAACAGCAATTCTGAAATTTTATTGAAAACAGGGCAGGGTTTTTGAGCTAACCTCAACTTTATCATTCTAAAGAATCATCAAAAGTCACAATAATTTTATTGGACTGAGCTCTGCCCCCACCCTTCAAGCTTCAGTCTCTCTGTGTATACTCCATAAAATGCCAATATATATCCCTCTTATCAAGGTAGGCAAAATGGACCTGGGGAAGAGAGAACCAGAAGCAAAGTAGGATGGATGGATGGATGGATGGAGGGATGGAGGGAGGGAGGGAGGGAGGGAGGGAGGGAGGGGGAGAGAGAGAGAGAGAGAGAGAGAGAGCGAGAGAGAGAGAGAGAGAGAGAGAGAGAGAGAGAGAGAGAGAGAGAAAGAAAGAAAGAAAGAAAGAAAGAAAGAGAGAGAGAGAGAGAGAGAGAGAAGGCAATTAATAATTTGTAGGAGAGATACATAAACAAAGGCTAAGTAAAATAAAGACGTAGAGAAGAAAATGTCTGTAAGCAAGATAAAAATAGAAATACAATGTCGACAGGGAAGAAGACAGGATGAAAAATTAGACAAATTTCAGGTTGCATGGGGAATTTGAAAAGAATTTTGAGAATTCAATTTGAAATTAAAATTGAATTTCAAAAGATCAAGAGAGGGCACTAATGAGCACAGAACCACTCCAAAAGTTAAAAGGAGTTCTTGGGTAACCATTGTGTTAAGGCTACAGTATCTTTATACAATTCTCTCTCTATCCTTGTTTTTTACCATCCCAACAAGAGGACAACGATATATTGCCATACATCACCCCATCTCCACATCTGAATGCCAATCCAGAAGAAGACTCTGCCATGTTTTTATCTTTATAGCTCTACCACATGACGCTATCAGGGCAATAATTGGCTGTTTTCCATGGCTGCAAATTGAATGCCACTTCCTAATGCAAAAACCACCACCAAACATCAGTAGAGAATACATACTGAAAAGATGCTTGTAAGATCTGAACCCTCCATCCAATCATTTTTCTATTGATCTAGCAACTTAACAACCGTTAGATGGTAGCAAAGAGCCCATCTCTCTCTTAACTAAAACAGAGTGATTGCCCAGATTTGTGAGGCCAGATGCAATGACAACTTAAGTGGAGGTAGATTTCAGAAAAAGTGTTTTACTGTTTGCAGCTGTCAGGTGTTCTTGAGTATATCCACAACATTTCTTTAATATTACCAACCACTATTGGATATCCTGCTTTATTGTTGACATTATATTTTGATTTTTTCAGGCTTATGTTTCAAAAATGCATTGTAATATTGTCTTTACTTCTGCAAAATATGTAGTATGTGTCTATGTATGTAGCCTGGAAACAGCATTCCTTTGAGTTTAACTCTAATAAAGGAAAGGCTTTTAGTGATGTTTTAATTATTTATTTTTAAAAAAGACAAACACTTTTTAACAAGGTAACTGCTCTTTGACTCAGGAAAAAAATGACCATGCTACAGAATGGGGCAGATGGTAGTTTTTAACTCACCCAAGGCTTGAAAGACCAATCAGCAATATAGAATTTGGTGATTTAGTCAAGAGTGACAAAATTTTGTATTTTGGCCCCACTTCTGCTCCTTGTTCTCAAACTCTTTTGCAGAAGTTAGTTCTGAGATAATCACAAGACCCCGTGAAGCAGGGCTCTCCACTGGAGATGAGTCCAACATGAATCTGACAATCCAAGCTTGGACCAGCTTGTGGCTTGAAGCTCCCAATAGTTTTTATAGATGTAATGGCCAGAAGTTATAACCTTGAGGAACAGGGGGGAAGAGGTCATGGTCAGATAAAAGAAATCTGAGTTTGAGGTACAACTTAGATCCTAATAACATCCTCTCTAGTTGTCATGAAGATTAAAAGGAAGGAGGGAATGCATTTAGAATTGCCAGATTGTGTTATTTTAACCTTATAACTAATCTGGTCTAACTTTAAGGGTCCCTGCAGCCATCCCAATATATCTCCTTCTATTTGATATAGATATATCGTATATACATATACATACATACATACATACATACATACATACATACATACATACATACATATATTCATTTTCTTTTAATCTAGATCTTCAAAACTAAGACTGAAGTATGTAAACCTCACTCACACAAGTGTACATATACATACATATAAGAGGTCATAGTTCTTTTCATCAAAGTCCATGCTTCAAGCCTTCATGCATTAAAAAAAATGAGCAGAGCTTGGATAAAGAAGGAAAATGCTAAGGTTGAAGATGAAATCTAGTAACAATAACTATCTTTTTTTTGCCCTTTCAATTAAGTAGCCCCTAAAAATATGCTGACCATGCTAACACAAAGGTCAGATCAATAAAGGGGAATATTTGTAGTCTTTGGGTGAGGAGTCCTTGGTGCTCTCTGAGAGTAATTGTTTTCTTGCAGATGTTTCATTACTCAAACTAGGTAACATCATCAGTGTTAGATGTCAAAAGAAAAATGTTACATGTTAAAAAAAAAAGCCTGGAAGAAATTCTGGTCAGTTGTGTCAGAGTTTGTTGCAGAAAATCATTTCTAGAAAGCACACACAGACAAACTGATTCAGCTGGATTCATTAACTTCTTTATATACAAAATAACAGATGAGTATTTACAATACTGGTAGCAGAGTTCTTCTTTAACATAGCAGCAGTTACAAGCAGTTTCTACTTCAGAGTTCAGAGCAGACAGAGTACAGAGTGGGCTGAGCCACGCCCAGCCTTCTAGCTTAAGTTTCAATTTCGATTCTCTGCACAGACTCAGATGTGTTTAAGCTCCCATTGGCTGACTTAGTTGCTATGCCTATTCATTGGCTGACCTTGTTACCATGTCTCTCCCAGTTCATGAATATTTTAACAAGCTGATGTGCCATTCATCCCTATCCCCCCATAACTTAAGCTGTTTCTTATGCTGTCTCCCTTTAAAGAGAAATTTCCTGACAGTTAGAATAATTAATCAGTACAACAACTTGCCTCCAGATGTTGTGGGTGCTCCAAAGCTCGAGGTTTGTAAGAAGAGATTGGACAACCATCTGTCTGAAATTGTATAGGGCAGTGATGGCTAACCTTTTTGCCGTCATGTGCCAAAAGTGAGGGGAGCGCAGGGGGGTTGCGTGCACTCGTGCTCATACCCATACAATGCACCCCGCCCCTGTTCATGCACACGTGACCCCCCTGCGCGACCCCTGCTTTTGGCACACAATGGCATGGTGGGCCCATTTTTCGGTCTCCCCAGGCTGCAGAGGCTTTCTAGGAGCCTGGGGAGGGTGAAAACGGCCCTCCCCACCCCCCAGAGGCCCTCCAGAGGCCGGAAACAGCCCGCTTGCCAACTTCCAGTGAGACCGGAAGGTCTGTTTTACACTCTCCACAGGCTCCAGAGGCTTTCTAGGACCCTGGGGAGGATGAAAATGGCCTCCTCCACCACCCTAGAGACCAGAAACACCCTCCCAGAGCCTCCGCACCATCCCTTCACTTACCTCAAAAAGGGCCGCTGGAGACTCCTGGGAGGGGAGGGAGCGTGGCCAGCCGAAAATCAGCTGGCCGGCACGCGCATGCGCGCTGGAGCTGATCTATGGCAATGGCTCCCATGCCGGCAGATATGGCTCCACATGCCACCTGTGGCACGCGTGCCATAGGTTTGCCATCACGGTATAGGGACTCCTGCTTGAGCAAGGGGTTGGACTAGAAGACCTCCAAGGTCCCTTCCAACTCTGTTATTCTGTTATTCTGCAATCTAAGAGCTATTTACATATGCCTGTTATGCCCTTTGTTTCTTGCAAGATTAGAACAAGACATTCTAACTAATGACTGCCAGATGTTTAGGAGACACACCTGGCCTCTTTGGTGTGTTGCAGATATATTTCCACCAGGATGCCTCCAAGAGATCAGTACAGAACCATTTAAGACAGATGTTTCTGTAATTCTGATTAATAGCAAAAAGTGCTCAGCAACCATTCGCTCTCTCACTGTCTCTCATTCTGAGTGAACAATGGGAACGAAGGACTTCAAAGAAGTCGGGCTTTATTCTGACAAGCTAATGCTCTCTTCCCAAGCTTGCTTCCCTTGGTGAGAATATATGCCTTCATTTCCACTTGTCCCCATTCCAAAAAAATGCTAACAATACCAACCTGCAGGACTTATGCAATGCACCTGTTATGTTCCCCCCTGCCTGACACACCTGGTGACTACCCACAGCCTGACAATATGTCACTGGCACCCAGCGCAGGTAAAGACGACAAACAGATGAGCTGGATGATAAATCTGTTTTCTTTACAGACTCATCCCAGTTACCCTTTTGTTTAGCCATTACACCCTGGGATATTTTGGCAAGCTATTACAACATCCTTTTCACAGAAGGATTGACTTTTGAAATGGGCAGGCTTGCCACTAGCAAAGCAGACTGGCTTTGAAATTCCTCGTCTCCTCTCTTTTCTTAAGAAATGAAAAGTTGCATCTTCATCTGTGCAGCGGCTTCCAAGCCTTTCATGACACACTGTGCTTGCTTTTGAGAATTGGGCTGTCACATTAGAGTTGATACTCGGGGTTTGTTTTCAGATAAAAGCTGAGCATCTCAAACAGGCCCTTTTTTTTGGAACTGAATAGGAATCACATTGATAGAACCTTCCCGATGAGGCAGCTTGCGATTTCATTGCCACAAATGCTGAAAGAACCGAAACAATATCTGGTGTTGTACTGAAATCTGCAGGGGTTTTTTTCTTTTTATTTAAAAAAGTATGGGGGGGAGGGATGGGATGGGATGGGATGGGATGGGATGGGATGGGATGGGATGGGATGGGATGGAATGGAATGGAATGGAATAGAATAGAATAGAATAGAATAGAATAGAATAGAATAGAATAGAATAGAATAGAATAGAATAGAATAGAATAGAATAGAATAGAATAGAATAGTTGTAAGGGGCCTTGGAGGTCTTCTATTCCAACCCCTTTCCTAGGGGGTTGGAATTTGAAGGAAGTAACAGCCCCCAGCCCAGCCCAATCTATTCCTGTTCCTTCAAAGTGTTAATCTGCAAAGACATCCATTCATTAGAAAACACTGCAGATTTTTAGAAATGGCACTCCCTGTAAAAGTAGATGGCAATTCCACTTAGCTATTAATTTGCATCCCTGTTTTGTTTTGTTTTTTATTAAATCCCATGAAGTCCCTGAACAGACATAAGATCATGATGAAAGGTCACTTGAAAAGCACTGAGAAGAGAAATTATTGCAACTTATCAGCATTTTAAGTTCTGTATGCTCAAGGGACATCGCTCAGCAACGTATTTCATATGTTCCATGCCTAAAACTATAGCGCAGAAAACAAGTGGCAAGGCTGGTACTTGAAAAGCTTTGGATCAAAGCAAGGTTTGGAAAATACAGGTAGCCGTCAACTTACAACAGTTTATTTAGTGACCATTCAAAGTTACAATGGCACTGAAAAAAAGTGACTTAAAATTCAGATGCTTGGCAACTGACTGATATTTATGACAGATGCTGTGTCCTGGGTTCATGTGATCCCCTTTTGTGACCTTCTGACAAGCAAAGTCAATGGGGAAGCCAGATTCACTTAACAACCATGTGACTAATTTAACAATTGCAGTTGTTCACTTAACGATTGTGGCAAGAAAAGTCATAATGTTGGTCAAAACTCACTTTAAAAATGTCTCACTTAGCAACAGAAATGTTGGGCTTCACTGTGGTCGTAAGTCAAGAACTACTTGCACTTACTGATACTTTCTGTTATATTGGAACTAATGGATGAGATGGATTGTGGTGAGGAGATGGATACTCAAGGAAGGAAGGTGAGCATTCCAAAGGAAGAAGAGGCAACTCAACCCAGATATTTTGTGTGAGGGAAACAGGGTGAAGACAATCTCTCTCTAATGGTTCAAGGAGTATATTGTAGATATAGATAGTAGAGCCCTCAGTCTGACAAGATTTTGGGATGTAAAAAACTAAGCAGAGATCAATAATTTTAGACAAGCAAGCTTCTTTCTGACAATGTTGGAATCTGCCTTTGTTTGTTTGTTCATCACATTTTTAACCACCCATCTCTTTTGAAGAGGGATTCTCCTATGTTACTGGATGTTGAGAGATGAGAATAAATCTCATAGAGGCAATTTGGATCTTTGCTTGGAATTCAGACAGTTAGAAATAAAGCCGAGATTAAAAGTCTAATAGAAATATTTATTTCGGTACAAAAACAATAAATCCTGAATAATTACATCTTTGCTAAGAAAAAGCGACTGTTCCGGTCAAGAGCCAAGTCAAAAAGTGATTAATGGTGGATTAAGAATGTGGACATGCATACAAGATCATATCACGTGTTCTGCTTGTATTGGAATATACCATTATATTAGAATAGGGGTGTATCACCCTGCATAGACATACAACTGACAATATTCACTACGTGACACTGGAGGCCCTTATGATGGTCACTCATGCCTGAAGCAACTTTCAAATAGATTTAGTGCAACTCACTCTGCATTGGGCTCCCCTTGAAGATATAATTAGTACAGAATACAGTGGAATTTGCTATCTCTACTTGATTGCTGCACTGTTTACCAATTGATTTCTGGGTGCAATTCAAGCTTCCTGCTGTGGACTATGAGATTGCCAATCTAGTAAGAGCATGAAGGGAATAGCAAACCCTAAAAATTGACATCAACAACCACAAGAGTGGGTATCTGCTCACCTTATGTGAAACAGCTTGCTGTTATATTGGAAGTTATCTCCAAGGAAATAGCCCTTGTTTTTCCTTAACACCATAGCTTGTATTTTCTATAACAACACCCAGTTAAAACTTCAGTGTTATGGGGGAGGCAGCTCTCAATCTTTGGAGAGGTAGCCTAATCTTACGAAATAAGCAACAGAAGACACTGACATTCAACAATAATAAGACTTTATTGATTTCAAAGCTTGGGAGAGAAAAACCAGACACATGTTCACTTACTCATACTCACTTACATAATTCCTGCCTATGATTGAGTTGCCTGAACTCAATCTGGGTTATTGCAGAAGACAGCTACATGATATAGTGAGAATCTGGATGGTGAGATCTCCCAACAGAGATTGATAGCGCTTGTTCTATTTATCTTTTGCCATCAGCTTCTATCACACTTTCCTTTCCACATCACCTCAAGTCATTAAATGACCTAACAAATTAGTATTAGATTATGGATCAAACGTGACTTGCTGCATTGCAATTAGCAGTAGAGTTCTTACCTCTGGTTGCTGCCAGATCTGTCTGATCTGATCTTGATGAATTGTTTCCCAGTTTCATGCATCGCTGCGTGAGCTTAGCGTGTACCCAGCTGTAAGACCCCATTTTTCCATTCCCATGCAGTGATAACGTTGTTTTCTTTTACATTCCACTTGCCTATTAGTTTAACTATCACTGGTGCCAGGTTGCTTGCTGTCACTAACATTCAAGAAAAGATTAAATGATTTAGTGAGGTCCGACTCATGAAGGTGGTCACATGCTTGACTTAGTATTTCTCTCGGGGCAGTGGAGAGATGATCTGAAGATAAGGGACATAGTCATCACCCCTCTGTCATGGTCAGATCATTTCCTACTGAGGCTGGATTTCACGACCCCATTCCTCCCCCGCAGGGAGGCGGGACCGACTAGGTGGTTCTGCCCCAGGCGCCTAATGGAGCCGGAAGGATTCCAGAGGGAACTTGGGGAAATACCTGAAACCCTGGTACACAACTCGGCTGACTCCCTGGTGGCTGCTTGGAACACCGCAGCATCAGGGGCTCTAGACCGAATTGCGCCTAAGCGACCTCTCCATGGCAGTGGATCCCGGAAAGCTCCCTGGTTTACCTAGGAGCTCCGGGAGATGAAACGCCAGAAGAGACGTCTGGAGCGCCGCTGGAGGACCAAGAAAGCCGAGTCTGACCGAACACTATTAAGAATTTACATCAGATCTTATTTAGTGGCGATAAGGGCGGCAAGACGATCCTATCTTTCCGCTCTTATTGCGTCCGCAGATTCTCGTCCAGCCGCCTTGTTTAGGGTGACTCGCTCCCTCCTTGGAAAAGGGGGGAGCGAGGAACACTTGCAAGGCAGAGCTGAGGAATTTGCTGAGTTTCTGTCGGATAAAGTCGCTCAGATCCGGTTGGACTTGGACTCTGGCAGGGCAGAGTCCATAGAGTTGACAGGGGCCAGTCCTAGTCCATCTTTGTGGGATGAGTTTGGGCCTGTTTCTCCCGAGGATGTGGACAGGGCTATGGGAGCGATGGGTACCTCCACCTGTTTATTGGACCCGTGCCCCTCCTGGCTGGTCTCGGCCAGCAGGGCGGTGGCATGCGGCTGGATCCGGGCGATGATCATCGCTTCTTTGAGGGAGGGATCCGTACCGCAGTCGTTAAAAACTGCGGTGGTGCGACCCCTCCTGAAGAAGCCTTCCCTGGATCCAGCTGATTTGAAGAACTATCGTCCAGTCTCCAACTTACCTTTTTTAGGGAAAGTTGTAGAGAAGGTGGTGGTGACTCAGCTTCTGCAGCTCCTGGATGAAACAGATCATCTAGATCCTTATCAGTCGGGTTTCAGGCGCGGCTACAGTACAGAAACTCTCGCCCATCCTGTTTAACATTTACATGAAACCACTGGGGGAGATCATCCGCAGACATGGGGTGTGTTTTCATCAGTACGCTGATGACACCCAGCTGTACATCACCACCCCGTCTGACTTCAGGGAGGCAGTCGATGTAATGTGCCGATGCCTGGACGACGTTAAGATCTGGATGGGGAGGAACAGACTCAGACTAAATCCCGATAAGACTGAGTGGCTGTGGATATTGCCTCCTAAGGTTCACGACAACTACCCCTCCTTGGTCTTTGAGGGTGCGAAACTGACCCCCTCAGACCAGGTCCGCAACTTGGGGGTCCTCCTAGACCCACAGCTAAAATTGGACCACCATCTTTCTGCTGTGGCTAGGGGGGCCTTTGCACAGGTTCGCCTGGTGCACCAGTTGCGGCCATACTTGGAGAAGGAGGCTCTACTCACGGTCACTCATGCCCTTGTCACCTCGCGTTTGGACTACTGCAATGCGCTCTACATGGGGCTACCCTTGAAGAGTATCCGGAGACTTCAGTTGGTGCAAAATGCGGCTGCGCGTGCTGTGGTGGGTGTGCCAAGGTACACCCACGTGACACCGATACTCCGCCAGCTGCATTGGTTGCCCATCGGTCTCCGGGTCCAATTCAAGGTGTTGATCACCATCTTTAAAGCCCTTCATGGCTTAGGACCAGGATATCTTCGGGACCGCATTCTGCCTCATACTTCCCTCCGACCGGTTAGGGCCCACAGAGTTGGCCTCCGCCAGGTCCCGTCGGCCAAGCAATGCCGACTGGCGGGCCCTAGGGGGAGAGCCTTCTCTGTGGCTGGCCCCGTGCTCTGGAACCAACTACCCCCAGAGACCCGGACTATCCCCACTCTGCTGGCCTTCCAAAAAGCCATCAAGACATGGCTCTTCCTGCAGGTGGGGGGGGACAGCTTAATTCCACCTGAGCCTACCCCCCAAGTATGTATGTGCTGAATGGATGTTGTTGTTTTAAATAATTGTTTTAAATTTTGTATTTGTTTTTAAATTCCATATAATTTTGTTTATTCTTGTATTCTTCTTGTTGTAAGCCGCCCTGAGTCCTTCGGGAGTTGGGCGGCATATAAGAATAACAAAATAAATAAATAAAATAAATATGAGTGGTCCCAACATTGCTGGGATTCTGGAAAGGGCCTTTGGGGGATTATGTGAATTATGATGCCTCCTAGAGAAATGGTTTTGTTGTCTGCTTTATAAAAAACATTAATCTAGATACTATTTTATGTTCTAATCCTGTTACTGCATACTGCACCATAAACTGCTCAGAGTAGCTTTCAACTGGAGCATCATAAAAGTCTCTATAAATAAATAAAATAAATATAGCTTAATGCTTCATACTATAGTGACAGTTGGCAATGCTCAGGATTTAGTACAAGCAACTTTCTCACTCTACTTGGAGATGTCAAAGAAAATAGCTGAGATAATGATATGCAAAGTATCTACATTCCGGGGAGTTTCTATGAAACAGATTACAGGTGTTGATGAGTCTGTATGAACCAGGCAACAGATTTTCATCAAGGATTTAAGAATCACTTCCCTTTATTTTATCTGGATTCAAACACACCATTTTTTCCCTATATCACAAAGGTTGTTTCAAAAATCATGTTGATTTTGCAAGCCGTTCCTTTGGGTATTTACAGATTTCCCAGGTGATGATGTAAGAAAACTGGCCTTTACAAAGTGAATGATGAGATAATCTCTGCTTAACGGTTCCTTGTCAGGTTTGATACATTCACTGGTGTTTGGGAAAAAATTTGAAACATACTCAGGTCTTTCATTCGGGAACAACTTCTCTATCCAGAAAAGCCATCAAAATATGTCAATTTCCCCATAGACAGGTGAAATTTCTAAAATGAACTACCGTACCATATCTCAATAATACATTTTTGGCATTTAGCTAAGAAGGCATTTTAAATTCTTTAGAGAGAGGAAAGGGAGAGAGGTATAATGGTTCTTTTATATTGTAATTTTGAATTTTTATATTTTGATTTTAATTGCATTTATTGGTTTTCTTGTATTTTTCCTGTGTTGTAAGCCGCCCTGAGTCCCTCGGGAGTGGGGCGGCATATAAGAAACCATAAATAAAATAAAAATAAATAAATAAATAATGGCTTTAACAGGGTGGCATGAACAGGATACTTACCCCCTACAAAGTCAAGATGTTACTCCAATATTGCTGACCTTGACTGAAAGATAGTTTTGTAGGATCTGTGGCTAAGAGAATGACCTTGGGTGGTTGTGAATGACATCAGTCTTAGTTTTAGCTAGTTAAATGCTGCTAATAAATTAAAATTTAGATGTGAATCTTAGTCTAACTTTGGCTTTCAATGAAAGTTTTTATTTAAAAAAAAACAAAAAACCAGTGTCAGCCTAGAAAGTCAAGGTTAACAAAATCTGTGCACTTCCAGAGATTAGTAACCATGTTATTTTCTAAATCAGTTACTTATTTTCTTACTAAAAATTTCCAGCACACTCCTAATGATTGATATTTCCACTCCCTGATATCCAGTCACACACCCTTGGTTTTAAAGCAGTTCTTATAACCTCATTTTATGTGGCATCACTTGGAGTATATTTGGATGTACTTACTCTTAAATTAATTCCCAGAGATGAAACCAGGATAAATAGTCTTAGAAAATGCTGAGAAAAGAAAGCGAGTAATCAAAAAGAATTCCTCCCCCAACCTTTGGTACTTGAAATTACATCTCATTTCCACTTAATGTAATATTGCACAAGCAATTGAATATTTGAAAACATGGATCTGCTTCCATCATAATAAATTTGGGGAAAGAGAGAAGGAAAGATAAAAGACAAATTGGTGTGGGTCAGTGAAAGTCATATCCAGAATGCCATCCAAGTTTATATCTTTCCAAATCCTATGAAAGGTCATAGCTTATATTTCTCTTGTAGTGTTTGCTTTATGAGGAGGGAGTAGGATTAGACAATGTTGACAGGTTTAAGCCAAATTGGTCAAAATCTGATTTATGTTATTTAGAAATCTTAGTTGGTATAATATTTTGATGCAGTAGTTGGAACTGTTCTTTTATTGTCAGTAGCTTTTCTTTCTTTCTTTCTTTTTAAAAAGAAAGAAAGATGAAATAGACCAAATTTGGTTATCCTGTCCCACAGCTGGTAGCCAAAAATAATATATTTCAGAATATAACAGTATGATTCTGAAAAATGAGTCTGTGGTTAAAAAGAAAGCTATTCATCTAAGAGTCTGATTAGTTTCCAATTCTTGAAGAAAATTGCTATTCTCAGATACCTGTATCTTAAAGAATACAGGTTTTGTTCTGAGTTAAAAGCCACAGGTAAATTTCTTTGATTTTAGCAATAAATAAGCTATTAGCTTATTCTTAAAATGT
Source organism: Diadophis punctatus similis (assembly GCA_023053685.1). Classification (NCBI taxonomy): domain Eukaryota; kingdom Metazoa; phylum Chordata; class Lepidosauria; order Squamata; family Dipsadidae; genus Diadophis; species Diadophis punctatus. Next base: position 216,349,788 of record JALIGW010000002.1, on the reverse strand, counting down.
CTGTATATTAGAGACCTTCATACATGCTCCAATGGTCTAAATATGTCTTTTGGGGAAAAGCTGTATTGATACATTTAGGTATTTTCTGAATAGAATAGTTTGTTGGAGTCAGAATATGTTGCAGACATATGTGTCCCATCTACAATATCATTTTCCCCCAACCTGATCTTCTTCAGTAGAAATACAGAACTCATTCATAGCATTTGCTGAGTCTTATTTATAAACTGTTTGTCAAATTTTATTCAGACATCAAAGGCCACTTGATTAAATGAATAAAGAATTCAGATGAAGTAATTGATATGCAACAAAAGAAATTTCAAGAAGATTAAATTCACACCAGATATTACATTTAGAGAAAACTGTTTGAAGATATTTTATCCCCGGTACATTTTTACAATATTGATTGCTAAATTGGACAAGTTCAATAAAAAATGTTGTACATGCGATAATCAGGTTGGCTCATTTGTCCACATGTCATGGCAATTTGTAGGTAAAGTTCAATGACTTTAGAAAAAGTTTTATAACAGAATGACACAAATTCTAAAACTGAATTTCCTTTCCTGCCTGCAATTTAAAAAAAATTAAATATCACTTGACCTTACATTCTCCCAAAGCTTATTAAAATAGTTTTGTACATGGTAATTGCTGTAAGGACACTTTACACTTCCTAATAGACAGTATGTACAGTTCCTTTTGCAAGGAAAAATGGCTAATTAAGTTGTAGGAGTGTGCCTCTATGTCCAAAATGACTTTATATTTCAAAAGGAAATCTGACACCTTTTTTTTTACTGAACCTGTACACAATTTTTGCAATATAATTTATACATGAGCTCATACCACATCCAAAATACAGGGATTTTTTTAAAAACATAAAGTCAATGATCTGTTAAATAAGGATAGATCTTTAACGTCTTATATAGAAATCACTGTAATTACTAATTTCATGTATTATGTATAATGTATTGCACTGTGTTGCTTACTATGTTACTGTCACGATGTGAATATTGCCAGTTGAGCCTCTCTACTATATTTCTAGATTTACTGTATTTTCTAATCAAGCAGACATGTGACATGTATTACTGCGCATGTGTGAATTCCAGGAGTCTTGTCTCCTCTCCTTCCTTTCTTCTTCTCTTGCAAGCCTCGCCCGAGGCAGACGTGAATTCTTAGCTGAGAAAATGTAGCTTATCAAGGTTTATATTTGTTACTTTTATACTGAAATAAATATTTTGTTAATTAGAATTAAATCTCGGTTTTATTTTCTAAGTAAGAATGACTTCAAGGGAACAAGATCCACACATCGCCTCTGATAGGAATAAATTCCTATCCCGTCAGTTACCGTGTTGATTATACTTACGAATGACCTCTAGCTTTTAAAATAATATATGAGCAGAACGCAAATAACAGCTTCCATTCTTCTGCAGTCTCCTGAAACTAGGATTAGTTTTTTTTTTAATCTTACTACCAAACCTCTTCTTTTATTTAGCATTCTCACTGTGGCAGGTTCAAGCGGATTGCTGTTGCCTCCTGCATGACAGGCTAAGCAAGTTACCTCTACCACCAATCATTCACCAGCAACATGCCTGAAGAATATTAAGGACCTTCTTCTGTCAAAGGTCTTCAACAGAGCACTGCCTGCTTCATGCCATGGAATCCATTCTCTCTTCATCGGTAATTGCCCAAGGTTTTGATTTGATTTGTTTTTTCTGGAAACTGGTACTAATTTAGATTCAGGTGCCTTATGAATGAAGGTGAATATATGTGTCCCAGGATAATGTTGCAGGATCCAATCTGGATTGGTCACTGGGACCAGAGGTTTTGTCTTCTGAGCTTTTGGACTTGCGTTGGAGCCCCTCCTCAGGAAACTTCTCTGTGTGCTTTGGGCTGTTCTGTGTGTGGTGTTTATGTGGTGCCTGATGTGTGTAGCTTTTTAGATGTAAATTGAAGAGTTGACGGCTGGCTATTAAGTCACTGGAATTCCATCTTCCCAGACATACAGTTCACAATGGAGGAAGAAACAGGCAATTACCATTTTTAGATGTGCTTGTCACATCTAAAGATGATGGAAGCCTAGAAATCACCGTTTATTGTAAGGCCACCAGCACTCCACGCATTCTGAATTTCAACAGTAGCCATCCACTTCACACAAAAAGAGTTGCATCAGAACACTGTATGGCAGGGTGAGAACCACTGTAGTACCCAGGAAGCCAAACATCTGGAAAGCAATTTAAACAGGATTGGATACACAAAATCACCAATGACTAAATTGTCAGCCATCAACTCCCCAATCTACATCTAAAAAGCTACACACAACAGGCTCCACACACGATACAGTTCAAAGCCCACAGAGAAGTTCCCTGAGGATGGGCTCCAGCATGAGTCCAAAGACTCAGAAGACAAAAGCTTTGATCCCAGTGACTGACCCAGATTGGATCCTGCATCAGATGCCTGACTTTATCAAAATGATTTAGACAAGGGTACCTATTTGGCTTTCATTTCAATCACTTTACTTCATGATTTGGAATAATTCCTATTTGGGAGAAGAGACCAATTTTTTTTATTTCCATTCTGCCTCACTAGCTTGAAGGCGTCAATCAAAAATGTGCATTTCTTTGGCCAAACTCTCTTGTCATCTAGAACATTTCTTGTTACGTACGGACATACATAGTAGCAATTTGCATAGCTGCCGCTGATTGGCTAATCTAGCGGTGAGAGAAATAAACTCCTGTCAGTGGCTAGCAGGCTTCAGGGAAGCCTTAAAAGCAGCTTCCCGGCAGCCTGCCAGCAGTCCGTATTAGTTCTAACTAATAGACAATAAAGGTGCTGAACTGTTCCTGTGACTCGCCCCTTCTTTTGTGCACAAATCTAACATTTCTTTTTATAAAGTTTAAGACTGCCTTGTTTTTTTGTCTCACTGCTACATTTTTGGAGATGATTAAAGCCGAGGTGGCCCAGCAGTTAGAGGCAGGTACTGCAGGCCACTTTAGCTGACACTGATCCGCAGGTCAGCGGTTCAAATCTCATCGGCTCAAGGTTGATTCAGCCTTCCATCCTTCCTAGGTAGGTAAAATGAGGACCCAGATTGTTGGGGGCAATATAAAAATACATTGCTTACTGGTGTAAACCGCTTAGAGAGTGCTTGCACTGTGAGGCGGTATATAAATGTCACAAATAAATAAATAAATAAATAAATAAAGGCTACACTCACTGTATTTTCAAGGGTTCTGATCAGTGGAGTGATGCCTTTAAGTAGAGGTAGTCGTATCATCTATGAAGATGGCATTATGCACAGGCTACTATGAATTTATACCATATTGCTTGGAGCACTGTTGAGAATTATGTATTGAATATTGCTTTGCCATAGGGGAAGAACAAGGAGGATTTTGAACAATGGGTCAGGCCCCAGTGTGGTATGAAAATGCATAGATCATATCTTGCTTGTTTATTGGTGCAGCAGGAATTTGTTCATTTATTGTTGCAAGAGCAACTCACAACCACAAATTCACCAAATTAGGCAGATGTGTTAAAAACAGGTTATAAAATTGAAAAGAGCTGAGATGGTGCAGTGGTTAAATGCAGCACTGCAGGCTACTGCTAGTTCAGCAGTTCAGCAGTTCAAATCTCACCGGCTCAAGGTTGACTCAGCATTCCATCCTTCCGAGGTGGGTAAAATGAGGACCCAGTTTGTTGGGGGCAATATGCTGAACTTTGTAAACCGCTTAGAGAGGGCTGTAAAGCACTATGAAGCGGTATATAAGTCTAAGTGCTATTGCTATTAGCAGGTGGGCCAGAGAAGTACCAAATTAATGCACTACCAGACTCTGTGGTTTCATCCCCAAACTCCCATAACTTTAACCTTAGACTGTCTACTGTTGACCTCACCCCATTCCTAAGAGGTCTGTAAGGGCATGCATAAGCGCACCAACATGCCTACCATCCCTGTCCTACTGTCCCCCATTTATTTGTATCCATTTCCTGTACTCATAATCATGTTTATATTTATATCTGTGACCTTATACATGCTTGACAAATAAATATATACTAGATAGATAGATAGATAGATAGATAGATAGATAGATAGATAGATAGATAGATAGATAGATAGATAGATAGATAGATAGATAGATAGATAGATAGATAGATAGGATCAAAGAATAGCTGTTGGACTTTTTTGATGGAGGAGTATTTTAAGAATATGGAGAAAAAAATAGTCATCAAAAATTCCAAGTTACCCAGGTGGGTCAAGAAAGATTTATTAATCAAGAACTAGGTGGAATAGGAATCCATTAGAGTCCTGAAAAGATAAGAAAAGGCAACCCATGGCACACTGAAAATTCAGAGGAACCAACATGTTATTGAATTCAGATTCATATCTCCCATTTCCTTTTCTGCTTCTGGAGCCCTAAGATTTGTAGTAGACCTGAGCCTACAACAATGGGTGAAGATTTGTTATATTCAGAAATATTAAAATAGTTAATGTCATGTTAAAGCCAACATGGATTTTTATCTGTTCCTCTACCATATTTCACTTTGCTTATTACTTGAAAGTAAAACATTGAATCTCATTGTGGATTGTTTCATGTTTTCTTTCTACCAATCAGCAAAGGGACAATTAATGCTTTATTTAAAAAAAAAGTGGGGGGAAACACCTCTGAAACAAGCTATTGCAAAATTAAAGAAGTAACAGGAATGTTCTGTACTGGCAAAATTATCACTTAGTGTCATACTGGCAAGTCCTGGGAGAAAAATCTTAGTCACCCTGGAAGACGTCTATGCAAGCTAAGAGTTGAGTTGAGTTGAATTGAGTCAAGCTAAGCTGAATTGAGTTGAGCTGAGCTAGATAATATGCCCATCCTAGATTTGCAGAATAAAAGTTCTCCAAAGGCACAGTCACATGGTGAGCCACCAATTCCAGGGCTGTGACTACAAACAATGCATCTTTGCAAAGTCATCTACATTTGTTCGCCTTCCTCTCAGAAAATATACATAAAATTAAAATAACTCCTCCCCAGCTCATTGTATCACATTTTCCGCCCCCGACCTCCCACACCGAAATTTCAAGAAGGGGGATTGGTTTTTTTCTTTCTTTGTTCATATCTTAAGTATATTTTGCAGTTAACCTCTCTGATAGGACGCAGTCGGTGTTGACAGGAGGACAGAGGTCGGCCCCTAGGCCCCTGGTTTGCGGGGTGCCACAGGGCTCGGTCCTCTCGCCCATCCTGTTTAACATTTACATGAAACCGCTGGGTGAGATCATCCGACGACATGGGGTGAGGTATCAGCAGTATGCTGACGATACCCAGTTGTACATCTCCACCCCGTGTCAGTTCAGTGAAGCAGTTGATGTAATGTGCCGCTTTCTGGACAATGTGAGGGTCCTGGATGGGAGTGAACAGACTCAGGCTCAACCCAGACAAGACTGAGTGGCTCTGGATATTGCCTCCCAAGGACTATGTCGACTGTCCCTCCTTGGTTCTCGGGGGAGAAAAATTGACTCCCTCAGAACAGGTTCGCAATTTGGGTGTCCTCCTAGATCCACAGCTAAAATTGGAGCAACATCTTTCAGCTGTGGCTAGGGGGACCTTTGCACAAATCCGTCTTGTGCACCAATTGCGACCTTACTTGGAGAGGGAGGCCTTGCTCACAGTCACTCATGCCCTTGTCACTTCACGGCTAGACTACTGTAACGCGCTCTACATGGGGCTACCCTCGAAGAGCATCCGGAGACTCCAACTGGTACAGAATGCAGCTGCGCGAGCTGTAGTGGGTGTACCAAGATACACCCACGTAACACCTATCCTTCGCCAGCTGCATTGGCTACCAATTAGTCTCCGGTTGCAATTTAAGGTGTTGGTCGTTACCTTTAAAGCCCTACATGGCTCAGGGCCAGGTTACCTGCGGGACCGCATCCTACCACATACCTCCCTAAGACCGGTTAGGTCCCACAGAGAGGGCCTCCTCCGGGTCCCATCGGCCAAACAATGCCGATTGGCGGGGCCACGGGGGAGGGCCTTCTCTGTGGGAGCCCCGTCCCTCTGGAACCAACTTCCACCAGAGATCCGGACCATCCCCACCCTGCTGGCCTTCCGTAAAGCCTTAAAAACATGGCTCTTCCGGCAGATGGGGTGAATAGGATAATCAGATTCCCCCTGAATGTTGCGTTTATAATGTTTTCTTTTTAATTATATTTTTAATTTAAATTATGATTATTGTTTTTAAATGTACGTTTCTTATTCATGCTGTACGCCGCCCTGAGTCCCACGGGATTGGGCGGCCTATAAGAGCGTCTAAATAAATAAATAAATAAATAAATAAAAAATAAATAAATAAATAAATAAATAAATAAATAAATAAATAAATAAATAAATAAATAAATAAATAAATAAATAAATAAATAAATAAATAAATAAATAAATAAATAAATAAATGAATAAATAAATAAATATCCTACAGTTTTATGGCTTTCTCCAACTGCACTGCCATGTTTTTCAGTAACAAACTTCATTGATCCATACACAGTATTTTGAGGATGTATGTATCCTTAGTCCACAGTCTGGAGGAAAATATAACTGCTTAGGAAAAAACGATTAGAGAGCCACTTGCACAATCCCTTTTTTAAGCATTTGTAGCCCAATTGTCTCCTTGGTAATGTCCTTTTAACTCTGAATGTCCATTCTCATAATGCTTGCAAGCCCAGCTTTGGAAATGATGGAAAGTGAATCTTTGAAAAGCTCTGGATCTTCTTTAATAAGTCAGCTGCTATAAGATTCTCTTTCTGAATGGAAATGTGTGCTCAAATATCGGCAAGTTAGTTACTATTTATTTATTTATTTATTATTAGGTTCTTCTATGCCGCCCTACTCCCTAAGGACTCAGGGCGGCGTACAACATTTTAAAAGAACGCTAAACAATAAGCATTCATTTAAAAACAATTTTAAAACATTAAAAAAGTTAAAAGACATTCAACAACATACATACTGGAGGAGATCTCGGATAAAAACTAGTCTCAAACCCCTGCCTGCAGGAAGAGCCATGTCTTGACGGCTTTCCGGAAGGCCAGCAGGGTGGGGATAATTCGGATCTCTGGGGGAAGTTGGTTCCAGAGCACGGGGCCCCCCACAGAGAAGGCCCTCCCCCTAGGGCCCGCCAGCCGGCATTGTTTGACTAGTACTCCAACTGAATATTAGTGATAATATAATTTATTATTAAGACTGTAAGTTGTCCTTCTGTTGACGATGCTTTAAACTGAATTCCTGGATAGAGTAGGATTGGACTCAGTGGCCTAACTGGACCCCACCAATTCAGTCATTCCACAATTTTTGTATTTAAGCTATGGTTAAAAAATAAACTTATTTCAGGTATGACTGTGATGTGATCATAAGTGAACATGAATATGGATCCCTCTTTCTAATATACCTTTGAATTAATATGAATATAGTTTGTGTGTGGAAGTAATATTTCTTTCCAGTTTATGGTATAGTCACAGTCTTCGGATTGTACGTTTTGTTTCTATAATGTATTTTTTAATATAGGGCCATGGTGGTGCAGTGGTTAGAATGCAATATTGCAGGCTAACTCTGCCCACAGCATGGAGTTCGATCCTAACCAGCTCAAGGTTGACTCAGCCTTCCATCCTTCCAAGATCAGTAAAATGAGGACCCAGATAGTTGGGAGCAATATGCTGACTCTGTAAACTGCTTAGACAGGGCTGTAAAGCACTGTGGAACAGTATATAAATGTAAGTGATATTGCTATTGCTATTTGTAACCAGATTGTCAAGCCGATGCCACAGTTTGAAGAAAGCCTCGGTTTGACACACATATTCTTAGAAGGCCTGCTGACTATGGGAACCTGGGAGGGGGGATTGCATGAGGGATGAAGATGTAGACATAACACATTCCTTCTAGATTCTCAAGGTCATCCTTTGTCCAACACCTGCCCGGAAGCTGGGAGGAGGAACGGCCATGCTGGCAGAAGATCAGTGGGCAACGTGACAGACTTGGGTGTGTGGGATAAGGATGTGAACTTTAAACTGGGTGGGAAACTTCGGTAGCTTCAGATTTGGGTTTCCCACAGAGGTGCCAGCATGGCTTCATCAATAAATTGGAATTTTGAGGGATCCTTTGTATTGGACTCTGATTTAAGTTTGAAATATATTTGGAACCCTGACACAGATATTTTCTGAATCATCTGTGTGTAGCATTTTATCTTCCCAATCTCACTAAATATATTGTTCAATACATTCCTACATTGTTCTGAAAGGAAAATCATTTGGTCAAGTCTTTTCTTTAGCAAGCTATGTTTGCTTTAAAAGTTGAGAGGAGAGAGGGAAGTGCAGTGAATTTATATAGCACAGCTTTAACAGAAAATAATTTTGGTGATTTCTCCATGGCACTGCAATTATATCCAGTACGCCTGACAATGAAATAAACAAATAGTACAAATGAAGCCATTAATTTCCTCCCTATCTACACAATTCTAATTGGAAGCATTTAATTAGACTTGGCTACAGTTTCTCAAGAAGATTGCACAACACATATTGCAGCTAACATTCAAGCAAATATGTAGTTATCATGGTTTTATTAAGTGCAACAAATAGGCATAATACTGCTAGGTAGCTAATGATAAACAATGCTATCAGATATAATCTTTTATCTCCAAATTTATGGGAAAATAAATCATTTGCTACTCATTTGCAGCTGTTTTTAATTGTTAAAATTAATACACATCTTTATTTGTGCACCAACTTTTTAATAAGTTTTTTTTATAGGTAGCAATAAATGTTCCTAAAACTCCCAGCAGTTTGTGCTAAATGTGATTTTTCTTGATGATTCTGGTAGATTTCCATTAATAGACAATAGTGTTTTCCATCCTCTGGTTATATTCTGTGACTGCATGACGATTACAACCCTTTATCGTTTACATTGCCCAGAGTTGTTCTGTGAGGGAGGGTGGTCTCCAAATTTCATTTATAAAGAAAAATAAATAATTTGCCAGGAATTTGGCCTCACGTCTATCAAGGAAAAGAGAGATAACCATGGGGTTCCAAATGATGGATGCAACCAAGTGATTGAAACCACACGCCTTTTTATGTATATGCAGTGAGAGCCATGCAAATTAGGTGTTGCACTTGGATTACATAATTGCACCCATTATTTTGAAGTTCATGTCCATCACTATGTTTCTGTCCAGGAGAAAGTGCTGTGGATCTTGTTATAATCCAAAACTACATACCTGATCAGGAAACTGGTATCAGCTGATGAGTCAATAGTGGAATAATAGGCATTTTTAGCATGGTGATAATTCTCAAGCCATTTTTGAAAGCTCCCGAGTTTTACTATTGCCTGCTGCTAAACATGTAACAGAGATTAGGAGAAAAATCAGTAGAAATTCCAAGGTGACACTTATATCTCATCCATATGTCTTGTTTGCCCCAGCATGAAAATAACCCGCTTACCATTTCTTGAGGACAGGATTGCATAACGTGCTCAACCTGCCCCAGGACCATTTCAAAAGCAGCTTCCACAGATATTTCATCTCAGTGTAACAGTAGTTTCAGATGAATTAAGAGATAGGCAGCATGGAAGACGAGAGTTCACAGTGATACTCTTCCTGTTGCATCCTCTTAATTGTTATTCCGTCCTCTTGAACAAGTACTTTGCAACTTATCTCCCTTCCCCCCAAAAAACCAGATTTAAGATGAATCTAATATCATGTTTCATTTTAAGAGCCGTGGTGGGGCAGTGGTTAGAATGCAGCATTAGGAGCAAATTCTGCTGACTGCCAACTTCCAGCAGTTCGGCAGTTCGAGTCTCGTGGGCTTAAGGTTGACTCAGCCTTCCATCCTTCTGAGGTTGGTAAAGTGAAGACCCAGATTGTTGGGAGCAATATGCTGAACTCTGTAAACTGCTTAGAGAGGTCTGTAAAGCACTGTGAAGTGGCATATAAGTCTAAGTGCTATTGCTATTGCTATTTTGATTTTATACCACATAAGCCCTGACTATTTTAGAATGAAGCAACCTCATCCACTTTCTCCTGTTTCAGACATCAGGGCCTATACTGATTAACTGCTTGGGAAAAGCACCTCAACGGTTTAAAAAAAACAAGCTGATCTTTTAATATTTATTCCCTCTAAATGGGTGCACTTACATACTGTAAACTGCAATTGCCTGTCCCTGTGGGATCCTGTCTCCTATCAGCAATCACACCAACCAGCAGGTAAATAAACAAAAGACAACATAACATTAAGGAACAGGAAACAGACTCGGCAGCCCCACAGACAATATATGATCAGATCTCCCTCATTAATAATTGCATTTCTGAATGGCACTGCTACTGTATAGGCCTCTTAAGGGAACAAGAGACATAGTATAGCCTTCTTCTTTACTGTGAAAAGTTCTTTGTACGCCAAATGGTAAAAATACTATCATGTCAACTCAGACAATTACAGAGCTCTAAAGCCAGAGAGTGCTAGCATTTGGTTCTGTAGTCTAGCCTTTACTTCTACATATTAAATATTTATATATAACCTATAAGATAACTGCATACAGTATCCATTTTGGTTGTATATAGTTTTATCAATTGTTTCTGTGATATTGGCTTTGTATCACTAAGATCCTAATCTTATGTATGATTATCCTGTAGTTACCTCTTGGACTGAGGTGGCTGGTTTTGCTAATGATGATTTTTTTAAAAAAACCACTGTACTTAAGTGTATCTGCTTTTGTTACTTTTGATAGGAACATAGCTTGTTCCTTTTATTATTTGACACTTGACCATTCTCAAGTTATTATTATTTTGTGTGTGTGTGTGTGTGTGTGTGTGTGTGTGTGTGTGTGTGTGTGTGTGTGTGTGGAGAGAGAGAGAGAGAGAGAGAGAGAGAGAGAGAGAGAGAGAGAGAGAGAGAGAGAGAGAGAGAGAGAGAGAGAGAGAGAGAGAATTCTAATTTCCACCTTCAAGCACAGAGGTCACAAAAATATAACCCTTTTATACATTTTGACTTTTGCCACTGTTGTGATTGCTTTTGGTGGGAATCCCAAAGTTACTTTTTCAAGAGGCAACTGGACGAGATGAAGAAGCTTCTTGGATGAGAAATGAAACATCTTCAAAGAAAAACCAGAGAGTCCAGTTGCCTCTTGAAAAAGCACCTTTGGGACAACTGTGACCTGGATGACTGAGAATTTCCATAGACTTTTGGTGGGAATAAACAATGATGAGGAACAGAGGCATTAACACATCTGCTGTGGTGGGGCACATGCATATTAAAGTCATCCCATGAGAAATTATATTAGAAGGTATGCATGACTAGTGATCAGCAGGTTCTATAGAATAGAACTAAATTTCTTGCCCATCATTCTTTTTAATTAGCAAAAAAATGCACATGAGAAGCTTAAAATCAACAAGGAGGAAACTGAATTAGTTCGAGAATTTATCTTCCTTGGATCTAAAATTGTTTATAATGGCAGTTTTACTCCAGAAATCAAATGCAGGATAACCTTAGGCTGCACTGCAATCGTTAACATGAATGAGATCTGGAAAAGCAAAGATATTGATATAAATACCAAAAAAACGGGCTAGTTGGAGCAATAATCTTCCCTATAATGATGCATGAGTGTGCAAGTTGGACACTAAGAATGGCTGATTGAAGAAGAATCAATGCCTTTGAACAGTGGTTCTGGCATAAATTATTGCGCATATCATGGACAGCCAGAGTAACTAACAGAGAGGTGTTAAATCGTATAAAACCAGACACATCATTAGAAGCTAAAATCATAAGACTACGTCTGATTTACCTTGGCCATATCATGTGTGCAAAGAACAGACTGACTTGATAGCATCAAATGTGATACAAAGTTGAATAACCAACAATTGAAAGAAGCTGTGCTTGACAGGGTAGCATGGTGAGTACTTGCCTATAAAGTTGCCAAGAGTTGGACACAACTAAATGGTTAAATCAATAACAATGTAACACTGCCTTGTTGGGGCCTCATGGGACCAGATAGCATGCATCTCTTTCCTTTTGTGTTATAATTAGACTACTGATGTAGATCAACTCGTCCTTGTGAGGACATACTGGATTTGTCCATTTCTGGCTGTGGTAGATCACAACTGGTGAAGGTCTATAAAAAATAATAAACTTTAATACAATATATAAATTAATATAAACATATCTTTTTTGTTGTCACCATCAATAACATAGCATGGCTTTCCTGACCCAATGTAATTCTGTTAAGTAAGGATGTCATGCATAATTGTCTCAGCATCATCAGATTCTACTTCAGTGCTATGTTATGCAAACATTTCCATGTGTAAAAAGACCACCATAAAATATTGCCCATTGTCCAGTCTTTATAATGACAAACTTTCCCTTGCAGGTTTTCTACTATATCTGCAAGATTAACAACCATGTCTGCATTATAGTTTGATTTCCCTAAAACTGGTGTTCCAGCTATTGTTATTGTGCTGTGCCCAAACATCACTTTTCTGAGTTCAGAGCACCTATGAATATGCTACTTTTGCTTTTGCTTAAAAAAAAAAGTTTTGTTCTTACATTTTTGAAAAAAATGAACTCATTAACACTTAAAGCAAATTAAGCCATAAGCTAGATATGATCTGAATTTGATGCAGAATGTACAGAACCAGATGCAACAATGGCATGTTGTCACGATGAAGTATTTTGTTTTGGTAGGCTAGATGCCACTTTACTGTACAACTGAGAACATGAGAGCTAATTTGGTGTAGTAGCGAAGATGATGTGAAGATGCTAGAAACCAGGAGTCTGTGAGTTCTAGTCCTGCCTTAGCAATAGCAATAGCACTTAGATTTATATACCACTTCACAGTGCTTTACAGCCAAACTCTAAGCGGTTTAGAGTCAGCATATTGTCCCCAACAATCTGGGTCCTCATTTTACCCACCTTGGAAGGATGGAAGGCTCAGTCAACCTTGAGCCTGGTGAGATTCGAACTGCCAAATTGCAGACAGCCGGCAGTCAGCAGAAGTAGCCTGTAGTACTGCATTCTAACCACTGCATCACCATGGGTCATGAAAGCCAGCTGGGTGACTTGGGTCAGTCACTCTCTCTTAGCCCAACTTACCCCATAGGGTTGTTGTGTGGAAATTAGGAGAAGCATGGAGTACTAAGTATATTTGCTGCCTTGAGTAACTTATAAAGTCATAAAAATAAAAATCTAATAAATAAATAAGTAGAATGTGAGATGCTTGGATGCTTTGTTTTTTGCTGAATAGTATCTCTTGTGGAATTCACAGGCCTAACTTTAGCCTAAGCTCTCACAAAGTTTTTTGCTCTGCAAACATCAATTGCTTTTACTAGGTAAGGAAGATATTTTCTATAAATGTTTCCTTCAAATTGCTATCACGTATGCCAAAAGCAATTTTGGCCCTCAGTGTAAGATCTTTAGAAGGCCCACATTCACAGTGCCGTGCCTTACTTTGATGTTTTGTTACAAAATCATCTATGCTTGCTGCCTCACCATACTATCCATGCCAGAACCAATATATTTCAAACCAAGGATTTTTCTTCGACTTGCAGTAGTTTTTGAGAGTTGCAATTACTCTGCAAGAGTTTTATTATTGGAGCACATCTTACAAGCTTTATCCTGCATGCAGTGAAGCATGACTTCAACTTAGCAGTCTTCAGATTCTTTCTTTAAAGAAGTGAGATACAGTTTAAGCACCTGCTTCTATCTCCTTCAATTTTCTCACAAATTGTCTTTAAAGGACAGTGGTGTAGGAAGTACAAAATAGTCCATAAGAAACAAGAATTACTGAAGATTCTTACTTAAGAAGCAGTGCTATTCTTAGAACTACAGTGAGGGATCTTTGATGGTCTCCACAGAACATACACCCAAACTATTTGTAAGACAGACTGATAATTTATTCCAGTCATTGACCAATATAAATACATTCTATAAAACAAAGCAAAGTTAACCCCCAGCATGATTATTGGCAATCATTTATGAATGAAAGTTAGAACATAAAACATAGAATACAGAATGACAGGATTGGAAGAGACTATGGAGGTCTTCTATTCCACTCCACCACACCCCACCACACTCAAGCAGGAAACCCTATACCATTTCAGACAAATTGGTTGTCCAATCTCTTCTTAAAAACCTCCAGTGTTGGAGCACCCACAGTTTCTGGGGGCAAGTCATGGCAAATGTCCCTATAGAACTGACAATACATAAGAACATGGGCTGTGGTTTTTATGGCACTCATGTCACAATATTGAATTTAAAAAGGAGTTTCTTATATGTCCCTTCCAAAACAGTTGTGGAGAGAACATTAAATTGAGCTATGGATAAGACTGTCCTGTATCTGAGCACAGTGATATAATAAAAATAGGTAGCTGGTGGCAGTAAAATTTGATTATTTAAAATTATATTGTGAGGGGGGAAAACAACAATTTCTGTTGAGCCTTCTGTATTTAAGATCTTTTGCCTTATTATTTGCATGATGACATCTGCACTTTTCACAATAAGAAAACAGCAGAAAGTTGAATGAGCAGCCCTCTTTATTCAATATGGAAATGACTACAACCAATATAAGTTTTACAAATAATACATAACTTCCTCCAAGTCCTGCCCACTATACACATATGCATATAGAGAACACACCTCTCTATCACACACATAGACACCTTAAAAGAGAGGCTGGACAAGACTTCCAAGCAGAGTGGGATCCTACCTCTGATTGCCGGTGCGGTTAATTGCTGACTTCGCGGCAGAGCTGAAGACGCTGCTCGAGCCTGCTCCTGTTCGCGGAGCGGGAGCATTCCCCGGGCGCTTTCCCCGCCCGCATGGATGCCGCCAATTGTGTTCTTTTGCCCTCTGCGCATGGGGCCATGCGCGAAGGGCAAAAGAACGCCATGGGCGGCTTCCATGCGGGCGGGGAAAGCGCCCGGCGAATGCTCCCACTCCGCGAACGGGAGCAGGCTCGAGCAGCGTCTTCGGCTCTGCCGCGAAGTCAGCAATTAACCGCACCGGCAATCAGAGGTAGGATCCCACCTCTGCTTCCAAGCTACTTGATTAATAAACCCATCACATTTAAATATTACAGAAACCTGAAATTTTTATACATAAGTTTTTTAAAAATTCCCTCCAACATGCATCCAAGGGCAAGGACAAAAACAAAACAAAAACAACGTGCTGAAATACAAGACAGGTGTATCAGGATTTTGTTCGTACCTAGCAATTTTTAGAATCACAGTGGTTTATCCTCTTCTGCTGAATATCTGAGAATCATGGAAGATAATAAACTCAGGTGGTTCTGACTGGAAAATCACCCCAATGTAGCAATCTAACTTGTTCCACCACAGATTTCTAAAACTACTTGTCACTGCTGGTTTAAATCTCCCAGTGTGATGTTTCAAATAATTTGCTGACTGCTACCACTTTGGAAATAATACATGAACAAGAGCAACACACTGTGGATAAAAGAAAATGCTTCACTAACCGGATCAGCAGTACAACCAAGATGTTTCTTACTAAGCTTAACCTCTTTCAGTGAAGTTTGTCTTTCTCTTTGGATTTCTACACTCAAAGGACTGCTTCCATTGATGGAAAACACTGATGGCCTTGATAATAGATATCTGATTGTGCATGTCCTTTAAGGATCATGGTCTTTTAATCTCCCTTTTTTTCAGAATTTGAAAATTAGGCATTAGGATTTAATACAATTTGAGAACCTAATTTAAGTTGAGCTGCTGAGACCTTCTGGGCTAAACATTCAATCACTGTGTAGAATTAATGGGATTTGGTGGCATAAAAGTGATTCCTTAAGGCAACTGACTGCTACATCACAGCTGCAAATACTGAATTGCCCAGTTGTTCAGGATTACCGGTAGTTAGATAATTGTTTAGATTAGTATTTTTTATGTAGGACAATGGACAATGGTGGGAAGAAAAACTTATTTATATGATGAATGGTAAAAATCAGCCTATTGGATCTGTGTGAAGACATTTTTTTAAAAAATCTAGGAGTTGTTATTATCATTATCTTATGAGGTATCATCACCATCACTCATTTTACAGGATTTCATTCACTTTTAACTCTTAATACCAACAAAATCTTCTTAGTGAGTTTTCCCCGACATGTCGAAATTGCAAGCATCAGGATTCCCAGCCAGCATGCATTTAGCATGTGATTGTTCCTACAAAATCTGTTTAGCAATTTGAAAGCCCCTCCCCTCTCTCCCAATATATATATATATATATATACATAGGCACACTTGTAGAATGGGGGAGACTACTAGGCATGAAGAAAAATTAACTTCAGTAAGATCTTTAAGAGACGAGATCACATTCAGCAAAATGGCAGGCAGAGCATCAAGATGCAAGCCCTGCCTCTTTTGAACATGAGTGCAACACTGATATACAGACAGAAAATAATAAAACTTACATCGCAAGGCTCTATCTGACCTCTTGCCTATTTTGATTGCTCCCCTCCCTTTGTGGATGGCATTCATTTGCTTAGTCACAGCAGGAGCAATACATCTTAGAAATGAGTTAGGGAAACCACATCAAGTATGGCTTCTGTAATTATTTCTGGTCCCCTTACCAGCAGTGACCAGAAGATGTTTGTGTAATGAAGTTGCCTATCCAAGTTGAGTGTATGTTTCTGTTTTCTCATCATGTTGCATCTATATATCTTCGTGTGTTCTGGAATGCACAGGGCAGGCTTGAATGTATTCTGCTTTAGGTGACATCACTAGAAGGAGAGGAGGCTTAGAATGGAGGGGTCACCAACATTCTGAGGTCACTGCCTAGTTGTCTGGCATTGAGTGAATTTTTATTATTATTATTATTGGTTTTTCACTTATTTCTCCCACCATGCCTTATTTGGCTTTATTATGTTCATTTTTCAGTTATTCCTAAAATGAGCAGACAGAACGTTGATCTCCTTGTATAATTTATTTCCAACATTGCATTGGTTCATGGTTAGTTCACTGGTTCATTAGTCAGATTAACAGTTTAACCAAGATATATCTTTATCAAATGTGATTGGTTTGGGTGATCTCAAATCTTTCAAAGGCAAACTGAATAAATTGTACTTACATCACATACTTTTTTATGCCAGGGAGAAAGGGCTGGATTGAGTAATGCTAAAGAAACATGGTAATCCTCTTTGACAAGTCATTAGTGCACAAATTTTTCCCTCCACTAAAATTACAAGATGTTTAATTTCATGTATTAGTGTCCACACTGAAAATAATGTGGCTTAAATTTTGTCCTCAGTTATGTTTTATGCAGCCTTTACTATATGAATTTCATAATCACTGATTATAATTCTACATTACATTTTATGGGGGATATAAATTCACATGATGGTCAAAATCAAAGCCAAAGCCTAAATGTAGTCATTTAGCATAGCAGTTTATCGTTTTAAATCAAATAGCCACTGTCAGTGAGAAATATTCCACCAGTTCTTCCCAGTTTTAACTATCTAAAATGTCTCCATTATCATTAGACTCTCTTCTTTTATATTCTTCTCTTAGCTACTGTTACATTAAATGAGTTCAGCTATATGTCTTGATTTACCACAAAAGTTAAGTGTTATATTTTAGGCAAATAAAAATGATTAAAATATGACAGCTGGCAAATTATACTAACATCTGGTAACAAATCATTCCTGACAGTTCAATACTAAAGTTCTTATAGTTCAGCGATTAATGTTATAAACAGTGTGCTGAAAAATAAAAAAAGTACTGCTCAAATAATATATTCTCAAAGTGATCAGAGAAAAATGCATTGTTTATCTTCATGTACAAGAAATGCTATCCATTTATTTCTTGTGTTAGAAGCAGATTTAGATGAATAACTCTAAACAGAGGCTTATATCTATCCCTAACGTTACCAGTGAAATGAAATGATAAAGGGAACACACAATGTGGAGGTAAACCATTCTTTCAAATAATGATGATGTGGGGGCTTTTGTGAAGATAAAGAGCTCTTTAGAGCCAATTCTCATGCTTTCTGTGTGTAGCTTTGTAAGTAAGGCAACAGGCAAAAAGGCAACGTTGGATTCAAGCGTGGTTCCAAATTTTATTTAGAATGTCAGACCAAAACTTTAATTTTAGCTGAACACAATACTGCGCTTAACACTGTAGCATTCAGACTGTAGACAGACATTGGTTCTGCATGTAGTACATGTGCAGTGAAGCCGCTGTTGCAGCTTGCACATAAGCAAACACAAAATCTCAGGCTGCGCATGTAACAGTATGCCTAACAGTTTTGAAAGTTGGGTGCTCAGAGCTCTCTGTCAAGAGACAGACCTCCTGCTTGAAAGGTTTCAGGAGAGATGAGAAAAGTGTGAGAATCGTTTGAGAAAAGCAACAAGTAATCCAAGGAAAAAGAAGAAAAGTAGGTAATTTATTCTAAGATTAGTGCATCATCACCCTTTTCTTTAAAGATTCTTATGCACATGTTGTTGTTGTTATTGTTGTTGTTGTTGTCATTCAGTGTATGTTTCATTCAGCTTTGTTTTTCGTAAACACTGTTCTTTTGCCATTTGAATAAAGCCGTTCCATTTTGAGAAGATAGTAAATTGAAGTATGCCTTCTGGAGATTTGCACAATCTTCTCTTTTACCTTGCTCAGATATAAAAGGATACTCTTGGTTTTGCTGGTATAATGTGGCAAAACAGAGACCAATACTCAAGCTGAATTGGTAACAGTTTATTTTTATATCTTACACTAGCTTCTCAGACACAGGGAAAATGCATAATATAGAAAAAGGTTCTCAAGCTGATATCCTGGTAAACGCATTTTGCTGGTTAAATAGATGTGTCTTTTAATCATTTCCTCTGATAATGCTTATATTTTCATTTATCATTGGTGTCTTCACAATCTCATAGTTTTACTTAGCAAACAACTAACTCTTACTTTAGACAAAGGTAATAAATGTAATAGAATACTGGAGACCAGGGGTGTCAAACTCAATTTCATTGAGGGCCGCATCAGGGTTGTGTTTGACCTCGGGAGGATGGGGGGTGGGGGAGCTGTGGCTAGCTTGATGTCACTCATGTCAGGGGTGCCTGTGGTGGCCCAAGTGCTCTACCAGAGAAAACGGGTTCCCGAGCTCCGTTTTCGGCTGCAACGGCCTCCTGCAACCCTTTGCCAGCAAAAATGGAGCTCAGGAGAGCTGCACACAGCCCTCCCGAACTCCGTTTTTGATGGCAAAGCACTGTGGGCTGGTCCTTCGCTGTTTCCAGGGCGGTCCTGCGGGCCAGATCTAAGCACCCTGCGGGCCAGATCAGGGCCTCGAGTTTGACACCCCTACTGTCGACGCATAGTAATATTGGACATGTGAATCAGGTGGCAAACAGTCTTTTTGAAACAAACAATGTAGAATTCAAGAAAAGGCAGACTCAATGAGACTGTACTATAGTCAAGGTAAAAATTCAAAGCAGCATTTTAGGTGACCAGTCTATTAGTATAGGTTTCTTCTATTTTTTTTCCCTCAGGAGTGATTGATTTTCAATTCATTATGCAACTCAAGACATAAAAGAAATGTTACTCTTTGTGTCATTTAATGAAACAATTTAAGTGGTATTTGGCTATTTGTAGCTGGGACTTCTGAGTCGACTTTAAAGTTAATGGGTCTGAGAAGGCATTTGCTTTTGCTGATTGCTGCTATCAAGCCAATAGACTTGTGATCACTCAATAATCATGCTCCAATTTATCCAAATTTCTAAAATGTAGTGAAAAGAGTGTCTGCAAATATATTGATATAAACTCCATACAAAAAGCAAATCTAGGCCAGGTCCAGGGGTGGGTTGCTCACTTACTGATACCGGTGCACTGCGCTCGCATCTCCATGTTTCGGGCATGCACATGCTTGCTACGCGCGTGTGCCCCCTTGTGTGCCCCTTTCGCATGCGCAGAAGCAAAAAAGCCCAAAATTCTCAAAAAAAAAGGTGACGCGTGCGATGGACTGGCGAAGACGGTACCAGAGCAGTCGCACGCAAATTGCGCAATCGGCCGCTCTCTACAGGAGCTACGCAGCGGACCGCATCGGTAGGAACCCACCACTGGCCAGGTCCCACATTTAAACAATAGGTTGATGAGGATGTGTTTAAAGAGGACAGCCTATTATATATTATAATAGAAATAACAGAATAACAGAGTTGGAAGGGACCTTGGAGGTCGTCTAGTCCAACCCCCTGCTCAGGCAGGAAACCCTGTCTATTTCAGACAAATTATTGTCCAATCTCTTCTTAAAAACTTCCAGTTTTAGAACATTCACAACTTCTGGAGGCAAGTCATTCCACTGATTAATTGCTCTAACTGTCTGGAATAGTTTAACTGTCAGGAAAGAATATATTATTTCATTGTGTAGAGATTCTCTTAAGCTCTGTATTGTCAAGTTTGAATTCGAAAGATCTGCTTTCAAAATAAGGAATTCTGGTAGTCTCAAGATGGAATATGAAAATTGGGAGCTTCATGTGGGAGTTAAGCTAAGAGGCTGATCTTCTTACAAAGTGTTGAAGAATGTAGGATAATTCGTGTTTCTTCCAGACATGTAGACCTTTCTGTGTAACATGTAGAATGAAGAGGAGTAGTGCAAGGGTTAAGCTAGGTTTCTCAGACCATAATATCAGTATCAACAACACAACCAATCTTCAAGAATGGACATGACTAAGTCTACTAAGGCATAGGATGGTTGGAAGAAAAAAATACTAAAATTAAACTATAGAGGGAGTTGCATTATTATGTTGACAAAGGTTCTTCTGTAGAATCTTTTTACTATTCAGTGAAAATTTGTACCTAACCATGCATTGTTATAAGCTGGAAAGCCTTAAATATAGAATGGACCTAGAATTTAGTCAAAGCATGCTGAATTAAGTGTTTGGGAAATTCTGCTGAGGTCTTGTCAATAAGTCAAACATTTATTAAACCTCACCTGAAATGAGAAGCAACTCCCCTCAAATTATTTTCTGAGTAATGCTGACATCCAAGTTTCAGAATATCTTTGCCTTCAGCCCTGTAATCAGTGTGAATTCCTTTCCCCTCATATTCAATTTAGAAATATGGTTTTAGTGGGAAGAGGCGCAGTAGAAAAGTGATTTTTCCCCACCCCATTATTTCATCCTTCTAATAAATGGATGGAACTACATTATTTATCTGTTTAAAACGATGTATAGCCAGGAGCGGCTAGTGAAAAAGAAACATAGGACATTCATATAAAATCTCCCGCCATCTTCATTTCATCTGAGTCTTATAAGTGTTCTCTATTTATCTGCTGGATGTCCCTCAGTCATAGTCACATCTTACAATTTCCTAATGCAAACAATAAAATCCCCTTTTTCCCTTTCTGCATAGATATTCTGCATCAATATTCAAATATCCCCGTAGATAGATATATAAGTACCATTCCTTTTTTATCTGACTTGAGAGTATTGTACATATATACATAACATTAAAGTTGAGGGAATTCAATATGATCAAGTCCATGAAGCAATATTATTTTGGCCTTTGCACTTTCTCCATCTAATCTAACTTTCATGGAGATCTTATTTATAGCAAGCTTAGCATTATTGTCAGTCTGGTCTTGTAGCTTTTTCTTCATCTTTGGAGATGGCACGGTAAAAATCATGATCACCCCCAGCATTATTTAAACTGTTCTTAAGTTCTCCTTTTAGTTTGCCTCAGTGTTAGGATTCTGATGCTGAAGAATTTTTTCTCTATTGAAAATTTGAGACCTAAAAATAAGCAAGAGCAGAGGAGTTGTAGATTTTACCACTTTCATAGATAATTTATGGAATAATTTTACACCTCTCTAACACCCAGCTTACAAATCATGTTCAAATACATGAGGTGTCACTTGGCGTTTGCGGTAGATTGTTAATGAAACTCTCTAGGTCTTGCCTTTTAAATGTTTCACAGATTCACAGATTTTATGCTTGGCCAGAACATTGAAACTGCATTCACAGATGTTCCTACTGTGTAAGTGGAAAGAGAGTTGCTGTGTCTGCGTTGCAGCCACATTCGCAATGTGCTCTTTCATGGAGGGAGTTAAAGTGGGTTAAACTACAATAAATGCGGTGTGAAAGAAAACTGTCATTACACTTGAATTAAATGCACATATCATCTCCAGCAGATAGATATCACTTCCAGCTGGACTTTGAAGTGAAGAACAATAATCCATAAAACGAGAGAAAATATTGAGGAGAGCTTCATTACCATAGCAACATATTATGGACTCAGGGGTGGGCTTCAAAAATTTTAGCAAGGGGTTCTCTGCCTGGTTCCTGGGTGGGTGTGGCCATGGTGGGCGTGGCCTAGTCGGCCTCCTGCACCATGGGGGGGAATTTGCCCTTCCCGGGCTCCAGAGGCTTTCCTCGAGCCTCCGGGAGGGCGAAAATGGCCTCCCCAGGCTCCAGAGGCTCTCTGGAGGCCAGAAATGGGCCTGTTTCCAGCCTTCCTGAACTTCCGGTAGGCCCATTTTTCACCCTCCCCGAGCCTCCATGTGCACCCTGCACTTACCTGCAACCAAAATGGGCCATGTGGGGACTCCTGGGAGGGGCGGGGTGGGGAAGGCAGGGCCAGCCAGGAGTGGGATTTGGGGGTTCTCCGAACTGCACAGAATCTTATCTAGAGGTTCTCCCGAACCCCTGTGAACCCCCAGCAGCCCACCCATATATGGACTGTTAAAAACAATAACAGAAACTGGGCTGATTATAATGAAGATAACTCAAAGGCAGATATAATTCACAAAACATTTACCAATTATGAATTGGATAACATGGTGTAACATACCAGGTAAAATTCAGTATCATCTAGTTCAGGGGTGTCAAACTTGATTTCATTGAGGACCGCATCAGGGTTGTGTTTGACCTTAGGATAACAGGGTGGGCGTGGCCAGGGTGGGCATGACCAACTCAATGTTACTCTTGTCGGGGGCGCCTGTGGTGGCCCGAGCGCTCTGCCAGCGAAAATGGGTTCCCGAGCTCTGTTTTCGCCTGTGACGGCCTCCTGAAACCCTCTACCAGCGAAAACAGAGCTTGGGAGCTCCGTTTTTGCTGGCAGAGGCATCGCTGTTTCCAGGGTGGCTCCATAGGCCAGATCTAAGCACCCTGCAGGCCAAATCTGGCCCCCAGGCCTTGAGTTTGACACCCCTGATCTAATTAATACCCAGATTATTATATACTCTTAGTATACAAGAGAAAAGACAAGAAGAAATTGAATATCTCCATGGCATTTACAGTATCTAGCTCAGTGGTAAAGGGGAGGGCAGATAAATTTAAGGAAGATTAATTATTTTGTGCTCAAAATTAGGAGCAGTATTGCTGTTTCCTTTGTTTAATGAATTGTTACAGAATGATTTCTATTTTTATTCTCAGAAATGCCTAAGATGATTAATATTAAATGGAAAGCAAGAGATTCACTCTAAAATTCAGTGTTCAACCTGATAAAGGTTCTTGAAATTTTTCAAAGAAAAAGTTGATAAACTTAAAAGTGAACACAATATTTTATTTATTTTATTTATTTATTTTTGTCAAGTACGTGTTGGTAATATATATAGATATAACATTGTTTATATACATAAGATGGGTACTGATAAGAGGGAACATTAGGACAGGGACGGTAGGCACGTTGGTGCACTTATGCACACCCCTTCCTGACCTCTTAGGAATCGGGTGAGGTCAACAGTGGACAGGCTAAGGGTAAAGTTTTGGGGGTTTGGTAACGAAACCACAGAGTCAGGTAGTGAGTTCCAGGCATTTACCACTCTGTTGCTAAAGTCGTATTTTCTACAGTCAAGTTTGGAGCGGTTCACTTTGAGTTTGTATCTGTTGTGTGCTCGTGTATTGTTGTGGTTGAAGCTGAAGTAGTCGTTGACAGGGAGGACGTTGTAGCAGATAATTTTATGAGCTATGCTTAGGTTGTGCCGAAGGTGATGTAGTTCTAAGCTTTCTAAACCCAGGATTTCAAGTCTTGTTGCGTAAGGTATTCTGTTTTTAAATATCTCTGCTTTTAAATTATTTCCAAAACAGTTTAAAAGGCAGTTGGCTAGTTACCAGTTAAGTTTAATTAATGGCTAACATGTGAGATATGGGGGGGAGGTGTTTCTTCATGAGCACATTATTTATGTGGAATACTAGCCACCTTGCTGGTTAGCAACAGCTTTCAGAGTAATAATGCATCCAGGATACCTATATTAAAATATTCTTACTCTATTTCTATGAAATGCTTCTGGAACAACTAGAAAGGTTTCTGTGGCTAGGTGAGTACCCATGCAGTACTCCAGCTAGAAATCATATTAATTAAGGTAGAGGTAAACCTAGCCTTTGGCTTTTTAATTTTTTGTTAACCTTTTATTCCAATAGGACTGATCCTCTCCCACAGTCATTTGAGAGAAATGTTGGCTTGTAAAGTTTTTCTTTAATTTTCTAATCTCCCAGGAGTATGGAGATGTTAAATAGAATTTTTTTTTAACAAGGTGAACTTTTAATCATGAAGAAGAATTGGACATGAGCTTATAGTCACATAGTACTTCTCCGGAGTGGTTTCTGATTTTTTTTTTTCTAAGTCTGCCATTAAGTGCAATGGTGAGTCAAAATAAGTCAGAACATCCCTATGAGCCCATTCCGTCACCCTCTTCATTTCATTGCTTCAGGGAAGATTTCACAACAGTCCCACTGAGGGACAATATTGTATGTGTGGGATGGAGGAAATCAAAACATGGCGATATGTCTTATCACATTTGTTTGTTCTCTTGAGATAGGTATCTGCCCTGCTGTCATTGCCCAGGGAGATCTGACAAAAGAACAAAGGGTTATTTGGGGTAAATCTGAAACTATTAATTACTCCCAATGTGGAAAAAAATTTGAGCTGCTGCTTAGAGAGTTAGCCAAACCTTGACCCTGGTATCTTACCATTGTTAAATCATATTCTTTAAGGAAGTGTGATATTTCAGTTTGAGAGCCTGTCTTTTTGCTATCAGGATACTGACTAGGCTGAGACTATATTACGGGGTGCATCGGTAAGTATTGAATTGTTTACGAAAAATGCTTGTGTTTTTCTCAAAGAGCATAATAAAACATTCACTTAATTTTGAGATATTCAAAGCTGGCTGACTTGGTTATTTATTTTATTTTTTTCTATACATGCCTTTCGACTCCGGCAAGTATTCAGGGGAGTTGACAAATTTTTAGACACAAAACAAGAATTAGAAAGGTTTTTTGAAACAAATATTCTGAATTAATTCTAAAACCAGTTAAGAATTAACCCTCTCTTTAAAAAAAAAGATAAACTTGAAGATTATCTGAATATTTAGAATAGGGATCAAAGCAACTCCCAGGGGGAATAGGTTCACAGGGCCTGAGAGTCTCATAAGAAAAAAAAAAACACCCTCCTGCATGGCCGAAAGGTACCCTTCTGGCAATGAGTGAGTCTTCAAAAGATCTTCTACAACAGTGGTTGTCAACCTTCCTAATGCCGTGACCAGCGACCCGCTGCCATGCCCCCACCGTGACTCACCCTACCGCCGCACCCGCAACTCCCGCCCCGCTGCCGCCATTTGGGTTCTTTTACCCTCTGCGCATGCACAGTGTTCTGCGCATGCACAGAGGGTAAAAGAACCCAAATGGCGGCATCCGGGCGAAGTCTCCCGACCCCTGTGAAAGGGTCGTTCGATCCCCAAAGGGGTTGTGACCCCCAGGTTGAGAACTGCTGTTCTACAGCTTTCAAAATAGAGTCAAAGAAGCAACTCACAGCCAAGGCACAACTTTCAGCAAAGATGGCTTTTTCATTAAACTTGTATTGTCCAGTTGGCCCTTTAGAATATTTATACAAAATCAAAAAAAAATTGCATGTGTCTATTTCTTAATCATTAAAAATGAAATAAGTTGCTTATAGTTTAAAGTTTAGCAGCAATATTAATATCAATACTATTGATTTCAAAGGTTTGCTCTAATAGTATCTTTGAAGTTGGTTTAGAAATTTGGTTATCCCTTAATTAAGGGAGTTAATAGAGTTTAAATGTTGAGTGGCAGATATGCAATCTCTGTTGATTCCTGAGCCTAAGGCTTAGCTGCTGGTTTTTTAGGCTTGGGACCAGAATCATTTGAGGGCAATATAATATCTTCTGTCTTCTGTATCCTGAATAGGTTATCTAAGGAGACTTTCCTGTAATTGAATACAAAAGGGATGGCCTTCTTTATGTGGAACCCCATTCACTGAAAATCCTCGATAGGAAGACAATTCAATAATGCTTTTATATGCTGTCTATTTTAATCACCTTATTGATTTCTATTTTCAGTATCTCTTTAATTAAAAAGCTTCAGAAACATTTGATGATAAATAGTTGTGCAATTTTGACAGAAGATGTGGAATTACAAATATAATGCTATCATATCTGTTAAGATATTCATGAACTGTGCAGAGAATCGAAACTGAAAACTTAAGTTTAAGGCTGGGTGTGGCTTAGTCCACTCTGCTCTCTTGTCCACTCTGTGCTTGTCTGCTGCTGGAAATGAAACTGTTTGTAACTGTTGCTACATTGAAGAAATAATCTATTTGTGGTAGTGTGTGTGTGTGTGTGTGTGTGTGTGTGTGTGTGTGTGTGTGTGTGTGTGTGTGTGTATTTATAAATAATAATATTTATAATAATATCATATAATAAAGATTCAGTCTGGATATGACCAAATGAAGTCAGTTATAAGTAACTAATCAAGATGATGCTAGGCAAAGAAGAAAGTCCTTAAATTACATGACTTTTACTATATCCTTGACCTCATTTTTCATGTTTGTTCTTTTCCCTGAATTGTCCTATTCAGATTCTGTAAGCACAATGGAAGTTTATATTTTGTAAACTTATAGGAAAGAATTGTGAATAAATTATCTGAAAAAGGCCATAAACTTTGGTCCTCTTGACAGTTCTGTTGTTAGATCAATGTGCTGTTCTCCAACACTATGATAATGAGTTAATTTTAAAGATAAATGAGTAATTTAGCCTTTAGTTCTGGCATTAAAATTTGACTGATGTCAAAGTTTGTAAACACTGAATAAATCCAATGAGACAGCTGAATGCTACAATGTAAAAGTAGCATGTTTTTTTCAACAAGATGGAAGAGAAGTAGTTAGTTTGATTCATTCACATGTTGGCTTCCAAAAGTTTTCATTTCCTAATAACTGACTTATTTATAAATGCTAGTATTGTCACCCATATTGTGCTCTGCCCTTTTTTTTTACCATGCCTTTGTTTAAGTGGTCATTAATCCATATGCAGTAATTAAAAAAACCTAAATGTATTGGATATCTGGACTTCTGTGATCTTATGTGTTCTTAGCCAAGGAGTGGTCCTGGACTAGTATGACAATGACCACATTGTGGATGGCATATAGGGAGTCAAACTCTGAGAAGGAAGTTCACACACTGTCTAGAAGCAATAAATGTTGGATTCCAACTATCAGGGGAGAGAACAGAAAACAATAGAAAGGAAGGACATTTAATTTTGAATTGTGAGTCAAGAAATTCTAGGGCTTTGATCTGTGATCAGTATGAGAGCTCCTTGGTGCTCTCTGAACTTGGTTGTTTTCTTGCACATGTTTCATTACCCAAACTAGGTAGCATCATCACTGTTAATAAGGAGTGGAGTTTGCTCTCAGTTTATATGCTAGTGCACAGTGTCAGACTTGATAGCGTCATGTGACGTATTGTGACGTATTGTGACGTTTATTGTCTTTGCGGAGCTGGGGTGGGTGTGGCCTGCACATGATGCATCTGGCCCACGGGCCACCAGTTTCACAGGCCTGTTCTAATGACTTATTCTTTAAGTGTTAGTGCGAGTGGTCTTGGAGGTTCTTTGGGTTGGGCTGTTTACTGTTAGCTTGTTTGGGACTTCCTTGATCTGGATATTGTTTATTTCTTGATTGTTGGCCTGATGTTAATCTTGATCTTAATCTATGATCATCTTGGTGTTGATTGCTGATGGGGAGGTGTTTTGGACTTTTTGTTCCCCTTTTGGCTTGTTGCTTGTTTCTTTTGCACAGTATGTAGATGTTGTTTATGTCTGTGTCTAATGATGGCCAATGTGCTAGAATGAAAGGCTTCCAGAAATTCTGTAGCGCTTTGAGACTTGGCTAGGATGATCACAGTTTCCCATTTGAAACTATGGTTAAATCTGTCCATATGTTGAGAAATTGGTTTTCATCATGGCTTCTATTAGTTGATGTTCATGGATGCATTCTGCTAGTCTTCTGCCTGTTTGTCCTATGTAGTGGCTGGTGCAGTCTTTACACTGTATGTTGTAGACGATTCCTGTTTTTTCTTCTGGGGCTGCTGGGACTTTTGGTTTACTTAGGATGTTTCCAAGGACTTTAGGCTATTACAAACACATGGAATCAGCATAGCACACAAACAAACTTTATTCCAGTATAGAGGAAACCATATAAGCCCTGATTGTGTAAGGAATCATTTCAGTGTTAAGGGCAGGGAAAACCGTAGTAATCATGGAAACGGAGACATGATTTCTGAGCAAAGCTTTTCCGAGCTAAGAAGTTATCTCTGGGCTGAGAAGCCTCTCTGAGCTGAGAAGCCTCCTTGCTCGGACAGCTGCGTTTATTCTTATAGAAAATTTCTTGTGCACACAATTACAATGATTGACTTTGTATTTGTATTTGTTTATTTGTCAAGCATATATGATTATAAGCAAAGTATAAACAGTAAAACATGATTGAATATATATGTAATAGTACAAGCATGAATAAGAGTAAAAGAGGTATGAATATATGGGTACATTAGGACAGGAACGGTAGGCACGATTGTGCGCTTATGCACCAAAGATAGCTAACTAGTAATAGGTTAATATACACACAGATCATGTCAAACATATAGGTGAACGCGTGTTTGCTAGTTTAACATTTGCTCTTAGATAGAACTGAGTAAGTAACGTGTACTCTAAATAGAACAAAGAGTAGAGTGAGTAACCTTTATACTTAAATAGAACAGAGGGCAGAGTATTCAGTCAATATTAGCCAAGATAGGCATTCCATATTGTTGGCAATGATTGACGATAACCTACAGAAACATTTTAGAAACGGCAATGGCATTGGAAATAACCTTTGTTTCTTGTTAATGAGTGGTAGACCATTTACAGTACTAGGTGAGTACCCTTAATTGGTTACAGGTTGTCCTTTTAATGACTGCCTCATTTAGCAACCCTCTGCGGTTACAATGATAATGAAAAAGTAACCGTGTGACTGATCCTCATATTTATGACCTTTGCAGGACTTTAAAGCAAAGATAAGTTGAAGTAAGATCATAAGCACAGTTGTGGTTTCATTTAGTGACCACTTCACTTAATGATTTCACTGGCATGTCCCAATTGTGCTCACTTAACTAGGGGTACCTGTACCGAACATCTATGATTTTTTTTCCCTGATATTGTTCCTGACATGTGACATTGTTGATTGATGCCTTGATGAACTCTGCCTTAGGAAATTTCATGGGTTGAGTCTCTGATGTCTTTTATTGTGGTTTCATCCTGCTTACATTGAGTAATATATCGTTCCTTTCAGCTTGAAAAGATTAAGGGGCTTTGTTTAAAGGCAGAAATAGTTCTCTCAGGACTGATAGGATTTTATAAACCTGTTTCCTGTCATGTTTACAAAGTAAAGAAAAAAATGTCTTAGAGGTATGTTTTCATTTTGTTGGCCTCAACAGTCATTAGGTCTTCAGTCATGCAACTTTGGAGAACCTTGGTTCCCTCATAGTTTGAATAGCAAATGGGAATGCTGTAACAAAGAAAATAATGGGATCAGTTAAAACAAAAACCAAATTCCATTTGTATTTAAATTTTTCTAAAAATTAATCTGGTTACTCTCCAGGCACATTTCATAATGCCTCACATATTTTATTTTAAAAGTTTTAATGTGATAACCTTTGAAAGGCTGTGGCCAATGATGCTGTCACCATCTGCTCTTCTTTCTCCATCTCCCTCCTTCTGTTGGGAAACAATACATCTGTTGCTTGATAAAGAGGTAAAATCTATACCAGCACTTTATGTAATGGTGGTAATACAAGTAGCAAAGGGACAGATTTTTCCTGTTCTGGTTGTCTTAATTGTTAAATCTTTAAAGTGTCTCAAATACCTGGAATAATTGTGATTAGTTTCATTCCATAGGCTATACGTTATTAAGACTATAGGCTATTAAACAGGCTTATGTGCTCTTAAGTCCAAAAATAAAAGTACAATTACTGAACAATCCATACAATTTATTAAATAATATAGAAGCTAATGGGCAATTGACTAACTAGAGGTTGACACTTTATGGGGATTGTGTCACCAAGAATACTTGAGTCTAATGCCATACAAGACAATCAGATAAAAAGCAGATAATCTATGATGATTTTTATGTATTCCATTCAATAAGAGAAAGGCAAAGAGTTAAAGTAACACATTAAATTCAATGAGGGAAAGATAGAGAGAATAATTATCTTTCATTTCCAGGTTGTACACTTAGTTCTGATCCTTAAAAAATCAATGTAATATTGATCTGCCAACAGCTGCAAGAAAAAGAAAATAAGGGGTCCATTTCCATGGCTTTTTGCCATTGCTTTGTCTGCTCTGTACACTTCCTGGGTTTTTGAAGGCACAGTTCTCCATGACTGGATTGGATTTGGAATCCATCTGACATGGTTGAATCCATCTGATTCTTCCAGGCTGAGTAACACAGAAATACAGAAATGTTTCAGGGATCTTAGCAGATTGCAGTCCCAAGTTCTAAAAAGTCAACATGCTAAAAATGGCTAGTTCTGCTCCTATAATGCCTACCACTCTCCTTGGACAGAGGCTATCCAATCACATCCTGCTCAAGCCCCTGCCTGCTTGAGAGCCACATAGGCTGGTGTCCAGTCCAGTCCACAAGGGAGGTTAAGCTTGCTTCAGATGTCTCATGATTCCTCTATAAGCAAAATGCTGGCAGGTAAATTTGGTGGGAAGCTCGGCACTGGCACTCTCTGCTTGCGGTTAATATGCACATGGAAGGGACTATTAAATGTACCTTGCATTTTTTTCAAACTGATATCCTTTTTCCAACAGAAGTGTCATCCTTCTTCTAGTGCATAAGAATATCAGGGCTTTTTTACAAAAGAAAATAGTTCCCTACAATCCATATATTTTTTACCTATTGAATGGACCATCGTATTAAGGTTAGCCAAATATTCAGCCAAATTGGGAGTGCAGACCAGGTACTGGATCCCCTAATTCATAATTTATTAGTCCTGGTGGTCTCTACAGTGAAGAACTAAAGCCTGCCAATCTTACCTGATCAAAGCAGCCGTGAACTGAGGGCTATAATTATTGTTATTATCTTAATATTGTACTAAATTGAGATGGATTGGATACAGTAATAGATTTGAAGAGGGTATATTCCATTCAGATTTTTGCCTAGTCATTACTTATATTACTACATTTCCGGTACGCGTGCCATAGGTTCGCCATCACATCCCTATACCATTCCAGACAAATGGCTGGAAAACCACCATGTCAAAGCCATTTTCTTCTATTAAGAAATTAGGAAACAAGGAATGTGATATTAACCTAAGATAAAACACCATCAGTTAAAAATGTAAACATTTTATATACTCCCAAACTGATTGCCAAACTTAAATCTTTATGTTAGTGAGTTTCATATACAGAAACAGCCCTTTCTACATTCTCTCAATCAGAAATCAAGACATGCACAATGGGATTACCATATTTTTCAGAGTATAAGACGCTTATACTTAAAAAAGAAACTACTCTGAAAAGCTAAGGAACCAGTTCTCAACAAATGAACCAGCAAACATGTGAAAAACTCTTAAAAACATTACCGGCTACAGCAAACCACCTTCCCAAGCTGAAGGAAATCAGCAACTGGCAAATGACCTGAATGTGTTCTACTGCAGATTTGAAAGGAAACTACAGCCACCTATCCCCACAACCTCCATCCCAGACACACCAACAACAGCCAAACCTCCTACAACTGAACCCATACCATTGGGTTCACAACCCCTGGTGATCACAGAAAAGGAAGTGCAAGATCTATTTCACAGACAGAAGCCAGGAAAAGCACCAGGTCCAGACAAGATAACTCCTTCTTGCTTAAAAGTCTGTGCTGACCAATTGGCCCCCATCTTCACCCAAATCTTCAACAAGTCACTGGAGATATGCCATGTTCCTTCTTGCTTCAAACGCTCCACTATCATCCCAGTGCCGAAGAAGCCATCCATCAAGGAACTGAATGACTACAGACCAGTTGCTCTAACATCTGTAGTTATGAAAACGTTTGAAAGGCTAGTGATGTCCCACTTGAAAACCATCAAGGATCCACTGTTAGACCCCCTGCAATTTGCATACCGAGCAAATAGATCGACAGATGATGCTGTTAATATGGCTCTGCACTTCATCCTACAACATCTTGAATCTCCAAATACCTATGCAAGGTTCCTCTTTGTAGACTTTAGTTCAGCATTCAACACCATCATACCGGACATTCTTCTAACTAAACTAAATCAGCTAGCGGTACCTGAACATACTTGTAAGAGGATCACAAGCTTCCTAACAGAAAGGAAGCAGCAGGTGAAGCTAGGCAAAATCACATCAGATACCTGTACAATTAGCACAGGGGCCCCCCAAGGCTGTGTACTCTCACCACTTCTCTTCTCTCTATATACCAATGACTGCATCTCAAACGATTCATCTGTTAAACTACTGAAGTTTGCAGATGATACAACAGTGATTGGCCTCATTCGAGACAACGATGAAACCGCATACAGACGGGAGGTTGAACAACTAGCCTCGTGGTGCGACCGGAACAATCTGGAACTGAACACACTCAAAACCGTAGAAATTGTGGTAGACTTTAGGAGAAACTCTCCCATCCTACCACCTCTTACAATACTAGACAATACAGTATCAACAGTAGAGACCTTCAAATTTCTAGGTTCCATCATATCTCAAGACCTAAAATGGTCATCTAACATAAAAAACGTCATCAAAAAAGCACAACAAAGAATGTTCTTTCTGTGCCAACTCAGGAAGCTCAAACTGCCCAAGGAGCTGCTGATACAGTTCTACAGAGGAATTATTGAGTCTGTCATCTGCACCTCTATAACTGTCTGGTTTGGTTCTGCAACCCAACAAGACAGACACAGACTTCAGAGGATAATTAGAACTGCAGAAAAGACAATTACTGCCAACCTGCCTTCCATTGAGGACCTGTATACTGCACGAGTCAAAAAGAGGGCCGTGAAAATATTTACTGACCCCTCGCATCCTGGACATAAATTGTTTCAACTCCTACCCTCAAAACGTCACTATAGAACACTGCACACCAAGACAACTAGACACAAGAACAGTTTTTTCCCGAACGCCATCACTCTGCTAAACAAATAATTCCCTCACCACTGTCAAGCTATTCACTAGGCTGCATTACTATTACTATTAGTTTTTCTCATCATTCCTATCACCCATCTCCTTCCACTTATGACTGTATGACTGTAACTTGTTGCTTGTATCCTTACAATTTATATTCATATTGATTGTTTCCTGATTGCTTACTTGAACCCTATGACAACCATTCTTGACAAATGTATCTTTTCTTTTATGTGCACTGGGAGCATATGCACCAAAGACAAATTCCTTGTGTGTCCAATCACACTTGGCCAATAAAGAATTCTATTCTATTCTATTCTATTCTATTCTATTCTATTCTATTCTATTCTATTCTATTCTATTCTATTCTATTCTATTCTATACTCTGTTTTTACTCCCAAAGAGGGTCAAAAACTGGGTGCGTCTTATACACCGAATGCTGCATCACACATACGCAGGGGGAGGGGGGAGGGAGTTGGCACAATGGTGGTAATATCGGCAATGGCGGCAATGGATGGCAACAGACAGCTGATTGGCAGTATTCCCGTGTCTCTGTTCAATTTCTGAGGAAGAGCTGCTGCTGCCACCATTGCTGCCTGAAGCAAGCCCTCCCCACCGCTGCTGCCTGAAAAACGCTGCTGCCCTCCCTGCACAAAGCCTGCTCCCAGACCACCTGAGGAGCCGCCGCTGCCCTAGCGAGCCGCCTGGCAGGATAGAAAGGAAGGAGGAAATACACGCAGGCGACAGGACGATAGAGTCAGCAGCAGTACGACCACGTGCACAGTCCTTTGGATTACTGGTATATATCTGCAGGTGGGTGACTAGGAAGGAAGGAAACTTTTCTTTGCCTGCATCCTTGCATTTTGTTTTCTCTGATGAAGCTGCTGTTTCAATCGCTTCTGCTCCTCCAGTTCCAATAGGCGAGAGAAGTACTGTAATTTCGCATCTCCCCGTTTGATCTTCCTTTCCCTAATCTCCGGTGATAATCTTTATGGCTCTTTGTAAATAGAGCTGGGAAGTTCAAAGAGCAAAGTGGCCACAGTTAGAGGAGGACTAGCTCAGGAATGGGAATTGAAATCCACAAGTCTTAAAGTTGCAAAGTTTGAAGACCCCTGCTCTAATCTATCTAAAATCAAGTCTCTCTCTCTCTCTGTGTGTTAGTTGTTCATTTAAGAAGATTGTGTGGTCATACTTTTTAACAGGAGGCTCTGTAGATGGAGCACGTCAGATTTGCCAGTTAAAACATACAGTACAGATATTCAGTGCTTTTCCTTATTTATTTTTTTTACTTTTTGTGGAAAGAAAAAAAATAAGATATGGTGACACAGCCTTAGGGATTGAAATTATTGTTTGGATTTCCCATGAAATTTGTTAAACAACGCAGGTAAATTGATACAAGTCTTGTCTGCAAGCGTTTTCAGGCACATCCATAGTGCTGGTGAGAACTTTTCTGCATCAATTTACAGCTTCAGGAGAATTAAGTTTGTGGAGAACTTGAACTTTCTGATTAGACATCTCCCCCCCAAAAATCCTTTGCAGTTACAATTTAGAGATTTTCAAATATATTTACAGGTAGGACTTGGTGCAGTCTAAGTGAAGGATTTTCCTTGCTGCAGTTACAAGATGCCAAATGTATAATAAAAACTAGATTTCCCTTCTTCATTTTTTTTCTGAATGTACTTGGGCCGCAGCTAAAGTATCCCATAGCGTAATGAAGGAGGGGGAGTGAGAGATATTTTTCAAAACATCCTACATTACATAATGTAGGAGATCTGTGTTAATCTTGGCAATCCAAAATCAGCAGTCTGGTAGCACCAGAAATTAAAGCATTCCTTTCCATCTGGGGAAAAAATGTTTTCAAGATTATTTTTTTAAAGGAATTGAGAGGGTGAATGGAGGTTAGGGGTGCAAGGGTCTTCAAACTTGGCAATTTTAAGACTTGTGGACTTCAACTCACATTCCTGAGCTAGCATGACTGGGGGGGGGGATTCTGGGAGTTAAAGTCCACAAGTCTTAAAGCTGTCAAGTTTGAAGTTTGTAAAAAGTGTACATGGTTGTAAAAGTATACATGGTTGTAAAAAGTATACATGGTTGTAAAAAGTATACATGGTTGTAAAAAGTATTCTGCTATACTGGTATTTTATTAAATAATATGTTATTTACACCATTAGGCTCAGAATACTTTTTTTCTTGTTTCCCTCCTCTAAAGTCTAGGTGCATCTTATACTCTGAAAAATACAGTATATTACAGTATTTCTGATGTTTAAAGATGGGCAAATTCACATGGAAGATATAAATGGCTCGCTCTCAACTTTCAGATCTTTAAAGTATTATATTCTCATAACTGCATCGGGAAACAAACTGGTAGGCACTAATTAGTACAAGGAAGAAATGTTACAATCCCACAGTTTGGCCTTGGTAGAATCTTAGCTGTGTTATTTCTCGGCTGTTTTCAAAGACAGCTTTATACAAAGTTTGCTACAGAAGTCCAATCCCAGTGGGACAAATGGTATAGCTTAATATAGCAAGATCAGATGAGTCAGCTTTGTCTGAATCATCAGTTTCTAAAAGCCAAGGATAAATGCCACTGGCCCATTGTGAACGCCTCTCTCATTTTACTGCATTAATTTACAGTGGG
The DNA here is from genome assembly GCA_023053685.1 of Diadophis punctatus similis. Lineage (NCBI taxonomy): Eukaryota > Metazoa > Chordata > Lepidosauria > Squamata > Dipsadidae > Diadophis > Diadophis punctatus. The sequence goes on along the minus strand of JALIGW010000002.1, from coordinate 216,313,768 downwards.
GCCTACATATAGTGCAGGAAGGAAAGCTCATTTAATTTCAATGCCTTTAATTCCTACAGATGACATTTAAATTTTCATACTTTCAATTGTATTTCCGAACACATTTCAATATAGTGCATAAAAACAAGTAGAAAAATCAGCACTTTAGTTCAGCACGTTGCAATGACAAGTACCATGATGAATCTTACTTTATAGGTAGAGACTGCTAGTATACTTCAAGCTACACATGATATCAGTCGGGAAGATAAAAGTAAATTAACTTAGTTAGGTTTGTGGTTTTGACAGTTGAATCTGAGGTCAGGTAGTCCTCAACTTAAAACCATTACTTTAGCAACCTTCCCAAGTTACAACAGCACTGAAAATAGTGACTTACAACCAGTCCTCACAATAAACAATCATTGCAGCATCCCCATGGTTCATGTGATCAAAAATTGGGTACTTGGGAGTCGGCATCTATTTATTATTTAATATAATTTATTATTGCAGCATTCCAGAGTCATGTGATGGCCATTTGTGACCTTCCTCGCTGGCTTCCAACAAGTCAATGGGAATAATCGGATTCACTTAACAGCCATGCAATCCCCTGAACAACCACAGTGTTTCACTTAACAATCATGACCAAAAAGGTCATAAAATTGAGCACAACTCACTTAACAACTGCCTTGCTGACAGATGTGAGAATTAATCTCACAGAGGAGATGTTTGATCTTTTCCCGGACATCAGACATTAGAAAAGAAACCGCAATTTAAAAGTCTAAGTAAAAATATTTATTTCGGTACAAAAACAATAAATCCTCATTTGTTTACATCTCTGATATAAAAGTGCATCTTCTCTCAATGGAAGACATAGCAAGAAGGAAAGATCGGAGAAAAGGAATGTACCCATGCGTACAAGAACATATTAATCACGTGCTCAGGAATAAACCATTATATTAGATAGGGATGCATCTCCCTGCATATACATGTAATAGGCAATAATCACACTGTGACACTTGCTTAGCAATGGAAAATGTGGTCCCAATTCTGATCATGAATCAAGGACTACCTGTACAATGGAATGAAAGAAGAGTGGTTGCATTTATTGGCTGTAGTAAAATCAGCCAAATGTCTTCTACCTTAAATTACTGAAAAATACTTGGTGCTCTTTTGTAGCTTGTTCCAAAAATACTTTAAAAAATATTTAATGTATGCTGCTCCTCAAACCTAACTTACCATCTTCCAAAGTCTGATGGGCTCAAAGAGGAATGAAATCCAGCAGGTTCTGACAGGTTCTGGAGAACCAGTAGTGAAAATTTTGAGTAGTTCGGAGCACCGGTTGTGGAAATTTTGACTAGTTTGGAGAACCGGCAAATACCACCTCTGGCTGGCCCCAAAGTGGGATGGGAATGGGGATTTTGCAGTATCCTTCCCCTGGAGTGGGGAGGGAATTGAGATTTTGCAGTATCTTTCCCCTGGAGTGGGGAGGGAATGGAGATTTTGCAGTATCCTTCCCCTGCCATGCCCACCAAGCCACGCCCACCAAGCCACACCACGCCCACCAAGCCACACCCACAGAACTGGTAGTAAAGAAATTGGATTTCACCACTGGCTCAAAGATACCAACCAAGTGACTTCTGCACCAGGAGGCGGACCTTGGACATTGAATTGAAGAGGGGCCATCTTATTTCTATTCAGGTGATAAGTGGAAAGGACAAGGGAGCTCTTTTCCTTCTCCTTCTCTCCACTGGAGTCTATTTCTTACAGCCAAGCATCCCAGAAGGTCACTTAGGAGCTCTGAGCTCCTAAGAGGAGGATGAGATCGTAAGAAAATAATGTGGCATCCACAGTCTGTTGCACAGCCCAGATAGATTCAGTGAGAATTGTCAAACCACATGTGACAAGGAAAGACCTTAAGATTTAAGTCCATTGCCCGCTTGCTTTGAGTTCAAAAGCAGTTATACATAATTTCATTTGATTGAAAATTTGGCTTGACCGGATCTGTCAATGAAAGTGATATCAGGAAATGATGCTCCCATTCTCAGCTTCAACAATTCGTGTATATTGTGGCCCACAGATCTGTCTTTTTTGTCTATTAGCTACTGGAAATAGTTATTCATTTCCTGCAAAGGTTGCAATGAATAATATAAAAGTGGCATCCATTTTCATGCTTTATGTTAAAAGACACAACAGCTATACTCTTCTCCCTGAAGGTTTTGAGGAAAATATACTGTTACTATCCCAATGTTGAACATCAACGCACACACATACACACAGAGAGAAAGAGAGAAAGATTGTATATGTGTGTGTAAAAGACAGAGACAGAGACAGAAACTGAGATTATGAGAAAGAGAACTGAAAAAATGAAAGCCTTTTTCTAACAATGTTTTCCTATCACCAATGATTTGGTGGGATAGGGAAGAAACATTTATCTACATTATTTGTTTAATATGTAAGTATGAAGTTATAAGGCAATGCAGCACTAGATTGTACAAAGTCCCTTCCTTGAAAATAAAATTTAGATAAAACTAATATGTTTCAAAAAGATACTAATGAGTCAGGAAATAATATGTTTTCTCTCAGGTTCTCAAGATAATTCAAGGTTCAAAAGAGTAAACAAGAATAATAAGATTTTTTTCAATTGCTAAACTCACAAGGCCAAATGCATCACCTGCAAGCATTTGGAATCAATACAAGAGATATGGAATTTCTCTAAGAATAGTTCCTATTAAAAATAATTTTATTTATGGTATTTCTGTTTGACTACTCTGTGACATAAAATCCCCCCACATAAAACATATTGGAAAATCCAGCTATTTACAATTTTGTCACTGGAATTCTTTGCTAGTAAAATGTCTAGGACATTTGACCTGCAGGATGAAGATCTTGGTTATAGATATGCAGCAATCTGGATTAATGAAACTGCAACTATTCCTGGTCTAGCATTGCTGCCACCTTTCTTTGCTTTAAGGAAGAATCAACAGATGAAATGAGCAAGCCCATATTTCCTTGGAATTACCTTTTTCATACATTTGCTCGACAATCTGATATTTTTTATGACAACAGGTTGAAATTCTGGGTGGGTAGATGAAACTAATCAAACATAGACCCAACCTAGAATTTAGGAGAAAACTCAATTGTTCTCAGTGAGAACAATCAATCAGTGGAACAATTTGCCTTTTGAAGTTGTGGGAGCTCCATCACTGGAGAAATTTTAGAAGAGACTGGACAGCCAGCTGAAATGGTATAGGGCCGTGATGGCGAACCTATGGCACGCAGAGCCATATCTGCTGGCACGCGAGCTGTTGCCCTAGCTCAGCTTCAGCGTGCATGTGGGCGCCCGCCAGCTGATTTTTGGTTCACATGGAGGCTCTTGGAGGGCGTTTTCGGCCTCCGGAGGGCCTCCAGGGGGCAGGGGAGGGCGTTTTTTGCCCTCCCCAAGCTCCAAGAAAGCCTCTGGAGGCTGGGGAGGGCAAAAAATGGGCCTACTGGGCCCACCAGAAGTCAGGAAATGGGGGCGCATGGGGGGCATTGATTATGGGTGTGGGCATGCGCACGCATGTGATAGCGCGCGCATGCACTATTTCGGCACCCGAGGGAAAAAAGGTTCGCCATCACTGGTATAGGGTCTCCTGCTTGAGCAGGGAGTTGGACTAGAAGACCTTCAAGGTCCCTTCCAACTCTGATAGTCTATGTTCTGTGTTCTAAGGGTGGATGTAGACATTTATTTTAGCTGTAGCCTTGTGGTTTGTTTTATTTACAGATGATGAATTAGTTTGTTTCTGATCAGACTCGCCCATTTGCCTGTTATATCCTATTTCTACATTAGTCTCTGTTTTTCTTTTTTAAAAAACAATGAATTCAAATTTAAATACCTAAAACATACATTAACATATTTTAGATAATAATAAAAAATAATAATAACAGAGTTGGAAGGGACCTTGGAGGTCTTCTAGTCCAACCCCCTGCTTACGCAGGAAACCCTACACTACTTCAGACAGATGGTTATCCAACATCTTCTTAAAAATGTCTAGTGTTGGAGCATTCACAACTTCTGGAGGTAAGCTGTTCCACTGATTAATTGTTCTAACTGTCAGGAAATTTCTCCTTAGTTCTAAGTTGCTTCTCTCCTTGATTAGTTTCCACCCATTGCTTCTTGTTCTACCCCCGGGTGCCTTGGAGAAAAGTTTGACTCCCTCTTCTTTGTGGCAACCCCTGAGATATTGGAACACTGCTATCATGTCACCCCTGGTCCTTCTTTTCATTAAACTAGACATACCCAGTTCCTGCAACCGTTCTTCATATGTTTTAGCCTCCAGTCCCCTAATCATTTTTGTTGCTCTTCTCTGCACTCTTTCTAGAGTCTCAACATCCTTTTTACATTGTGGCAACCAAAACTGAACGCAGTATTCCAAGTGTGGCCTTACCAAGGCATTATAAAGTGGTATTAACACTTCGCGTGATCTTGATTCTATCCCTCTGTTAATGCAGCCTAGAACTGTGTTGGCTTTTTTGGCAGCTGCTGCACACTGCTGGCTCATATTTAAATGGTTGTCCACTAGGACTCCAAGATCCCTCTCACAGTTACTACTGTTGAGCAAGGTACCACATATACTGTACCTGTGCATTTTGTTTTTCTTGCCTAAATGTAGAACCTTACTTTTTTCACCATTGAATTTCATTTTGTTTGATAGCGCCCAATGTTCAAGTCTGTCAAGATCCTTCTGTATCTTGAGCCTATCTTCTGGAGAGTTGGCTATTTCTGCCAGTTTGGTGTCATCTGCAAATTTGATGAGTTCCCCATCTATCCCCTCGTCCAAGTCATTGATGAAGATGTTGAAGAGTACTGGGCCTAAAACAGAGCCTTGGGGTACTCCACTGCATACTTCCCTCCATGTAGATGCAGTTCCATTGAGCACTACACGTTGAGTGCGGTTGGTTAGCCAATTTCGAATCCATCTGGTGGTGATGCTGTCTAACCCACATTTTTCTACTTTATCTAGTAGTAGGTTATGATCTACTTTGTCAAATGCCTTACTGAAGTCCAAGTAAACCACATCGACAGCATTCCTCTGGTCCACTAATTTTGTCACTTTATCAAAGAATGCAATAAGATTAGTCTGGCATGATCTGTTTTTGACAAACCCATGTTGGCTTTTGGTTATTACTTTGTTTGCTTCTAGGTGTTCATTGATTCGTTGCTTGATTATCTTTTCCAAAATCTTCCCTGGTATTGAGGTCAGGCTGATAGGTCTGTAGTTTCCTGGATCTGTTTTTTTTCCTTTTTTGAAGATGGGAACTACATCAGCTCTTTTCCAGTCCTCTGGCAGTTCCCCGGTGCTCCAGGATCTTTGAAAGATATAGTTCAGTGGTTCTGAGATCTCGTCTGCCAGTTCCTTCAGAACCTTGGGGTGTAATCTTTCTGGTCCTGGTGATTTGAATTCGTCTAGGGTAGACAGGTGTTCACTTACCATTTTCTTCCCTATTTTAACTTGTGTTCCTAATATGTTTTTTGTGATGCTGTTTTTGATAGGTTGGACTGTTTTCTCCCTTTGTGTAAAGACAGATGCAAAAAACGTGTTAAGTAGCTCTGCTTTCTCCCTGTTGCTTGTCACCTTCTTGCCACTTTCTCCCTGTAATGGACCAATTGTTTCCTTGACTTTTTTCTTGTTTTTAATATGTTGGAAGAAGCTTTTTTTGTTACTTTGTACTTTTGTCGCAAGCCTTTGTTCATTGTGAGCCTTAGCTTTCCTCACTTCATCTTTACAGGCTCCAGCTATTTGCTGATATTCTGCCTTAGTTATTTCCCCTTCTTTCCACTTTTTATACTTGTCCTTTTTGTCTTTCAATTTGTCAGAGAGTTCTTTATGCAGCCATCCTGGTTTCTTTTGAGATCTATTATTTTTCTTTTTCATTGGTATTGTGCTAGTCTGGGCTTTTATAATCTCACTTTTCAAAATTTCCCAAGCTTCTTGAGTTGTTTTCCCCTTGAGGATTCTCATCCATGGAATCTTTCCCACGTTCTCTCTGAGTTTATTGAAATTAGCCCTCTTAAAGTCCAAGACTCTAGATGACATGTTGCTTTAAAAATCTCTCTCTCTCTCTCTCTCTCTCTCTCTCTCTCTCTCTCTCTCTCTCTCTCTCTCTCTCTCTCTCTCTCTCTCTCTCTCTCTCTCTCTCTTTCTTTCTCTCTCTCTCCCTCTCCCTCTCCCTCTCCCTCTCCCTCCCTCCCTCCCTCCCCCCCTTTGTAACTATTTCAAAATATGGTAACCTCATCAGAACAGTATAAACTGTTATTGCTCGGGGAAATGCCCATTCAGACAATAGTCAAATATTAAAAGGAACAAGGACCTATCATATAGGTTGGTGTTCCTGCATATGTCCCTGTAGTGGGAAGAAAATTATTGGCTTCGTAAAGAATGAGTCTAGAAGTGGAGCTATCATATTTCAAAAAGCAATTTAATCATCTATTTAATCACAATCACACCTACTGGTAGCTGTCAGTAGCTCATGATATTAATAATTGAACCCCCCCTCCACATGTAGCTGTTTTGAAGATAGCATTAGAAAAAAGTAATAGCAATATATGTATGACATACCTTCTCTATGTCACTTTTTCACCAGTGACATAGAAAAAAAGTCCTGGATGGGAATGATCACTATCTGGGTCAGTAATGAATTGGGAGACTAATATATTGAAGCTTAATACAGACAAGAAGAAAATGTAATTTGTAAGTCCTTTGAATCCTCAAGGTGATGATACTCAGTCTCTTTTTAATAAAGCTGTACCACTTCATATATATGGACTGTCAGGCACAAAGAATCAGATTGTTGTTCAGTCACTAAGTTGTATCTGACTCTTTGCAACCCCCTGGACCACAGCACACCAGCCCCCTCCCCCACTGTCTTCCACTGACTCCCAGAGTTTGCCCAAACTCCTGCCTAATGCACTAGACACTATCTAACCATCTCTTCCTCTGCTCTCCCTTCTCCTTTCCCAACATCTTTCCTTCAATCTTTCCCAACATCAGGATGTTTTCCAATGAGTCCTCTCTTCTCATTTGTTGGCCAAAGCATTTGAGCTTTAAGGAATCAGGATCATACATTAAGTTAACAGCAAAGAAGATTTATTCAAGCCTATACACAAGAGACAATTCAACTAATGGTCAGCCCTAAATTGGTGCTCGGTAAGGGTCAACGGAATTCAAGGAGGGCTGGATTTGGAATCGTTTGTGGCAATGTAAGGACTCTAAGCCGATGTCATATTTAACTCCGCCCCTCCAGTTCTGCCTGTTCTTCTCCTACATCACCCTAATTATATTTGCTATAAGAAGATGGTCACAAAAATAGAAGCTAGACAGAGATTGTGTCATGCCAAGAATAACACATGGCAGTTCTTTCAGGCTGAGTTCTTCATTGTTTCACACCTATTTTCTCAGGTTGAGGACTCTAATATCAGCATCTACTCTGTCAATTATTAGGGAGGGGCTGTCTTCACCCTACTTCTCTCACACGTGATATCTGGTCTGAATTGCATGTTACTCCTCTGGAATGCAACCCCTCACTGCTGGGGATCCACCTCCTCTCTACATTCCATCACAGATAGCTTGATCATTTGCTATCCATGCCCTCCATCCAGCACCTCAGACAGTTGCAACACAGTGTGAACTGAAACTAGTTCCTTTCCTCCGTTCTTTGGAAAGGTGTAGTGACTGTTACCTGACTTCAAAAAGCCTTATATTAAATGCTTTGGTTTCTCCATATTTAGAAATGCAATTTGGTTACCCAATTTTTGGCCAGTTCTGAATACTGCTTGTACAACTTATGATTTTTGAATTCAGGTATTTCTGTTTGATGTTTAGTGAATGAGGTAGCACTTAATTTTCTCTGCAGGAATTATGTTACTTCAGGGGAAATGTGCTATTTTCTGTACCAGCATAGAAATGAAGTGGATAATTGCTTGCCTAAGGCGTTTTTAATCCTGCTATGCATCAATGTTAGTAATCAATATTTTTTAAAAATAGTCTCAGACATTAACACTCCAATATATTATTGGGGGGGGCATCTGTAACCTAGCCTAGTGGGGTTTTTTTTTCTCATTTTCTATGAGATTATAAAATTATGAAATATACATTTGCTTCATATCATTTTATTAATTTATAGTAAACCAACATTTGCATAACAAGGAAATTCAGATCAACTTCTTCTTGATCTGAAATCAACCTTGATATCTATCAGTACAGCTATATTACATTACACTTTCCTTAAAAGGGGAAGGTAGAAACTAATGTAAATTTGTGTGAAACAGTCGGATCAGATAATAGGACACACTGTTGTCTCTTTTTCAAAGAAGAAAACATCTCTTCATCCAAACAAGTATGGCCTCTGATTGAGAAACTTGAATCAAACACAAGGGATAGGGGCTGCAAAGTGTGGATTTGACACTCAGAAGAGACCTATCTGCTTCCTCAGGAGTCACAAAGCAAAAATGATCCCAGCCAACCTCTTCAGACAAAATCCCAACCATCTCCACGATAATTCACTGGCTAGAATCTAACAAAGCTTGCATCTGGGTAATTTTATCTTGTCAAGTACCCTGAGAATTCATTTCAGCCACTTCTTTTCATCTATTTTTCGATCCTCCTTTCTCAAGAGAGAACAAATCACCTTACAATGGCCGCTGGATAAGAGTCGTGGTGGCACAGTGGTTAGAATGCAGTATTGTAGGCTAATTCTGCTGACTACCAGCAATTCAATTCCCACTGACTCAAATTGATTCAGCCTTCCATCCTTCCGAGGTTGGTAAAATGAGGACGCAGATTGTTGGGAACAATATGCTAACTCTGTAAACCGCTATGAAGCGGTATATAAGTTTAAGTGCAATTGCTATTCACCAGATGCAATCAGGATATTGCAAACTGGATCCTTTTTGCCACCTATATCACCACTATCTAGGCTGAAGTAACGGGGCTTTTTCAAGTAACATCTTAAAATTCGAGACAGGTTTTGTACCTCAATATTTGTACAGGCATGACTGCTGGGTTTTCTTTTTCCAAATTTATGGTTCTTTATTTTCCAGAAGTGATGGGTCAGTATTGGTGGTATATAATATTCAGTTCATAACTAAATTTGGGTTTCCTGCATTTCCTTAATCTGTTTGATTGTTGTAAAATTGAAGCCCTTTTTTGTTACTATAATTTTTAGTATGTGCAAAGCCTTTGAAAGAGATGCTAAGTAGGAAAGGGAAGTGGCTGAGCATGTACTCTTGAAAATGTTCCCAGATACCGTGTTTTACTTGTTGACAATCTCTGGCATAATTTCTTAATACCCCAAAGACAGAGATATAGTATATTGTTGATTCATGGAAGACAAAACATTTATTTAAAACGTTCAGTAATGCATATTGGAAACTAATGATATAAGTAGCAATTTTAAATCTTTAGTTACCATACAGTATGAAATGATAATATTTGCATGGTTTTTTTGCAATTCTATTTCTTCATAAGATCTCATGCCTTGAATAATAATGACATAATATGTGACTTAAAGTGGCCTACAGGTAATCCTCAATTTATGACCATTTGTTTAACAATGGTTTGAAGTTACAGCAGCCTCAGAAAAAGTGACTTACAAGCCATCCACAAAGTTAAGGCCATCACACTATCCCCACAATCACATGATCACAATTCAGGCACTTGGTGTTCATTTATGGTGGTTGCAGCATCTTGCAGTCACATGATCATAATTTGCAACCTTGCCAGACAGCTTCCAACAAGCAAATCAATTGAAGAAGCCAGATTTGCTTAATAACTGTAATAAAAATATTTGTAAAATCTGATCTGCTCTCATAAAGACTCCTTAAAAAGTCGTATCAACTAAAATTCCCATCCCGGTTTTGATTATAAATCAAAAACTACTTGCATTCTGGTCTACCTAATTGATATATTCCTAAAATGTATAATTTAGGAGAACATAAGGAATTGCTTGGAAATCTTGAACAATATTGATAGTGAAGCAGAAGACAATGGAATGAAATCAAGGAAGTTGTTAAGGATAAGTATGAACAAGGCTCCAAAAACCAAGAAGCAGAATAAAAGAAACTGTTAAGAACAGTGGAAATTGCAAAGAATAATTAAGGAAACGGCATTCGATATATATTTTTCCTCTTAGAATTTTAATTGGAACTTGAATTTTTTTATTTTGCATTTTAGATTTTATAATTGCATTTCTGTTAGCAACTACTGGTGAAGGTAAGATACCAGGACATGTAGTGATCACACACATCTTTCATTTAATGGATAAACACAACAATCAAGATGCTGATTAACACACAACAGGCATGGGTTTCTTTCTCTCTTGTTAGCATGTGCTTCTGAATGATAGCTTAATTCAGGTGCACTTTTCTCCTATTATCATGTCACTCCATCAGGTTATATTCAAAACCAATCAAAATTGAATGCTTGTTTCAACTTTGGCTGCAGCCCAGGTTCACATCAAGATGGCAATGTTTGCTTCACACCAATACATAAACAATTGCAAGCCATTTTTAAAAGCTTAGAAAATTAAAAATTTATCCCATTTATTATAAGCAAGTTCCATAACAATTTTTTCTACGGCAGAGATCTGTTTTAGCAAGCATGTTTATTACAAGGGAATGATAACTATTTCAACAAATGAGACAATTTGTTATTATCTGTGATAACCTGTGATAATCATAAAATATTACAGGTCTGTGATAACCTGTGATCCGCAGGTCAGCGGTTCAAATCTCACCGGCTCAAGGTTGACTCAGCCTTCCATCCTTCCGAGGTAGGTAAAATGAAGACCCAGATTGTTGAGGGCAACATAAATATACATTGCTTACTGGTGTAAACTGCTTAGAGAGTGCTTGCACTATGAGGCGGTATATAAATCTCACTAATAAATAAATAAATAAATTCCACATAGCCCAAAGTCATAAAATGTTCTGGTGTCAGAGATGGACATTCATAGTTACTAAAGCTAATATAAATCCTCTGAATAATGTTATGTAGTAAGGTCTTTGCAAACATTCTGATAGCAAGGTGGAATTTCTGCCACCTTGAAGCAGCACTCAGCTATCTCATACAGCATACAAAATGCTCAATCAGTGCAAGATATTTTTACTATGCACAAAATCAGTCCAATTTGAAAATGAATGGAATTCCATATTTGACTTACAGATACATTGATGCACATGCGAAATAGGTTCATAACAATCAGTTTTAAATGTTTTCCTATGGACTTATTTTGTTATTTAGGACTGTTGTCAGATAATGAGATATACAGTGACAGTAGGACCAGACAGACTTCTTATTTGTTTGTATTTATGGTATGTAGGGTCAGTCAGTCCTTTTCCTAAGCACTTTGAAACATATTATTAGTTTATGTTACCCTGAATTTGCCTTTTCAGTTTTCTAATAGTCTAATTGGTCTAATATTTGGACCAATACTTTTATTTATTTATTTATAATAAAATAAGTAAGAGTAAGGACTGTGGATCAAGGGTGGGTTCTAACTTACCTCACTGCTGGTTCGCTTCCTCCCGCACCACAAGCCGTGCCGCTTGGGCGCGCAGTGACAAAAAAAGACCCCCAAAAGCCAAAAACAAGATGGTGACCATATGCACAGTGCCGGAAACTCGGCTTCTGTGCATGTGCAGAAGAAAAAATAACTGGGGAAAATTCCTCCCAAAAAAAATTCAGAAAAAAAATCTGAAAAAATTCAAAAAAAAATGATGGCAGCGGCCACAGACTGGCACCGACTGAACCAGTTCCGTGACGTCATCATGATGTCACCAGCAGTTTGCAACCAGTTCAGGCGAACCGGTCCAAACCGGGAGGAACCCACCTCTTTGGTGGATGATACCAAATTATTCAAAATCATTAATATCATTAGTCCCAAAGGCCCCACAAGGCAGAGATCTCCACCACCAGTCTGGAAAAGGCCCAGAATTCCAGGCAGGGATTTGTCTGAACAAATTATTGTTGTTCAGTCACTAAGTCATGTCCAAGTCATTGTGACCCCATCCACCATAGCACACCAGGCCACTCCTGTCTTCCACTGTCTCCCAGAATCTGCCCAAATGCATGCCCACTGCATCGAAGACACCATCTAACCATAAACCATGGTGGCACAGTGGTTAGAATGCAGTACTCCAGGCTACGTCCAGTTCAGCAGTTCGATTCTCACTGGCTCAAGGTTGACTCAGCCTTCCATCCTTTCGAGGTCGGTAAAATGAGGACCCAGATTGTTGGGGGCAATATGCTGACTTTGTAAACTGCTTAGAGAGGGCTGTAAAGCACTATGAAGCGGTATATAAGTCTAAGTGTTATTGTTATTGCTGTCTCATCCTCTGCCATCCCCTTTTCCTTTTCCAAGCAATAGGAAGACAGTCCCATCAGTTGTAATGCTATCTTGTTTCTGCACACTAACCTAATCTCCATAAGTGTCCTACCAGAAAAAGTCCTAGATACCGCTAGGTTCATAGAAAGAACCTAGAGCATGTCCAACCTGCCAGAATTTTAAAGGCTCCTCAGCCTAATTACTCTAATCATCTTCCTTAAATAACTTTCAGTGGGTAGTTATGTTAGTATTTTGCAACAAAATAATAAATCTCATATTAATAAATTCATACATGACAGTCACCTCCCCCAGCTATCGCTTTTATTTCACATCTAGTTTTATTGATTTTCTTTTTATGATGTTATTATTACATACATATCACCTTTGTATTCTGTTTTAACTATATATTTTTACAAACTGTTTGTTGTTGTTGTTAGTTGCGAAGTCATGTCCGACCCATCGTGACCCCATGGACAACGTTCCTCCAGGCCTTCCTGTCCTCTACCATCCTTTATCCTCTACCAGCAGTCAGGGTTGATCTCCTCTAGGATTGACCGGTTTGATTGCCTTGCAGTCCAAGGGACTCGCAGGAGTCTTCTCCAGCACCATAGTTCAAAGGCCTCAATTCTTTGGCGCTCAGCCTTCCTTATGGTCCAACTTTCACAACCATACATTGCAACTGGGAAAACCATAGCCTTGACTATATGCACTTTTGTTGACAGGGTGATGTCTCTGCTTTTTAGTATGCTTCTAGATTTGTCATAGCTTTCCTCCTCAGGAGCAAGCGTCTTTTAATTTCTTGGCTGCAGTCCCCATCTGCAGTGATCTTGGAGCCCAGGAAAATAAAATCTGTCACTATTTATTTTTTTATTTTTTTATTTTGTCAACATGTGTACAAGATAACAGTATGATATAAACATAAACAAAAGCAAAGTATGTATAGGTAAAAATTAGACAATAGGACAGAAGGACAGGGATGGTAGGCACGATGGTGCGCTTATGCACGCCCCTTACAGACCTCTTAGGAATGGGGTGAGGTCAACTGTAGACAGTTTAAGGTTAAAGTTTTTGGGGTTTGGGGAAAAAACCACAGAGTCAGGTAGTGCATTCCAGGCACTGATTACTCTGTTGCTGAAGTCTTTTTTTCTGCAGTCGAGTTTCGAGCGGTTTACATTGAGTTTGAATCTGTTGTGTGCTCTTGTATTGTTGCGGTTGAAGCTGAAGTATTCATTAACAGGTAGGACATTGTGGCAGATGATTTTATGAACTACATTTAGATCAGATTGAAGGCGACGTAGCTCTAAGTTGTCTAAGCCTACAATTTCAAGTCTGGTGGAATAAGGAATTCTGTTGCGAGTAGAAGAGTGGAGGACTCTTCTTGAGAAGTATTTCTGGACTCTCTCAATTGTATTTATGTCCAATATGTAGTGCAGGTTCCAGACAGGTGAGCTGTATTCAGGGATTGGTCTGGCAAAAGTTTTGTATGCTCAGGTTAGCAGAGTAATATTGCCAGAGAAGAAGCTATGCAAGATTAGGTTGACAACTCTTAGTGCCTTTTTGGCAATGTTGTTACAATGGGCTCTGGCACTTAGGTCATTAGATATGAGTACTCCAAGGTCTTTAACAGAGTGATGGTCGTCTACAAGGTCGTGTCCTCCAAGTTTATATTTTGTGTTTGGATTCTTTTTCCCAATGTGTAAGACAGCATTTGTTGGTTGAGATTTGTAGTTGCCAGTTATCAGACCATTGTGATACATGGTCAAGGTCTTTTTGAAGGGTGGAAGGGTGGAAGAATAGCTTAACATCATCAGCAAAGAGAACGCAGTTGCTTATAATATGATAACAAAGATTGTTGATATAATGTACCTCCATTTCTTCCCCATCTGTTTTCCAGGAATTGAGAGGGCCAGATGCCATGATCTTAGTTTTCTTAATGTTGAGTTTCAAGCCAACTTTTACACTCTCCTTCTTCACCCGCATCAAGAGGCTCTTTAGTTCCTCTTCACTTTCTGCCATTAGAGTGGTATCATCTGCACATCTGAGGTTGTTGATATTTCTCCCGGCAATCTTAATTCCAAATTTTGATTCATCTAAACCTGCCTTTCTCATGATGTGTTCTGCATATAAGTTAAATAGGCAGGGCGACAGTATGCAGCCTTGCCTGACTACTTTCCCAATTTTGAACCAATCAGTGGTTCCGTGTCCAGTTCTCACTGTTGCTTCTTGACCCGCATATGGTCTGGTACTCCCATCTCTTTAAGAACTTGTCACAATTTGTTGTGATCCACACAATCAAAGGCTTTATAAAGCATAGTCAATGAAGCAGAAGTAGATGTTTTTCTGGAACTCCCTAGCTTTCTCCATGATCCAGCGTATGTTGGCAATTTGATCTCTAGTTCCTCTGCCTCGTCAAAATCCTGCCTGTACTTCTGGTAGTTCTCGATCCACATACTACTGGAACCTAGCTTGTAGGATTTTAAGCATAACTTTACTAGCATGTGAAATGAGTGCAATGGTGTGATAGTTTGAACATACTTGAACAAACTGTTTAGAGATTTTGAAATAAGAATTCGCATATGAATACATTTAATAATTACATAAACATAGCTAATTAGCCTTATGTAATATAGGAAACCTTGATTTTTATTGAACCCCTGATAAAATGCATTTGATTGTCTAATAAATCAGTTGCTCTGTGCGCAAACTTTTTACAATTTCCTTTCTAAGGGATTGCCTTAAATACAGGTAGTCCTTGACTTGCAACCATTTGTTTAGTAGCTGTTTAAAGATACAACAGGTCTGAAAAAATGGACTTATGACTGTTTTCTCACACTTATGACCATTGCAGCCTTCCCACAGTCTCATGATCAAAATTCAGTTGCTTGGCAACTGTTTCACCTTTATGATGGTTGCAGTGCCCCGGGTCATGTGATCATCTTTTGTGACCTTATGACAAGTAAAGTCAATGGGGAAGCCCAGATTCATTTAACAATTATGTTACTAACTTAACAACTGCAATGATTCACTTAACAAGTGTGGCAAGAAAGGTCATAAAATGGGACAAAACTCACTTAACAACTGTCTTGCTTAGTAACCAAAATTTGGGGCTCAATTGTAGTTATAAGTTGTAGTTGGCCACAAATATTTTAGAAATGTGAACCTTCCCCACAATTCAGCTTAAAATTAGATGAGTTCTTAGCTATCATTCACTGTATATACCTATACAGAAGCAGGAGTTAACTAGGTCTTATGTATAGCTATGTTTATATCAATATGAACTTCAAGCTTAGTCCCTTCGGTTCCAATGATGTGATATGGAATTATATCTAAAATGTTTAGCCTGGATGCTTACTAGAACTGTTTAATTTAATTTAATTTAATTTTAGTATTGAGTTTTTAGTCAAGTTTACTAGGAAGTATAATTCAACAGGGATAGGCTTAATGAGTAATTAGTTCAAGGAATGCAATGCCAAGATGAAATTTTAATTATCAGAAGCCTTCTGAAGCCAGGTAACCCTTATGGCCTGTCAATTTCCCCTACTCTTTTTGGTAACATTTATCATTAGCTTTATGGCATCAACAGAGTAAATTTGGAATCTAGATTTTTTTTAAAGTGCCAAACAATGAGGTTTGAATGGAGATAACACATTAACTGAATCCAAAACCTTAATGGGTTGAATAAAAATTTGGACTGAGTGGCCAAATATAATGATTCCAAGTTTTTTTTCCATCCTACTAATTAGATTTTTTTTCTTAGTTGCCTACTCTTTACTCTTTTGCCCATGAAACAGCTAAAAATGTCAGACTTCCAAATCTTTCATTGGAAAACAGCTGGAGTCCCAAAGCTGCAAACACAGTATGAAGCTGTTATTCCAGTTTTTCACAAATCTATTGCTTTTATTCATTTTTACCTCATTAATCCTAATAATACCCTGCTGGATAATTCTTGATCAGCTTTTTTCCCCACCTTCCCACTTAACATTTTTCATTTCCTCTGGATAGTTTTAATTATCTTTCATAATCATTATTAGTCCAAATTATACATATTAAACTCTTTTGATCTCCTGAGATTGTAGACTCGGATTCAGTGATGATTTTCTCTTGAAACCTATTTTTAAATGTTTGTGTGTGTATCTATCTATCTATCTATCTATCTATCTATCTATCTATCTATCTATCTATCTATCTATCTATCTATCTATCTATCTATCTATCTAAACTATAACTTTATCTACACACACACACACACACACACACACACACACACACACACACACACACACCACATTTTTACTGATAATGAAAATGAAGGGAGACTAGTATAGATCTATTTCAAGCTATTTAGCTCTCATCAGCTAGCCATAACCTTACTGGGATTTGAACCTGGGCAGCCTGCCTATAAGGCAGTACCTTTAACCTTTAAGCCACAGGCTCTCCTCCTGTATCAGCTGTATCAGCTTGTACTATATACACATACACAGTATATATATATATATATATATATATATATATATATATATATATATATATATATATATATATATATATATATATATATATATATATATATATATATATATACACATATACACATAGTATATATATATATATATATATATATATATATATATATATATATATATATATATATATATATATATATATATATATATATATATATATATATATATATATACACATACATACACACACACACACACAGTATATACATATATACAGTATATATCTATATACCTATATACCTATATACCTATATACCTATATACAGTATATACAGTATATACAGTATATACAGTATATACAGTATATACAGTATATACCTATATACCTATATACATATATACATATATACATATATACGTATATACGTATATATGCATATATGTATATGCATTTAAATATTATGTTAAACAGCATTTACAACTATATATGACATGCTAACCAACTGTCATTCAGGGTATGGTTTAATTTTGAAATTCATAATATTTTGAATATAAAATTCAGATCAGTGCTACTAAACAAATATGGTGGGAAAATAGTAGACACTGGGAATATGTACAGATCAATATTTTAAAGGAATTTTTTCCCTATAATTTACTCTATGTGGTTGTTTTCAGCTGATAAAACCACTACAGAATCCTTTTACCAATTTCTCTCTTCCTTTAGATTTTTCATAACAAGTCTGTGAAGTAATAACTATTCCAGATGCAGTATATTGTGTAAAACTGTAGTATTTCTCCAAAAGCACAATTGACAACAAAAGCTCAGAATGAGCAAATTAATTAACTAACTGTGAAATCAAATAAATCTCACAGCAGTGACTCTGGTATAAGCTAGATAAAATAAGACTTTAAGTTCATGTAAATGCGGTAGTTCTAGCTGGAGTAAAACCAGAAGTTAAACCAGGGGCTTTTAAAACTGTATTTCCCAATAAAGCATTTAAATCCTACAAAAATAAAATGAGAGGACTGAGAATTTAGTGTTGATGCTTGCTTTCTTTGCTTTAGCAAAATAAAAGAAATACACACCCCATTTGTCTATTGTTTATTCCTGCAATTTTTAAATTCATTAATAAATTTAAAACTCTATTGAATTACTTAATTAAATAAATTATAGGAAACACACTGTTGAAACATTCTTCCATCTTTTTAATGTATTTCCCTTTTTATATATATATAACAGAGGATTTTCTGAAATCTCTGATTGTACGATTGTAGCAATCAGAGATTCAGAGATGTGACCAGCATGTCATCATGGAGCCCTGTTACCTTCCCACTGAAGTGGTACCTATTTATCTACTTGTATTTTGCATGCTTTCGAACTGCTAGATTAGCAAGTGCTGGGGTGGGGGTGGGAGCTCACTCTGTCATGTGATGCTCAGATCTCAAACCTGGGCTGCCAATTTTCTAGCCAACAAGCCCAGCATCTTAACCGCTGAGCCCCCATGCCATCCTATACATTGCTCTATGCTCTATTTAAATTATACTTATTTTTACCTGTGTAGCTATTGTGGTGTCATAATATGTAAGGACTAAAAGGGACCTTGAAGAATCTCTTTTCCAACATCCTGCCTAGTACAAAAAACTTCTAGTACAGGAATACTGGCAGATATCCCTCCAGCCTTTGAATAAGCATTTCCAGCAAAAGAGAGTCCATCATTAAGAAAGTAGGGTTTATCATTGAAAGCAATTACTTTTTGTTGTTGTTAGTTGTGAAGTCATGTCCGACCCATCTCGACCCCATGCACAACGTTCCTCCAGGTCTTCCTGTCCTCTACCATCCCCATTTAAGCTCACGCCGACTGCTTCAGTGACTCCATCCAGCCATCTCATTCTCTGTTGTCCCCTTCTTCTTTTGCCCTCAATCTTTCCCAACGTTAGGCTCTTCTCCAGTGAGTCCTTCCTTCTCATTAGGTGGCCAAAGTATTTGAGTTTCATCTTCAGGATCTGGCCTTCTAAAGGGCAGTCATGGTTGATCTCCTCTAGGACTGACAGGTTTGATCGCCTTGCAGTCCTAGGGACTCGCAGGAGTCTTCTCCAGCACCATAGTTCAAAGCAGAGGTGGGTTCCTGCCAGAGCTGCCCAGTGCGCCGCTCCAGTAGGGAGCGGCGGATTGCGCAACTGCTCCAGAGCCCTCTCTGCTGGTCCATTGCGCGCATCGCCATTTTTTCTGGGTGATTTTGGGTCGATTTTGCTTCTGCGCATGCACAGAAGCAAAATCTCTCCGAAATTTCATGAGGGGGCGCGCGTGTGAGATTTCGGTGAAATTTCACTTCCGCGTATGTGCGGAAGCAAAATTGCACCAAAATCTCTCACGCGCGTCTCCTTGCGAGATTTTGGCACGATTTTGCTTCTGTGCATACTCAGAAGCAAAATCGCATTAGGGGGCATGCGTGCGCCCCCGAAACTTGGAGATGCACATGCATCCCCTCACAAGATTTTGGCGCGATTTTGCTTCTGCGCATGCGCAGAAGCAAAATCGCACAAGGGGGCGCGCACGCCCCCCCAAAACTTCGAGATGCACCAGCACCGGTAAGAGGGCAACCCACCACCTTTTTCAAAGGCCTCAATTCTTTGGTGCTCAGCCTTTACCTTTAGGTTAAAGCAATTACCTTTAGGATACATTTTTGGATGTCCAACTGAAACTGATTTCCTTGTCATTTAAGCTTGTTCTTGCTTGTCCTATTTCCTAGAATAATCTTAGTATGATAGCTCTTTATCTATGTGATTTGTTTCTCTTCGGACCTCCAAACTAAATATATCCATTCCAGATATTTTTTTCCCTTTCTTTCCAGATCTCTTATTATCTTGGCTAGTCTCCATGAGACACAATCAGTTTGTCGATTTCCTTCCTAAATTACAGCACCCAAACTGAATGCATTATTCCAAGGATGGATTGATCAATGCAGAACCCAGGAGAATGGAGCAAGGATAACTAATAAGAGGTCTGTGTCATTCTTTACATCGTACAACATTTACCATTTAAAAAGATAGGGTCAGTCTTTATTTGTTTATGCTCTTAGTCATGCATGCTCTTATGCTCTCTCTTTTTCTCACGCACACACCACTCGCCAGAGAACAGAGAAAGGAACCCGGATAACTTCACATCTGTTTCTTGGCGATAGATATAAATTTTGCATACTTCCTTGCCCTGCACTGAAAGGATGAGTAACTCCTGCCTCATTCAGAGGCTACAACAGTGAATAGAAGCAGTTTTCTTTTTTTAATTGGCTGAGGTTGTGGGGAGGAGATGTTTTCTAGGGACAGATGAGCAGGAAATAGCTGTCAGCAAAACAAATGTCTTGTTTATTTCTTCTAAGGCAAACTTTCAGTAGCTGGGCCTGAAGAGGGAAATTAGCTTCCCAAATGATTTCCCAGAGTTGTCAAACTTTGCCTGTACCATCTCTCCAAGGTGTGGGATACTGATTTTGCTTTCCAAGAAAGGATCACAAAGAAACAGTTGACCCATTATTGAGGCAGTGCTTCATCCAATATTTTAAGAATATTATTTTCCTACATATTGACACTCCTTGATTATTTGTAATTAACCTTATCTTTGGCTTGGATTGCTTTATTTCAGTACTTGTACGTAATCATATAAGCATTTAAGGCAGATGAAGATGAGATGAGATGAGATGTGTGTGTGTGTGTGTGTGTGTGTGTGTGTGAGAGAGAGAGAGAGAGAGAGAGAGAGAGAGAGAGAGAGAGAGAGAGATGTACATACAGTGCAATTAGTAATGAAAAGAGGCCAACACCATCAAATAATTCCCTTTCACTTGTTTTTTACAGATGACTGTGCCAGTCTAGAAACAAAAATTTGAAATGGGTAGCAATTTTATTCATTAAAAGTATTATTAAGCTCTCTTTCATAAACAAAGCAGAGTAGAACTTTTTTTCCCACTCTGTGTCACCTTTCTGGAAAAAAACACCTCATTTTCCAGATTTTTTTTCCCCCTGAATTTCTTTTTTCAGCTGCTGTTTTTCTCAGAATTAGAATGGGCCTGGTGTTCCGAAGATGTAAAACTACAGTTTGTCTGCCAGTGCAGCTGTTTTTATTTCCACTTTAGTAGTAGAAGCCTGGGGAGCTGTAGGGCATGACCAGATGGCCAGACAAAGCACTTTGTATGCGATCTATAAGCTGGCAGAAAAGCATGCCAGCATACTTTGCACTACCTTTATTTCCAGTAATTGCTGCTGTTTTTTTCAGTTTTAACATGGGACAAATTAATAAGCAGATTTGTGTATACCTTTTTCATCATGGCTCACCCGCCAACAAAAAGAACAAGCATCAGCCATTCTCTTTAACATGTAGTGGGCCAGGATGGGTGAGAATAGGCAAGTGCTTAGAACAGCTGGGTAAGTTACATACCAATATGGCCAACAGATTGTAGGCTTGTAAGTTCTCTGCACCTGATATCTGTCAGATAGGTGATTTCTGAATTCAAGTTTGGCATGTTTCTAAAAACATTAAATCTGTGTCTCAAAACAGCCCAGCAGACAGGGAGAGAAAGAGCCTGGGCTAAAATGCAATGAAGGGGAGCGCTTGGTGACTTTATTTATTTTCTCACCTTTATTGTTTTTGTAAACAGCTCAAGTCAGCAAATATATCTAATGCTCCTTCTTCCTCTTATTTTCTCAACAACAATAACCCTGTGAGGTGAGTTGGACTCAGAGAAGGTGAGTCACCCAGCCAGCTTTCATGCCAAAGCAGGAGTAAAACTCATGGTTTCCTGGTTTCTAGTCTGGTGCCTTTTGTACTGTAATTTGTACAAGAGTCCCTCTGTGAACTTCTGGAATTTTGCTGAACACAAAAGAGTGACAATCAGCGGGGAAAGGTGTATATAGTCCACTCTACACTCCTGAGATGCCTGGTTTGTGGTGTCTCTTCAAGAGAGAAATTCTTTCCAAAATTTCTTTTGATGTTTTTTCATAACTGATTGCATCAGTCAACACAACCACTCACTAATTAAATTGTTAAGGAGTTATTGTGCTGTTAAGCACATACACAGCGAAATGTGTTGTAGTAATGGTGTTGCAGTTTGATATGAATGCTATTCAGTCAATAAACAGAATACGTTTAGTATGTACAAAATAGTTTTACTTGAATAGTAGCAAAGTTAAATAGGAAGTCCAAGTCATACACAGTTATTTCAGTCAATGCGAAGTTTCTTCTTCTTGCCTATCTTTGTTTTAACTCACAAAGATTACAGCTATCACTTAATTCTATACTATCACAGATAGTTACTCTTCTTCTTTTCACAGCAATTTCACACAGCCATAAAGTAATCTACTCATCAGTAAAGCAGCACAGAGAGTCTTCAATCCGGAACACACCGTCAAACACCAATCACCACACTAAACCATAAACCACCAACCACATTGAGCATGCTCTGTTGCTTGCTTATATAGTAATCATCCACAATGCATTTAAAGCAATATACACATAACAATGATTTGTGGCTTAATCATATATTAACAAACCCAATCGTTTGAACAGGGTTCTAACATAAATAAAGCAATATCTCTCTTATATTTGATATAATGCAGGAAGTCCCTTTTTTCTTATTATTTAAACAATCCTCTCAGCAGGATACTCAATCTACAGGCATGAATCAAATTATGAAGATTCCTATAGAAATATAACAAAGCGTTGGTGTCTCATAATCTATGTCCAGGAGAAGACAGAGTACCAGTTCTGGCTAAAAGCAATTCACTTATTCCATTGAGAAAGCTTCATTAATCTTTGGGCTCTTTCAGGTGAAGATCAAAGTGCTGTTTCATAGTAAGAGAGACAGTTGGGGACAATCATTTCTCCCGTCTCCTGCCACCAATGACATCATTTCCAGTCTCAGCTTCTTTGCCAACCTAATATCAATAGCCACCAGAGTCACTGAGAAGCATAAAATATAATAAGCCGTCCTTATTATCCTTAAAATGTGGCTGACTTGGATGGAACAAATGTGGATGGGTGATTGGGATAGAGGTTTAAGCCATCTTTCAGATTGCAAAGGTAGTCTGCAACACTATCATATCTCTTGGTTTGTTTCTCACTACAAATCTCCTGAATGCACCAGTAACAAGAAAATTTGAAAATGTTCAATCAGTCTTCTTACCAAAAATAGTCCATTTGACTGGTTGCTGGAGCAAGGTGATGCTCTTGTCAATTTCACCTCACCTCCTAAACATCCCAAATCAATAAGTTTTGCAAGGGAATGCTGATAGCAAGCAGCCACTGCACCAGGAGTATTGGATGGAATGGGCAGATAAGTGTTGATATAGACAAATTAGCACCAATATACTAAATTTATGTAGGATATATTTCTGTAAGATGGCAAGCAGGCACAAGCAGGTGATACAACACCTATCACATTGCCATTCACATGGGATGAAATTCTTGAGCTATTTATCAGAGCATCTCTGCCTTGCCTGTACAAGCAATGGTGTGCCAGTGTTACAAAATGTTAGCATTTTCAGTTCTATAAAGAGGTCACATGGAGTCTGAGACATGCCTGTAAGATGCAGTCAAGAAGTTTGTGGTTGAAAACATTGCACATTCGTGCCCTCAATAAATGGTTAGTAGGACATTTTTACACATGGGCAAGTAGGACAATGCAGACGAGCAATTAAACTTAAGAGAATTATTGAAAATAGAATTTCCAAAAGGAAGAGAAGAGAGAAGTCACCATCGTCTTCTATGGTCAAAACTAGAATTTTAGCATAGCTTTAGGCAGTAGCATCATTATTTTTAAACTATCTACTGTCTTTCTAATCAGAATTTTTAAGTGTGAAACAATATTTTATTTTATTTTTTATTTTCTTTTTCATTCTTAACTTTTTGAAAATCATATGTGCAAAATGGTAGGTATATCACTATTGTGTCCTAACAAGTAAAGGCATTATGTTTTATATCAGTTCTACAGAATAAGTCCAAAGTTGTTAGACGCAATTTGCAACCTGACACTGAGGAATTAAAAGGAAAATGGTTGTGGGTGGAAAAAAAGAGAAATTTTTCTGTTTTTTGAGAAGTTTGAGTTAAGCTAACAGAAAGGTGGCTCTATTTTTTTCTTAGCTATTCTATTCTTTCCACAAATAGTTTTCCATTATCCTCTACTGAATCTTGAAAAATTGATTGTCAGCCCATAGAGCCTTCCCCGACAAGTGACCTATTTCTCAGCTTTATGATTTCAGCCAGCAACCCACCTACCAGCTCCCAATAAGACTTCAGTCTTTTCTAATGCAGCTGCTGACTGCAGCCCTTAGGGGATCTGAAGTGCAGTGCCATCAGTTACAAACTAAACTGTGGATGCAACGATGCTAAAGTCAAATACGCTGAAGTTGAATTCCCCAAAAAACCTAAGTTTTTAATGTAAGTTTCCATGTCCTCGAATCCAAAGGCTGGCTAATTTACTTGTCATGGACCAATTTGCATTATCTTTACAGAGTTTATACAGTGTGGCTATGGTTACAGAATCATTTTTATTATTTTTATTTAGTTTTTCAAACATGTACAAGATGTTGTACATGTTTAAGTATAAATATAAACATGGACATGAGCACATGAAATGAGTATAAATAAATGGGGGACAGTAGGACAGAGACAGCGCTGGTGTGCTTATGCATACACACCCCTTACAGACCTCTTAGGAATGGTGTGAGGTCCACGGTAGACAGACAAGGTTGAAGCTATGGGGGTTTGAGGAAGTGACAACAGAGTCAGGTAGTGCATTCCAGGCATTGACCACTCTATCGCTGAAGTCGTATTTTCTGCAATCAAGTTTGGAGCTATTTACCTTGAGTTTGTATCTATTGTTTGCTTCTGTATTATTGAGGTTGAAGCTGACGTGGTCATTGACAGGTAGGATGTTGTAGCAGACAATTTTGTGTATTATGCTTAGGTCAGACCGTAGGCGGAGTAGTTCAAGGTTGTCCAAGCCCCAAATTTCAAGCTTGGTGGCAAAAGGGATTCTATTGTGGGCAGCGGAGTGGAGTACTCTTCTCTTGAAATACCTCTAGACCTGCTCAATTGTATTAATGTCCGATATATAGTGTGGATATTCCTGGCAGACAAGCTGTATTTGAGGATTGGTCTGGCAAAGGTTTTGTATGCCCTAGTTAGCAGTACAGTGTTACCGGAGAAGAAGCTTCGCAAAATTAGGTTAACAACTCTTAATGCCTTTTGGGCAATGCTTTTACAGTGAGCTCTGGAGCTTAGATCGTTTGAGATGAGTACTCCTGTGACTCCATTCACTGAAGATCAACATATCCTTGGTGCCACAAGCATCGCTTACCAGCTCCAATAAAATAGCTATGTTTCCTGGACAGAGCTATCCAATTCACAGTAGTTTGTACTTTGAATTGCTCATAATTAAATTAGTGCAACATTCTCTGTTGGACTTCCCTGCAGGGTGGTTTGGAAACAATAGCTTGTGCTATGGCTAGATTTCTCAGATGAATAAATTTTATGACTTCTATGCTTAAGGCTCTGCATTGGCCACCAATCAGCTACCAAGCCATTCTCAAGGTGCTATTATTGACTCAAAGCCCTAAAAAACTTGGTTTGCTGGTTTCTTTACAGGGCTACCTGATCTTTGGGTTCTTAGTGTCTTCACTAAGTTCAATTCCCAAAAATCATCATTTCAAAATATATTTTATATTACTTCAAAGAGAGCTTATTTTATTCATAAGATAGAAATATGCCATTCTTCAAATGAGGTTTCCATTGTTTGGGAGGTAAGGTTAGTTTCAGCTAAGGATGATTGATAGTGGATATGAATTTCTTAGCATCATAAATTAAGGCTATTGGCATAGCAGATGGAAAAATCCATTGGTATTTAACCACGAATACATTTCTGCAAAAATTCTAGAGTGGCATATGTTACAACTTCACAATCCTTCATTGAACTCTTTTAATATTTTGACTGAAAAATGAGAAACACGGGTGTGATTGATACAAGTAGGCTTGGTTCACAGCAACAACGTAAAGCAACAAAAAATCTTGAAGGATCGTCTTGTTTTGTCTAATTATATCTCAGGTTTTCTACTCTATAACCTTCAATCCAAAATAACTATTAACTTAATATACAGTATGGTATATAAATATGTGGCAGGGAATAGGCAGTTTAAAGGATATGAGAGCCAGTTTGGTCTAGCGGTTAAGGCACAAGGCTAGAAACCAGAGTTAGAGACTGACACGTGGTGATTTTCTGATTCTGTATGTATTCATATGTCATACATTATGACCCAGAGGTTCTTAGCAAAGTGAAGCAGTCACATGAGGTGTGATCTGCGCAAAAGTGAAATTCCTTTGTATTCCTCCATTTTCATTCTACACTTAGTCCTTCATTGAGAAGGACGCATATTTGAGCTGCCAAGATGTAATTATTAAGTTTTAGGTTTTTATATTTCTTTTGTACCAAAATAAATATTTTATTATTCTTAGAATTTATACTCGAGTTTATTTTATCAAAGATTGGGTTCCGAGGGAAAAGATCCGTCGCCTCTACAATTTATTATTCTTATCTTAACATGGTAGCAATCGGACGGCTCGAACTTTATCTATAGTTAACAGAGACTCTGAGTTCTAGTCCTGCCATAGCCATGAAAGCCAGCTGGGTGATCTTGGACCAGTCATTCTCTCTCACTTCAACTCATCTCATAAGGTGGTTGTTGCAGAGAAAATAGGAGGAGAAAGGTGTGTTGGATATAAGTTATTTGCAAAAACAATAAAGGTGGGATGTATGTACATATGTCTCTGTGTGTGAGAGAGACATTCTATGTATTCTTGTACACTCTCTTAAATAAACACACACATACAAATGTCAATATTGTCCATTGATGATAAAAATATATTTTAAAGCCTTAAAACTTGATCGTTTTCATTTCATCACAATTATTACAAAATGTCCATGGCATGCAGAAGTGATTTTCAATGATCAGTTAAAATTTTGAACTGTGGCAATAGTGCTTATCCATATAAAACAAAGCTCCTGCTAATTGTGAAGAATGCCAAAGAGTAAATAGCAAAAGAATACCGACAGAATATTAAATTAAATTGCACATGCTTTCATGGACAGGAACAACATTCCAGTAATAGCAAATATACAAGTGGCCATAAAGTTGAGGCAGTAATTTAAAACACTTGAATATGATGGTTGACAAAATACTAGAAAAAATAAAATCAGAAGAAATACTAACATTGATGGAAGCAGGTGTATCAGACAAAGCACAGACTAACCTCTAGGGAAATAATATTCAGTATAGCTTTTGTCATGTAGCTTTATATTAAATGAAAAACATTTTTCAATATGGCAAAAGTCTTGGGGAAAAATTTACACTTTGTATACAGTTCTGCTCCATTACTCTCGTACAGCTATGAAGCCATATGAAAAATTTAAAGAAGTTTGTAGAGCCAGCATGGTAGCTTAGCAGGAAAATTCAACCATGTATACACAATAGACAGTAACTTCAGTGGTTAAAAGCAGCACTGCGACCTTCAGCTGATTGCTAGTTCAGCAGTTCAGCTGTTCAAATCTCACCGGCTCAAGGTTGACTCAGCCTTCCATCCTTCTGAGGTCCGTAAAATGAGGACCCAGATTGTTGGGGGCAATATGCTGAACTCTGTAAACCGCTTAGAGAGGGCTGTAAAGCACTATAAAGCGGTATATAAGTCTAAGTACTATTGCTATTGCTATTGATGACTGAAGACCAGATTACAAATTCATAAGCAGGTCTAGAAAATCTGGAGCAGTTTAGAAACTTACCTTTTTTGGCAATGTCATTAACAAAAATAAGGCAGAAAGGCAAGTATATTCTTAGGCAGCTCTGATACCTTAGGAAGGAGCAATAAAGTCACCTATAAATACCATATCCTTATTTTATTTTTTATTAATAATAGATTTATTGATATTAAATTATTCTTAAGTTTTGTGAAATGCTTTGCACTTGTTCCTATACAATATATTTCTGGATTATTAAGAACCTAGAAGAAACTTGTCTACCATATAATATAGCTGCAACAGATTAACTGAAAAAACCAAGTACATATATAGATTTAAAGAATAGTTTTGCAGAAGGACAAATTTTAATTGCTGATTTGTGCTGACGGCACGGGTTTGGATAGTCATTTTTATCTCACTGTTAATTAAAACTTTACAGATTCAGTATAGGGGTCTGTTTTCAATAATAAAATATTACAAACATTTACAAATGGTTTAAAATGAATATTAGTGCCAATCACTATTTAATGTTTTTTAATGCATGAATTTGCTGTCATTAACTAGGTTTCTTCACAAGTAATCATTGAGTGGACAAATGAAAGCAACTGAGAATCCAGATTGCCTTTCTATTCCCTCAGATAGTTGGCCATTTCTCACAAATACTAAAATACACACAAATGTGTCTTTTTGTGTGTTTTAAGAAAAGAATTAACTATCCTATATTCAACTTTCACAAGTCTGAATATATGAAGAAGGGATTCTACTGAAAATTTCTGAAAAGTTGTAAAGCCTATAGAATGGGCAGAGGAAGCCAAAATGAGGTCTAAAACCTCATCCAGTAATTTGGTAGACAGAGTCAGGCTTCAGATTACCCCAAACCTTCTTTTTATTTATTTATTTATTTCATCAGGCATGTATTAGATAACAGATATAATTATAAACGTAATTATGAATACATGACATGGATACGAATAAAAGGGAACATTAGGGCAGGGACAGTAGGCACACTGGTGCGCTTATGCACGTCCCTTAAAATTATTCTTTGTATGATCTTGATATAACAATGAAGGAATGTGTTATCAAATGTTGCATTGCATTAATGATAGAAATAAAGCTCTTATTCTATGCTTTGGAGAACTCCGATTGCTTAGTTATTAAGAATTAATTCATGAAAATTGTAGTAATCACAGCCAAATCCATCTGAGACAAAAGGCCAAACTTTCCTCAATTTGCAATAGTTGAAGATTATTGAAGAGCATATTTTCAATTTTTATTCAGCAACACCACAACATAAGCTCCTAACTCTTGGTACAAAGTGCCCTGTAATATGGTCCCCAAATTCTCCACAATGTTTGGGGAATTCTAACAGATGGTCATTTTTCTGAAGTAATGCATCAATATGGAATGTGTTGATTTAAGATTAATGTTTGAAAACCACTGAACAGGAAAATCCAGAATATCATTGGCGTCGGAAGAAAATTATACTTCCTGAGGTTCACACACAGAGAATCACACATAGTCAAATAGAGCTACATTTATTAGCAGCTTGGTTAATTCTGCTGAACAGGTGAGCAGTTGTGCTATATTTGGTACCTTTGTATTGCAAAAGACAGTTGTGACCCACATACTTTAAATTAATCACTATATGACATTTAAAATAGTTATAAAGCAAGACACAAAGGTTTAATTAATCATTGCTGTCAAACCTTACCACATTGTATATTGTCTGTAATTTTCAGCAAACTTCTCTGTTAGAAAGAAGTTAAATATGTGTCATGACACATAGCTTCTTTTCATTGTGTTCTCATAAACACTTTTTTTAAAAAAGAAGCAGTAGCAATACTGCTGTGAAAGCAAGGCTTAAAATATATCTACTGAGGAAACTAAATGCAATCAAGCTTTCTCCTCTACATTCAATAATTCAAGGTACGAAAAACGTATAAGCAAGGGCATGTAGAAGAAAAAGGCAAAATAACTACAGGGTCCCTTGGAAAAAAAGAAGCCCGATTTATTTTTCAAGGGGCCCAAAAAATTGGATTCTTTGATCAGGTTCAACTTGACAACATAAAAGCCAATCACTTTGATTATTTTTAGACCATACATGCAAATGCAAAAGACCTCTTCCATTCAAGAAAGCAATTACGAGTTTGTTTGTTTGTTTGTTTGTTTATATGATTTTTTTCCCCAAAACAACCTCCACCACAAGTTATGCTATATCAAAGTATTTTGCACTTCAAACATTTCTAAGCAATTTTGCTATAATCTTTGGAAAAGTACTTAGGATACTTGCTTAATTTTTTCAAAGATGCAAATCTTGCAGATTTCTCTCAATTGAAAGCCAGAAATGTATGATACGAATTTATTGAAAGCAAATACATGGATGACATTTTCTGAAGTCAGTCTTTGACAAAAAAAACCTAGGGAACTGTCAAAACCTGACTCAAAAGTAAATAAGATTCCTGGATTCCCTACTTCCTACATGTCTATAACCATTGAAAAATATGTAATTTACAAGAATCCTAAAACTTTTCTCATTGTCACTCTTAATGAACATATTGGTAATAGGAAGAAAGAGTTATCAATCCTCCAGGGCCAACTGTCCTATTAGGTAGAAGGACACAATTATCTCAGACAGATTTACCACAAAAGAACAGCAAATTGTTATTTATTTACTTCATTGCTCATTGATTGTCTTTTTACTGCCTTGGTCGCCCTGATGGATGATCTCTGGCGGGCCTGGGATGGAGGAAACTCCTCCATCCTGGTGCTACTTGACCTCTCAGCGGCTTTCGATACCATCGACCATGGTATCCTTCTGCATCGGCTCGGCGAGTTGGGAGTGGGAGGCACCGTTTTACGGTGGTTCTCCTCTTATATTGCCGATCGGATGCAGTCGGTGTTGGCAGGAGGGCAGAGATCGTCCCCTAGGCCCCTATCATGTGGGGTGCCTCAGGGGTCGGTTCTCTCGCCCATCCTGTTTAATATCTACATGAAACCGTTGGGTGAGATCATTCGCAGTCATGGGGTGTGTTTCCATCAGTACGCTGATGACACCCAGCTGTACATCACCACCCCGTCTGACTTCAGGCAGGCAGTTGATGTAATGTGCCGTTGCCTGGACGACGTTAAGATCTGGATGGGGAGGAACAGACTCAGACTCAATCCCGACAAGACTGAGTGGCTGTTGATATTGCCTCCTAAGGATCATGACAACTACCCCTCCTTGGTCTTTGAGGGTGCGAAACTGACTCCCTCAGACCTGGTCCGCAACTTGGGGGTCCTCCTAGATCCACAGCTAAAATTGGACCACCATCTTTCTGCTGTGGCTAGGGGGGCCTTTGCACAGGTCCGCCTGGTGCACCAGTTGCGGCCATATTTGGAGAAGGAGGCTCTACTCACGGTCACTCATGCCCTTGTCACCTCGCGCTTGGACTACTGCAATGCGCTCTACATGGGGCTACCCTTGAAGAGTATCCAGAGACTTCAGCTGGTGCATAATGCGGCTGCGCGTGCTGTGGTGGGTGTGCCAAGGTACACCCACGTGACACCAATACTCCGCCAGCTGCATTGGTTGCCCATCGGTCTCCGGGTCCAATTCAAGGTGTTGATCACCATCTTTAAAGCCCTTCATGGCTTAGGACCAGGATATCTTCGGGACCGCATTCTGCCTCATACTTCCCTCCGACCGGTTAGGGCCCACAGAGTTGGCCTCCTCCAGGTCCCGTCGGCCAAGCAATGCCGGCTGGCGGGCCCTAGGGGGAGAGCCTTCTCTGTGGCCGGCCCCGTGCTCTGGAACCAACTACCCCCAGAGACCCGGACCATCCCCACTCTGCTGGCCTTCCGAAAAGCCGTCAAAACATGGCTTTTCCTGCAGGTGGGGGGGACAGCTTAATCCACCTGAGATTACCCCCCCCCCAAGTATGTATGATGTTGAATGGATGTTGTTGTTTTAATATTGCTTTTTTAAAAATTTGTATTTGTTTCTTTTTAATTACATGTATTTTGATTATTCTTGTATTTTTCCCTGTTGTACGCCGCCCTGAGTCCCTTGGGAGTTGGGCGGCATATAAGAATAACAAAATAAATAAATAAATAAATACTGCCAGGGATGAGGAATAAAATGGAATTTTCTGTCTCATATGCAGCCGTGGATTGAATGGGTAAAGACACCACTTTGTACTTTCTTCACACAGCAGTCCTGGTCTCGACTTGCAATCTCTGAACTTCACACATCTCTAATAACAAATGAAGGAAAGATGAAGGAGAAAGAGAGAAGTGGAATGTGTCAAAAGGAGTGGGGCCATCTCTGGAGATTGGGGAGAGGTGTCTTAAAAACCAGGATGGTAAATGGGACCATGTGATCTTCAATAACTCTAGGCAAAACAAAATACCTTATCACAGAAAACAGGTTAAGGTACTGCTTGGAAATATTTTTGCCAGATAATTAGACTCCTGAGGGAATATTAAAAGGTCTGCATCTAATGAACAGAATTGCTTAGGAGGTACTAACTTTTTGCAGAAAGTTTTCTTTTGTATTGTTTTTCACTATTGTTTCACTTCCTGAAATGATCAGACTAATATTCAGTGATCTGTTATTTTGCATCATGGCTTTGTTGAACCATGAACTTAATTTACTGTATATTTTAAAGTAGAAATCCCATAACAAGATATATTATTGATTCAAATTCCTGAAATAATTTATTTCAAGCCTGTCCCTGGATTTGCTAGAGTAAGGAAGCTAGCTGCCTGGATGCGTTCAAAATTTATTCCTTTAATTTTGTTTTTAATACTTTTTATTGGGAAACATTGTTAAAGAGACAGAGAAATGTATAATACATTCCTTTCCAATGAATCTACCAGTACCAAAATGGTATAGTTGCAATGCTGGCAAAATTTTGCTGGCAAGGGTCTATTTAAAATGGTACTTCATATGTGGCTAAAACAGCATGGGAGATTTTAATATCGTTGAAAAATAAATGTTGTAATCTTAGCCAGCAAAACCAGAAAGATCATTTTATATGTTTTGATATTATTATCAATGTGATTTATATTGCTAGCACAAATTTTTTAATAGTCCCCCCCCCCGATAAATAGTAGGGCCACTTGGTTTATTGAATTAGTAGCAGGTTTGCATTTTGAAATTGGAATAGTATCTACATTACATTTGAATTTATTGAATTTGATTTAATATTGCTCAAATTGTGTTTTACTGAATGTACAACTAGCAACAAAATCATCTTCAAAATGTTGTTTATACAAATGAATATTATTCTCTTTTACATTCTGATAATCAGGGAATATATAAAAAAATTTTAGAGGGAAAGAAAAGGAAAGGAAAAGCTACTCATAAGTCATGACCAAAATGAAAATGATCTCAGATATTAAAATAATCAGACTAAAGGGGAAAAAATAGCCTTCCCAACAATAAAAAAACCTATATCAATGCACAAATAATTGGGTTTCTGAAACCATGTTTTGTTAAGTTATTTAACAAAAGATTAACTTAAAAGATTCAGGAATTACACAAGGTTTGAACATTATTTAAAATTTAATGTATAATTTTCCAGGACTGTTGAACTCACAATATTTAAGACAAATGTCAAAGATTAAGGACAGGTTAATTTGTTTTTATTTGTTAAGTTCATGATACAAAGTAAATTATGAATTGCTGAGTAAATGTTTGCATACAGTTTTGTGTTTGGAACTTTTAAAGGTTGAAACATTCCTAAGGAGATTAAATACTTAAGCATTCTACTATCCTTTAAATCAAGGAAATTTTATAAACTCAATTACTGAATGACTCTGTCATTATGTGGCATATAGCATGATTAAACATTTTACTATTTCTCTCTAAAGAGTATCATTTCTAGTAGGATTAAATCTATGAAAATGAGTTTTCCTCTCTCCAATAATTATTTAGAAGAACTTGAAATACTTGTCGAATAATGTATTATGGGGTCATCAGTCAGAAACAGAAATACGCATGGAAAAACTGGTTACATATAATCAACGGTCTTGTGAGGTCACTACTAATTCTACTAAGCAAATGCATCTGTAAAGTTTTAACTGTAATATGATTAAGGCTTAATATGCTGGAAAGTAATCTCATGGATATCTTAAATCCACATGTTCTGCATGTAGTAAGGTAATGCAAGATAAGAAAGTAGCATTATAGTCTTCAGTGTACAAACAAATATATTTTTCCACAAATAAAGTTCCCTCCACATCCACACAATAAACAATATAAAGGGCTTATTCATAGTTCCCTATGGAAGGAATAAAAATACTTTCAACAACAGGAATTTCTAGTATCACTAACAATGACAACAAACCATTTATAAGATGCATTTTCATCTTACATACTGTAAGTAGACATTCTCTTATAAGTAAATACTTTCTCTCAGCACTGTCAAATCAGCGCAAATCTTTGTACATTATTTAGGTGTTCTGTGCCACACAGCATTAGTCCCAACCACTAGCATTTTTCACACAGTAGATCTTTACAACTCCAATTTTTCTTAGTTAGACAGTAAGGATAGTGCATGTAACAAAAAAGAACAGGGGTAACACTGAGAGGCAAACAAATAAATACAAATACTAGGAGCCAGCAATGCAAAGAAAAGGAGCTATGAGATACATGTAGTACATCTATTCATCCACAAGCCCCCGCCGAAAGGGCTCGCAATCTGGGTGTCCTCCTGGATTCACAGCTGTCCTTAGAGGACCATCTGACAGCTGTGACCAGGGCGGCCTTTTATCAGGTCTGCCTGATACGCCAGTTGCGGCCCTTTCTGGATCAGGATTCCCTGTGCACAGTCACTCATGCCCTCGGCACGTCGCGTCTGGACTACTGTAATGCTCTCTACATGGGGCTCCCCATGAAGAGCACCTGGAGGCTCCAGTTGGTCCAGAATGCAGCTGCGCGGGTGGTTTCGGGGGCTAATTGGTGCTCCCATATAACACCCCTCCTGTGCGAGCTGCACTGGCTTCCGGTGGTCTACCGGGTGCGCTTCAAGGTGCTAGTTACTACCTTTAAAGCACTCCATGGCATTGGACCTAGGTATCTCCAAGACCGCCTGCTGCCACAAACTGCCTCCCATCGACCAGTGCTCTCCCACAGAGAGGGCCTCCTCGGGGTGCCATCACCCAAGCAGTGTAGGCTGGTGACGCCAAGGGGGAGGGCCTTCTCTGTGGGAGCACCCACCCTCTGGAAACAGCTCCCTCTAGATTTAAGAACTATTCATGACCTGGCCACCTTCCGCCGTGTCCTCAAGACGTACTATTTTTATCAAGCCGGGCTGGCGTGAAAAGGTTTTTGGGGTTTTTAAGATTTTACCAAATTTTAATTGTATTGTCTTAAATCAGGGCCACATCTAATATTTTCTTTTAAATGTATACATATTTTAATGTTTATATTGTGTTTTTACTTGGCTGTTCACCGCCCTGAGTCCCCTGGAGAAGGGCGGTACATAAATAAATAAATAAATAAATAAATAAATAAATAAATAAATAAATAAATAAATAAATAAATAAATAAATAAATAAATAAATAAATAAATAAGCAATGGCCTCCAACAGCAAAGAGAAGTTTGTCAAAGAGTAGTAAATAGTAATAATTATAGCTATTGGGCTACCTCAATATTTTTCTTCCTTCTGTTGGAAATGACTTCAGCCAATAAATGAAACATGGATCAATTAAAAATAAAGAGTATTTATTGGAAATAAATAGCAGTTTGCAAAGTGTGATAGATCTTTTAGCCTGACCTTAAATTTAGGTTTTAACCAAAAGCCACCCCTCAAATTTCAAAAGCATTACATTTTATAGTCCCTAGCTTGACACTCCCCCCTGCCCCTCCTACATCATTTACAGACACCGATTACAGCTAATCCGTAATGCTAATCCAAATTTCTTTTCCTTACAACTTACTGTTTAGGGAATCAAAGTACATTCACACCAATTTTTCTTACTACAATCAGACTGCTTGTATAAACCATTTTAACATACAAAAATCCCATTTCATACAAACCAATCCACAATTATTTCAGGGAGCTTTTTCACAAGACAATGAACTCCATTTTACACACAAACACATATACACACACATATATCATTAATTTCCTGGCCAGCCAAATTTATCACAATCAGTTCAATCCCATTCAATTCTACACACTATTATTATAAATGCACATTTAAAATAATTTTTAACAGAAATCACATCAAATTGATCATGTCAACTTATCTAAGTCTTCCCATTTAGACAGGCTTTACCTTTTGATTACCTACTAAACCCCGGGGGGGAAGAACAACAAATCTTTTAAACAAAATCTTTATTCTTAGTTGTTTTAAAATTCTCTTGCTCTTTTGAAAATGGTTTATTCTCAAGATCTTTATAACACTGCAGTATTTATTTTGCTTTTACTCCTGGTTCCTCCTACCACACATAACAGCATTAACAAAAATCTTCTACAAACCTCCCATTTCAAATTAATTTAATACTCTGTTCCCCACAAAATAAGACATCCTCTGATAATAAGCCCAATCTGTTTTTTGAGTGCATGGCAATAAGGCCAAGCGCTTATTTCAGGGTTCAAAAAAAATATAAGATAGGGTCTTATTTTTGGGGAAACACGGTATGTTCCAGGGGTGAAATGCTCCCGGTTCGGGCAGGCCGGTCGGTCGTCGTAGAGCTGATAGAGCCAATAGCGATCGCAGCGCGAGGCTTCCCCCACCCGCTTCCCCCACCTGCCTGGACGCTGCCATTTGCGTTCTTTTACCCTCTGTGCTTGCGCAGCACGTTTTGCGCATGTGCAGAGGGTAAAAGAACACAAATGGCAGCATCCAGGTGGGTGGGGAAAGCGGGTGGGGGAAGCCTCGTGCTGCGATCGCTATTGGCTCTATCGGCTCTATGACGACCGACTGGCCCACCTGAACTGGGAGCATTTCACCCCTGGTATGTTCCCCAGTGGGCTCTGAGGGTCTATCTTTAATTTTGGATTTTTCCGAATTTTCTTCACACATTTCTCTTGAGACCCACTGGTTGCATTGCCCATAATTGGTTACCAGAAAGGAAAAATCCTTAGCAACTTGAGTGAGACCTTTATTACAACACCACTTTGCCCTTTACCATGATCAGGTGATAGGTAGGGGCTCCTCTTTCAATTAGTCCTTTACCATGGCCCAAGGGACCACTAGGGACGTCTTCATACAATTCTCACACACGTCTCAAGATTCTCAGATTCCTACCCAACCCACTACCGCCTAGGGAGTGAGTTCCTATACTAGAACTATTCACCCCTAAGTCCATGCGCATGAAATCACCCGGTCTGACTGGCAATCTCATAAATCTGGTTCCTTCCCTCTTCTTTCTGTTTTTAATCGATCACTATTTAAAAAAGGAATTCGTGCTTCATTCAGTGCTTCTGAACAGCTGACCCGACCGTGGGCTGTTGTAAATCAACAGGGCATGCCTCTCTCCCTCGACTCTGCTGTCCAGGGCATCAGAAGAAAACAGCAAATGCCCGCATTCCCCACCAATTTTGTTGGAAATGACTTCAGCCAACAAATGAAACGTGGATCGATTAAAAACAGAGTATTTATTGGAAAGAAATAGCAGTTTCCAAAGTGCGATGGATCTTTTAGCCTGACCTTAAATTTAGGTTTTAGCCAAAAGCCACCCCTAAAATTTCAAAACCATTACATTTTATAGTCCCTAGATTGACGTTCCCCCCTGCCCCTCCTACATCATTTACAGACACCGATCACAGCTAATCCGTAATGCCTCAGAGACAACAGCATCTCTGACATGTTCATCAACCCCTCCCCATTATTACCCATAAAATATTTTGCAAGCATAGCTCTTTCTTATCTCTATTGCCTTGGCATTAATAAATGTCTTTCTAGCATGGCCTTTTTTTAACAGTATTCAAACAAAAGACTATCTGTTCCTACAATGTTACCTATTTCAGCATGTACTTTCTACAACTAACTAAAAGCAAAATAATGATTAACAAGTTCAACAGAGTAACAGAGCTGGAAGGGACCTTGCAGGTCATCCAGTCCAACCCCCTGCTCAAGCAGAATTTAATCTTCTGCATTTATATAACTTTCTATATACTATTTTATCTTTGAATTTTCTTATATCCTACCCTTCCTTCCTTCCTTCCTTCCTTCCTTCCTTCCTTCCTTCCTCCCTCCCTCCCTCCCTCCCTCCCTCTCTCTCTCCCTCCCTCCCTCCCTCCTTCTCACTGGGAGAAAAATTAGTGATTTGCATTTAGACATAGCTCTGTTTTCATTTAATGCAATAAACATTATCTTGATTCTTCATATAGAGCCAATGGCTAACTTTAGAATGCTATAATGACTTTGTGCTGGCTCAAATCATCTTTGGATCTCTGTAATCCCACAATATTGATAGCATTCAAGAGCTGAATTTATTCATTCTCAGCTTAGAGGTGAACCATTTGAACTTGCAATAAAATAGCATTTTCTTTGAAATACTGCAGCTTTCTGGAACTTTCAAGCAAATTGTTGCCTCATATGGAAGAACTCTTCACACTCACTTCTGATTCCTGGCCCGCTAGGGTAAGAGATCTCTCAATGAGAAAAGTCCTGCTCAGAATTTATTTATTTTTCATACAGCTGGACAAATGTACAAATAGATTAAGAACACCAGTGGTGTTGCTGCAATCAATTCATTTTATTTCCCTGTTGTCTGTACTTAATCCTCACACAGTTAGTGAAAACCCAGATGAATGCTAGCTTGACTATTGTATAAACGAACAACAGATGCTAACAAATCAGTCTAGCTCTCAAAATGGAACAAATAGATTTGTTTGTAGGAATAGATTTGTCCAGATAGGGTGGCAAGAAAACAATATATAAAAAAGGTTAATGATTGCCATTATAGAAAAGGCTACAGTTGCTGAAATTCTTTTGGTACCAGCTTTCAAAGTTCTTCAGTAAGTAGTATTTATTTCCAGTTCTTTAATTTACTTGTGAGGTTATTTCCAGTCCAACCTCCAACAGGGAGACTGAAGGATTTTTTTGCTTCTCTAGGATCAGTTGCAACTTAAGGCAGGTCAGTAATTTTTTGTTCCTTCTCCTCAGCAGTAAAAGGACAATGAAAGTACATAGTATTCATTTATATTATCTGAAAACTGTGTTTCATGTCCTTATCTGTCAAGCAGATATTACAATTTGTTTCATGTGGGGCTCCTTTTGAAGGAGTTGCAGCTAGAGGATAAAAATCTAGGAGGGGGTTAAAACTCAGAAGTATTCATAAAGAGCCATGGTGGTACAGGGGGTAGAATGCACGACTGCAGGCTCACTGCTTATTCCAGGAGTTCGATTCTCACCAGCTCAAGGTTGACTCAGCCTTCCATCCTTGTGAAATCAGTAAAATGGAGATCCAGATTGTTGGGCAATATGCTGACTCTGTAAACTGCTTAGAGAGGACTGTAAAGCCCTGTGGAGCAGTATATAAGATTAAATGCTATTGCTATTCTGAGCAGTAACCCTCTCATTTTGGAATAGCATCCTACTGAAGGACGAGAGAGGTTCCCATTTTTAACCTTTCATAAGTTAGTTACAGGGCATTAAATAAGGGAGGTTTTTGCAGGAGGCAGAAGAATGCATGGCTGTGTGCTTTTAATACAACCCTGATTTTATGGATATTTCAGTTCATGCTCAATGTAAGCTGCTGTCAGTCAGTCCAGTAGATGACATACAAGTTGTAGTAAAATAAATAAGTAAGCAAGCTGCTCTCAAAGATTCACAGAGTAGGTTGAAATGATGACCATGCACAACTATCCTAGTTAAGTTGATTTTACATTGCAAATCTCCTTTTAAAAATGATTATTAGTCAGTCTTGGCAAAAATGACTGAGGTCTACAATTAAAAATACCTTTTATCAAATGTCTACATTATTTTCTTTCATTTTTTTTAAAGAACTTTGATTACCATTCTGACATCATTCTTTAATTTGAATCAGTAACTTTACCAAATCTTTTACTGGAGGGCATGGTGGCAATTGTAGCTGACAGAAATCTACCCTGCCATTTCTTTATTGGAAGTTATTATTCTGTTGGCTCACTTCATACAGTTCAAATATTCCATTCTTGAATTTCAAACAGTCTTGGCATAGGTATTACTTAGTGTGTGTGTGTGTGTGTGTGTGTGTGTGTGTGTGTGTGTGTGTGTAAATTGCCAGAATTATATGTTGGGGGTGAGGCTAATAATTGATCCATCAAAATATAAATTATTATTTTCCCCCAATTTAAGTAAATATAAGCAAGGAGGAATTATATACATGAAGTACCTGAACACAGAATCTTCTTCGGTTCATATTTTAATTTAAAATTACATCATTACGTGTACTCCTTCCTGTTTAGAGATATTCTTTTTCCATCCAATTCATTCCAATATGAAAATAAGAAGTAAATAAAAACAACTTGGTAAGGTTATTCAAATAATCTAATATAAAATGTAAATGTAACATTTTTCCTCCTGCAATTCTATTTTCCTCTAGAGGAAATAAGGATTTTTTTAAAAAAGAAATTGCTTGCGAACACAATTCCTTACATATGCTAAATATACAATTAGCTTTTTAGTAATAAACAGAGGGCACAACCCTATTTCATTTTGACGCCCAGAAATAGCTCAGTAATTTGCACAGTATCTCTCCAGATTATGAATCACTTGTTTAAGTATGAGGTAATCCATATGGTCCAGTTCTATTTTTAGAAGTATTTATCTGTATGATAACAGAGGTTTTGGAAAGACGATTAGCATCACGGTAATCCAGCTGAGAAGAGAAGAAAACAGTTGTTTTGTACTAAAGTGTGCCTTAGCTATAAAGAAAACAAATTGATGTGAGCATAGCGAGTTTTTTCAAACTCTGTGCAAGCTAAGTTTTAATTTGGCAAAGGGATCCTTTGGCATGTAGCAGCTGTTGAGTTAGCGACACTATCCTTCTTGCTTTCTTGACAATTTTACTTTTCACCTGCCAAATTACCCATTTATAATCTGAAATCCCACTGAAATATAAATTCTGGGTGATAAATGAAAGCTATATGTGATGTATGAGTGAACATTTTAAAGTATTAATATGTGGAAACACAAACCCACATACACAACTTTTTTATATAAGTGTAACATTATTATTATTATGAGAGCCAGTTTGCTGTAATGTTTAAGGCACCAGGCTAGAAACCAGGAGACTGTGACTTTTAGACCTGCCTTAGGCACGAAGCCAGCTTGGTGACTTTGGGCCAATCATTTTCTCTCCATCCTAAGAATAATTCATGTCAAACTACTTTATAACCATGCCAAGAAGCTTGGAGGGACTTGTCCAATCAGTCTTGGGGAATCAGTGCCGATGCCAAAGCATTTTTATTATTATATATTATTTTATTATCAAATATCAGCAAGATATTTAGACTGGGTTTGGCATTTTTATCCACATATCAAGTTTTTTCCCAATGACCCGGGTTAGGCAGATGTTGTTTTTTGATGGTGTCAAATGTGTTGAGACAAGCTGTTCCAAATAAATCTGCCTTTTGCAATTGACTGGTGGTGATTTTGTTGTGATTGGTGTTCAAGTGGTGCTTCATATCAGTGGTGGGTTGTAAATGATTTTGCTACTGGTTTGCGCGCACATGCGTGTGTGCAACACTTCTGCGCATGCACAGAAGTGTCCCAGGTGGGTGGGCGGAGCCTCTCACCGCCACACTACTGGTTCTAAGAACCGGTCTGAACCGGGAGCAACCCACCGCTGCTCCAGATGTTTTGGGATTGCTATTACTGGTTGCACATTCAACCAGATTTTTAGGCTGGATTTGTCATTTTTATTCACCTATTGAGTCCTTCCCAAGGACCTGAGCTAAGGAGCAGCGGTGGGTTGTTCTCTGTTCGGCCCGGTTCTAAGAACTGGTAGCGCTGGCAGTGGGAGGCTCCGCCCACCCACCCGGGACGCTTCTGCACATGCGCAAAAGTGTTGTGCGTACGCGTGAGCACGTGCGCAAACCGGTAGTAAAGGGTTTTAAAACCCACTACTGATAGGGAGATATTATTGTTTAAA
Source organism: Diadophis punctatus similis (assembly GCA_023053685.1). Taxonomy (NCBI): domain Eukaryota; kingdom Metazoa; phylum Chordata; class Lepidosauria; order Squamata; family Dipsadidae; genus Diadophis; species Diadophis punctatus. Next base: position 216,272,116 of record JALIGW010000002.1, on the reverse strand, counting down.
GACATTGTCGCAGGATGTGCAGTGGAGATGAGATGAGATGAGATAAGACAAGATAAGATAACCTTTATTGTCATTTTTTTTACTGTGAGCATACTGGCCCACATTAAAAAGGAAATTATATTGCTTGCACTCAAAAGAATGTTGATGTAATAATGTTGATGTTTAATAATAACTATTATTTTTGAGACCTAGTTTGGTGTAGTGGTTAAGACCTCACACTAGAAACTGGGAGACCAGGAGTTCCGATTCCAACCATAAGCATGAAGCCAGTTGCATGACCTTGGATAGTCCCTCTGTCTCTGCCTTGGAAAGAGGCAAGGGCAAACAATTTTTGAAAGCATTGAGAAGAAAATTGCAAGCAGTTGTCCAGGCAGTCACCAGGAGTAAACACTGACTTGGAGGCACACACACACACACACACACACACACACACACACACACACACACACACACACATTGAGTTTTATTAAAGATATTGCTTTATGTGATTCATTATGCCGCAGCGTGTCAGAAAATCAATTGCAAATAATAGCTTAATTCTTGGATGTACATATAGGATTCTTTCTTTTGGCATTTCTTTTGTTTAAACAACTAGCCAGATGGAATTATCAGTCCTCCAGCAGGAAAAACCTGTCAACAGTGAAGTTATATATCACCAGTAAACCATGGAAAGCAAATCCCAATAATCATTTATATAAACGTCCTTTTGTTGATTTGCTCTCATCCTTGCAGAAAGAGCTTTTTGCACTATTCCCTAACAGAAAACCGATGGGAGATTATCAAGTAAATTAAGCTGAAACTATTCTTCCCAATGTAGCAAAAAAAGACTTTAGAACTTTTATAGGGTAGAAAAAAAAGGAAAATGCTATTGGTCTTTTTAGAACCTTCTCGTTAAGTATTTCATACGATTTTAATATTTGTTTTACTTGAGAATTGCATTTCTTGGAACATCACTGATGGTCGTAGAAGGCAACATTTTCTCTGTCCTTCCAATGTTTATAATTAGCTCAATGACTTTGTTTTATTACTAGCTCATTTTTGACATGAAAATAACTTCCTAGAAAATTTATTTTAGTATTTATATTTGCAAAATTTAGTAGCAAAGTTCAGCAAAGAACATTCAAAGATTCAGTAGCAGGTTGCTGCTTAACAAATTGATTAAAACAATACTGATTCATTGATTGATTCATTAATTATGTGCCATCAAGTAGATATCAACCTTTAGTAACCACATAAATTGGCTTTCCCCAGGAAGGTCTACTGCTAACTTGATTCTTCAGGTCTTCCAACAGTGCACCCATCATCCCTGTATTTGAGTCCATTTATCATGCTTCTGGTTCTCTTCTTTTCTTCCACTTTGCTAGTATTATAGACTTTTCCAGAAATCCAGAAGCATAATGTAGCTGATGTAGGGTAATTTGAGACTGAGCACACATGCCTGGAGAGAGAACTTTGAATTTATTTCTTCAATGATCTATTTGTTGTTTGTTTTTTGGCTGTACATGGTATTTTCAGTTTTCTCCAACACCAATGTTCAAAAGGATCAATATTCTTTCTACCGTGCTTCTTCAAAGCCTACGTTTCAATTCCAAATTATCAAAGGAGAAAACTTTTTGCACTGGAGGCCTTCTTGTCTGCCCCACAAAGTGCTAGTTGATGACAGTTTTCTTGACTTTAGTTCTAGCTACAAGTGGCACAAGAATGATTAGCAGTTGGAGGCTAAAACATATGAAGAACAGTATGGATTGGAATTGGACATGTCTATTCTAATGAAAAGAAGGTCTAGGCGTGACATGATAGCAGTGTTCCAATATTTAAGGGGCTGCCACAAAGATGAGAGAATCAAACTATTCTCCAAATCACCAAAAGGCAAGACAAGAAACAATGAATGGAGACTAACCAAGGACAGAAGCAATCTAGAACTAAGGAGAAATTTCTTAATGAGAGCAATCAACCAATGGAATAGCTTGCCTTCAGACTTTGTGGGTGCTCCATCACTGGAGGCTTGCAGAAAGAGGCTGGACAAACATTTGTCTGAAATGGTATAGTTTCCTGCTCAAGCAAGAGTTAGACAAGAAGATCTCCAAAGTTCCTTCCGACTTTATTATTCTATTTCTATCTTACATGTTCTGCCAATTTCTGATTCAGCTTGATTATAAAACTCATCAACCTCCTCTTCATCTGCATATGCTTCAAATTATATGAAAACAATGCTATTTTTTCTTTCCTTCTCATATTAAGAAGAGTAAAAAGTATGATCTTCTGGCTAAAAGTATCCAGTTCCAGTCTATCTTAGTTTGCTGATATCTAAGATACCTAAATGAACCAACCGTTAGTTAATTAATTTCATCTTATTTTATTTATTTTTATTTTATTAGTGAGACTTATATACCGCCTCAAAGTGCAAGCACTTTCTAAGTGGTTTACACCATTAAGCAATCTATATTTATATTGCCCCCAACAATCTGGGTCCTCATTTTACCTACCTCGGAAGGATGGAAGGCTGAGTCAACCTTGAACCGGTGAGATTCGAACAGCTGAACTGCTGATCATAGTCAGCTAAAGTGGCCTGCAGTACTGCACTCTAATTGCTGCGCCACCTTGGCTCCTTCATCTTCACTGTTGAGCTTTCCATGTTCCTGATTCTTACATTCCATGTTCCCACTGTAACTGTGTCTTTTCACCTTTATTCACACAAGGCATCATCTGCAACTAGATGTCCCAAAGGCCATATAAGAAACAACAACATCAGTTCTCCTCAGCTATTCCTGAGTAGAATGTTGAATGCCATCTGTCCTCATGGGACAATAATCTAATTAAAATATTGTCAGTCATTGTATATTTTCTATCCATGTTTGTTTTGGGAAAAATACAGAAGTGGTTTGCTTGTTTGTTTGTTTAGTTATTTTATTTAAAAATGAATATAGCTGACCATCATTTATTGAACTCCTAGTGGCTCCCAACTTCATTATTTATCATTACCTTCTCCTTCTCAGTATGAATTGATGCCTTTGTTATTGTCACTAAAGTGATCATTTATCTTCACCATCTTCCTATATTGCTGCTGCCCAAAATATTGTTGTCTGCTTGCTTTAAGTGGGCAACTGGGATGACCATCATGTCTTGAGTGACCCTGGTAAGAATAGATACATTTTGCAGGCATTCTTCATTTATTCCTCCCAGGAACCCAGGAATATAGGTACCATCAACACCATTACCACAATGAGGCAGCACAGCAGAAATTGTTGGGAAAGAAATGTTACTGTGTTCTTTGAAAAACATATTCCTGTTTTGGTTGGAAATAAACATGGCATTCAAATGATACAATATTTACTCTTTGGTTTAAGACGCTGGGTCACACACATTCCAGGGTATTTAATTCATCAGTCTTCTTCAGTCTCATATCTCCATGTCTATAATTGGTCGGAGAATATGACATTACTGGTGGGGATGCTGAAAATTAATTTTTACCAATATATTATATCACCATTCCTGAAGATGCAACTGAGAATGCCAACATGGCAACACATCCCCAAAATTCATAGTCTTTGACTTAAATTGGCTATAAGTGATGTCATGACCCTCAAAGATTAATTTAGCTGGGTGTTAGATATTCTACATACTTAATGTAAATATGAAGTTCTATTAAGCGATTAATCCTGAGGTGTATTGGGGAATAACATCTCCAGGATTGGTTTCAGATGGAATTGCCTGCTTGAGGTTATCAAGGGAAAGAAATTGGACATTGAGTATGATTTTTGTTTGTGTTACATTCAGGTTTTCCAGTATAGTTTCCATAAGATGGGTAAAGTACCATATTTTTCGGAGTATAAGACGCACCTTTTTCCTCCCTAAAAGTGGCTGAAAATTTGGGTGCGTCTTATACTTCGAATGTAGCTTTTTCCCCAGCCCTAACTAGGTGCTAACAGATCTTCCCAGCTCTTACCTTGCAGGCTCTTTCATTGTTACTCTCTTAGAAGAAGATTTTTTTAAGTCCTAACCAGGGGATAAAATAATGTGCTGAAGCTGCTCCAAACAAGTTTTTTTCTAGCCATAACCAGGTGCTAACGATCTTCCCCAGCTCTTACTGGCTCGCATGCTCTTTCATTGTTACTCTCTCAGAAGAAGGTTTTTTAAAGTCCTAACCAGGGGATAAAATAATGTGCTGAAGCTGACCAGACTAAGGACGCTAGCCAGATGAATACCTGGTAGGCAGATTCCCCTATTTTCCTCCCCAAAAACTAAGGTGTGTTATACTCCAGTGCGTCTTATACTCCGAAAAATATGGTATCTTAAATTCAGGATTGTCTTACGTTAGTGTGAATGTTCAAAAAATTATTTTACTCAGGCCTTTGTTGTTCAAAAATAAACCAAGTAGTGTTGCCTTTATATTCTCCAGCAAGTTGCCATGTCATCGAATCTACTATGTAGTTATCAGCACAATAACATGCAGTATTTTGAGAAGGTGCAGCATATATCTTTTGTCACTGCTCTATGTGCATTTTGCACAAAATATAACCCTATTAAAATTACAATGCATTTATCATCCAGCTCTGGTTAAGAACTCACAAGCTGAAAAGAATTTAATTAAAATATGATGATTTAATGGCAAGCTCTATCTATTGTTAACTTTGGAGGTTGAGATTCTGTTTGAAATTGGATCCCAAATTTAATTTAGGCTTCTGCCAAACTTATTACACTTCTAAGGCTGCTTTAGGTAGGAGCCACGTGGTTAACACATCCTTGTTAGTCTTTTTTTCTATAATGTCTTTTAAGAATAGTTCAAAAGGTTTAATAAAATAATTTTTAAATCTGCTTGCACTACAGCCCTTTGTTCTGACATGTTGCTTTGTTTTCAGATGCAATGTTTGTTAGCACTGATTGTTATTTAGAAGGGTAGTTGAACTTTTTCAGCGTGCCTACCGTCCCTGTCCTAATGTTCCCTCTTATCAGTACTCATCTTATGTATATAAACAATGTTATATCTATGTATATTACCAACACGTACTTGACAAAAATAAATAAATTTTAAAAATAAAATAAATAATTGAGTTATGAGCTGGTAATACTCACTTTGTAGGAGATAGCTGCCCTTAGTCAATCTTGATTTTTCTTGAAAAAGGTAAGGAGACTCAGATTTGCTATGTACATGAATCAAATACCTTTTGGAATTCCCAGAATCATAGAGCGAACTAGAAAGGGGGGAAAAAAGATATCCCAGAAATCACTTGCATATTATTCCAAGAACAATTTATCCAGAAAGCCATGTAGTCAGCAAGATTGACTTCAAATGGATGTTGTCTATATATCTTTTTCATCTTGGCATTATGAGAACATTGAGTAGTCCTAATATTCTTGAGAGTGGTCTTGGTAGAAAAAGTCCACTGACTTTGGTAAAGGAAATTTAATTCCAATCCACAAGAATGTAATAACACACTACTTCAGAATAGAACTTTATTTCAATCATTGACCAATAAAAATGCAGTGCATTCTCTAAAACAGACAAAGCAAAATCCCCTAAAAGCAATAACTCTTGGCAACCATTTCTAGGCAAAGCTTATACACGATGTAACAAAAAAAAAAAAATTAGAGAAATAAATTCATCTTGGTTGTTAAACAGATAATGCAAATAAAAATTATCAGAGTGTCCTAGAAATTTAAGTAAAACAAGGAGCAATCAGCTGGTGGCAAATAACCATGTAGAACTGACAAGACAAAATACAACCATGGGTTATGGTTTCTATATACCCAAGTTAATGGGCAATATCGGGTTTCATATGGGGTTTTCCTATATTTCCCTTCCAAACAGCTATGGGAAGGTGTTAAACTGGATGAGAGATAAAATTTTCCTAAAATTAGGAACTGTAATATGATATAAAAGTGAAGCTGGTTTAGAGGCTAAGATTTGGTTATTAACAATAATTTTATGGGGAAAAGCAGCAGATTACGGTTGTCCTTCTGTATCTTAGATCCTTTGCCTTAATATTGATCTAGCTTGATCTGATTCTAAGTTTAAGAGGGCATCACTGAAAAAACCATAGAGGCTCAAAGGAACAGCTATTTCCCAAGAAATAAGTTTCTCAAAAGTGATCTTTGTAATTTGCTGTGGAAAAGAAAAGAAAGATGTATCTTTCAAAAAAAATTATTGACCTGAATTGCATGTAATACTGTTCATACTACCTATCTAACCCAACAATACTATTTCTGTATCATTACGAAGAAAATTGTATGGGCTTGTCTGTAATATTTAGATAAATTTGAGTTTCAAATGGCAACAACTTGAGGTTGAAATAAATGAATTGATATGGACTAGAGTGAGCCTCTTTACTATATGTTATATTGTTCAGGGAATAAATTCCTAAAAAGCAGCAATGGTACTCAAAAAGGCAAGTACTATGAATCTGCTTGGCTATAATTCAATGTGAAAGGATGGAATATATTAAAAATACAGTATATCCAATAAACTTTAGCATTCCGCAACTGTATACTTCTACTAAAGACACAATAGAGGAAGATTTTGAGGAATTATATAGCAAATTGCAAAGGATGTTAGAAGGAGGACATAGTACTGAAGAAAGGACACAATACAATTAATGGAAAATTGAAATGGAAATATTGGAGAAATAGAAAAACCTGGAATTACAAAAGTGGAGGAGGTATGTTAATAACATTTTATGAGCAAGATTATGGTGAAACCTTTTACCAAGGAATTTATAGAATGACAAATACAGTATTTGGAGGGAGATAATATACACAGAAAATCACTGCTGAATGAGTATGATATAAAATAGAACATATCCCCAAATAAGAATGTGCATGAAACATTACCTGTTGAATGGTTTAACATTGCTGGAGAAAAGTTAGTTAAAATTCATTAAATATGGAATATATCTCTATGACCTAGAGATTAGAAACTGTCAGGGTATACATATGTTTTTGAGCTGCAGTGGCACAGTGGTTAAAGTGCAGTATTTGCAGGCTACTTCTGCTGACTGCCAGCAGCCTGAAGTTTGGCTGTTCGAGTCTCACTGGCTCAAAGTTGACTCAGCCTTCCATCCTTCCGAGGTGGGTAAAATGAGGGCCCAAATAGTTGGGGGTAATATGCTGACTCTGTAAACTGCTTAGGGAGGGCTGTAAAGCACTGTGAAGTGGTATATAAGTCTAAGTGCTATTGCTATTATCAAAAAAAGGAAACACAAGAGACAATGAAAATTAAAGAATCCTTGCATTCATTCATCACACTGGCATACTAGTTTGGCTTAAAATCTTATAAAGAAAAGTAGACCTATACATAGAAAGAGAAATGCCTAATGAACATGTTTCAGAAAAGGCAGAAAGATACAAGATCAGATAGCTAAACGAAGATGAATAAAGGGAAGGAGCAAAAAAAAGGAAGTTTACCTTTGCTTTATTGACCATAACTAGACTTTTGCCTATGTAAACTATTTCTGAATGTGGAAATTGTTAAGGCTAATGAGGTGTCAGGCGCCTAATCATTCTTCTGAGGAATCTTTGCCATGAATAAGAAGTTACTATAAAAACTTAATTAGGAGAAACAGAGGAGTGAGTTATCCCCATAATCTTCTTAATGAAATAAAATATATTATTTTTAAAAAACCATAGCAGGATTGAAAGAGATGACAGCTGGAATCACAATCAGAAGCTGATATATTAACAGCTTAGTTTTGCATGCAGACAACACTATTTTGTTATCTGAAAGTAAAGAAGATTTAAATGAGTTCACTATAAAAATAAAAAAATGGAAAGTGAGAAATCTGGATTAATGTTAAATGTTAAGAAGCATTCTTATTGAATTTACAGTTGGCAGTGAAGAAATGAAGGTGTCAGCTTAGGAATAAGTAAATAGGGACTGTGTTCTAGAGAATTAAAGAGGAGATTAATCCTAGGAAAGGCAATGACAAAGTTAGATGAGTTCATGATAGATAAAGGGCACTTCAGTAATAACATGGAAAAATCAAAGAATGTTTTTTTTCTAGTGGGTAATGTAAGGATGTAAAAGCTGGAAAATGAGAAGAAAGGGAATACATGTCTTAGAACTATCATCTTGAATGATTTTACTATGTATATTGTGGATCAGTAAAATGAGTCCTGTGCCAAATAAAAGCTGACTGAAAGAAAACTTTAAAATGGATTCCATTAAAACAATGTTTCTTACCCTGGCAACTTTAACATGTGTGGACTTCAGCTCCCAGAATGCTGATTGGTTTGGGCCTTTCAGTTACATCAGCCTGAAACTGGCTTGCCTAATTGTCCACTCCATGTTTTCAGTTATGGTAAAGGACCATTTGGGGAGGGAGAATTAAATCTCGCATAAAAGCCCAATTAGGCTATCCACACATCTTAAAGTTGCCAAGATTGAGAAACACTGCATTGAAATAAAGATCAGTAAGCAGAAGCAACACACTTGTACACATGACGCAAGCAGGTGTGGACTAGAAAAGAATTGCTTTACCTGGCAAGATTCGGGGCTATAGAAAAAGGAAAAATAACAGTTTAATGGAATTACGATTATTAAAAATAGGTCAAGGTGGCAAGCATTTGCCCATATGGTCACCATATAGTCAACCAATCTTAATGGTATTTAATTCAATAATTTTCATTTTAAAGTTTTCTCTTAGTCCAGTATTGATTGCTTTTCCTGTTTTGATTATTAATAAATATTCACATTTAAAAATCCCCTTATGGTTATTTTTTTTAAAGTTTTTTTTTTAAATCTGTGGTGGGGTGCTCATGTTAATTTAATACATTTATTTGTATACTACCTCTGTCCAAAGATACTGGAGAGTTCTTACACGTAAAATGCAACGAAATACCATAATATCTGTATATTTTATTTATTTTATTATATTTAGAAAATGTATATTGCCGCTTACTCACACATGGTGACTCAAGGTGGCTTACAAGGATGTAAAAACACCATATAAAAGAAATAAAGATTAAAATAATAAAATAATAACACCCCCACCCCAGTGGTGAAATCCAATTTTTTTTACTACTGGTTCTATGGGCGTGGCTTGGTGGGCATGGTATGGTGTGGCTTGGTGGGCGTGGCTTGGTGGGCATGGCAGGGGAAGGATACTGCAAAATCTCCATTCCCACCGCATGGCTCAGGGCCAGGTTACCTTCGGGACCGCATCCTGCCGCATACCTCCCTACGACCGGTTAGGTCCCAAGAGCGGGTCTCCTCCAGGTCCCATCGACCAAGCAATGCCGGCTGGCGGGGCCGAGGGGGAGAGCCTTCTCTGTGGGAGCCCCCTCCCTTTGGAACCAGCTCCCTCCAGAGATCAGGACTATCCCCACCCTGCTGGCCTTCCGTAAAGCAATAAAAACTTGGCTCTTCCGGCAGGCAGGATATGAATGAAAGTTATTTTAAATCTGGATAGTATTTTAACATGGTTTTTTAACAAAATTGTTTTTTATTTGTTATGTTTTCTATACATGCTGTGAGCCGCCCAGAGTCCCTCGGGAGTTGGGTGGCATAGAAATTTTAATAAATAAATAAAATAAATTCTGGGGCCAGCCAGAAGTGGTATTTGCCAATTCTCCAAACTACTCAAAATTTCCGCTACTGGTTCTCTGAACTACTCAAAATTTTCACTACCAGGCCTCCAGAACCTATCAAAACCTGCTGGATTTCACCCCTGCCCCACCCCCACTTCAGTGACAACACACATTCATACTAGCTATTTTATGGGCTCCATCCTGCTCTGGGTTCCCCAGGCTCACTGACAGAACCACATCTTCAGGGCCTTCCAAAAGAGTGGGGGCTAGTCTATTCATAAAATATAAGCCTCTCCAAAACTTCTAACCTATCAATAACATCCTAACCTAAGGTGACCAGATTTTAATATTTGTAAAGCGGGACACCATTGACGGTGGGGTTCTAGGGGAGCAAGACGGCAGGGGTCCGTCTCTCTTATCCTGCAGCTTTGTGCACCCCCCCAAACACCCCCCTTCATCGCAGCCAGGGATGGGTTCCTACCAGCGCAGGCTTACCTGTTCATCGCCGCAGAGCCAAAGAAGCTGGTGGCGTTTTGGCACGGGGTTTCCCCTGCCCACTTTCCCCGGCCGCCGGGACACTGCCATTTGCATTCTTTTGCCCTCTGCGCATGCGCAAAGCGTTCTGCTTGCACAGAGGGCAAAAGAACGCAAATGGCGGCATCCCGGAGGCCTGGGAAAGCGGGTGGGGGAAGCCCCGTGCCGCGAACGCCACCAGCTTCTTTGGCTCTGCGGCGACGAACAGGCAAGACTGCCGCTGCCCCTCTCACTGCCCTCCCTCCCCGCCTGGCAGGAGGAGGCAGGCGAGGCAGGAGGCAGAGGGGTGTGCAGGGCAAATTCAAATTTAAAAAGCGGGACTTTTTTTAAACGCTGCGGGATGCGGGACAAATTATTAAAAAGTGGGACTGTCTCGCCAAAAGTGGGACGTCTGGTCACCTTATCCTAACCCAACATCCCTCTTAAAATTCAACTCTTTCCTCCTCCCACCCAAAAAATCATTTTCAGTGCCCTGCAGAAAACCAGTAATGAGGGAACCATGACAAGGTATTCCATCTATAAGAGCTATAAGAAAAAAATTTTTGATTTGGGGCCACATCTGTAACAGTATGTGGGAATGATCTTGGGAGACAGGGGAAGAGATGTTTCCTAGGGAATGAAAAGGGGAAGGGACGCCAAAGCTGCATAATAGTTAGAGAAAGAAACACAGAAAGGATCCTCCCTAACTGCCCTGTTTACATGATATATATGGGATTTCAAATCACAAATGTCTACATTTGTGTACTACCCCACTCATGCACACACAGAGACACAGACACAGACACAGACACAGACACAGACACAGACACAGACACAGACACAGACACAGACACACACACACACACACACACACACACACACACACACACACACACACACACACACACACTGGAGAGTTCAAAGGTTTTTATTCAAAACCACCCAACAACTTCAATGGTAACCAAATGACGAGCGAGTTCATTTCCCAAACTTAGCATGAGAGGAACTCTCGACAAGACTCAGTCCAAGAAACACAAACATACTCCAAAGTCCAGTCCAAAGTCCAAAATGGGGTCACAGGTCAAGATACAAGAAACAAGAACATGAGGCAAGAATCTGGACATGTTGTTCCAGCAATGCCCATTACTTGGGTGGGATTAAATAGGCAACACGGGTATGGCCCCTCACAATGGACGAAGCTGCCTCCCCATGAGTAACCTGGCCGACCGGCATTGTGCCTGTCTCCTCTCTGCCCTACAGATCCTTGGATCGGGAGGAGGTATGAACTCCACATCCTCATCCTCACTGACAGCAGGCAGCTGCTCACGTCTCCAACCCTGGATCCTCTAGGCTAACCTGTTGCAGCTGTTGGCTCCCTTGGTTCAATCTCAGCCTGCCGCCCATCAGATCATTCTGGCTGAGACTGCTCCACTCCCCAATCCACAACTCTCTGCGCCTCTTCCTCTGAGATGCCAGGACCCAGCTCAGCCTCCTCTCCCTCCTCCAAACTCGCATCCAGAAAGGGGACCAGAGGCAGGTCCATGACAATTTGATTTAGATTTGTTTGTTGGTTTATCATATGGCACATTCACACCATATTTCACTAAAAAGAAACATGGGGTAAAATACAAAACATTGAATATAAAATCAAAAATCTTAACAAGAAGATTACAAACATCTATCTAAGTTGCAAATATATTTTTTACTTCGTTTGTCACAGCCAGGAAATCAGTGAAATGTCCATTATACGCTCTGTTTTGACGCTCTGTCACTATGTGTTGGATGGTTTGCTTTTCAGCCCCATTGTTACAATTCAATGATAGTATTTTGCCCCATTTGTAGTGGGCATCTGAGCATCTGCAATGACCAGTGCAAATTCAATTCAGTGTTGTCCATATCGCATGGGGCTGGTCGAATCCAGATGGTTTTTCCAAGATGCAGGAAAAGCTTCTACATTGTGAGGAGCAACTATCTATCCAGTGTTGTGAGTATCAAAATCATCTTTTATAAGTGCTTTAGCAATAGAGATGGCTGGGTGTCTAGATTTCAACCTATTTTGCACCAAGCAGGCTACATCACTCAGTATTGACAGCTGGGAATGACAAACAATCTTCAAGAATTCTTGAAGGAAGGTTTTTTTTATCATTTTACTTCTGTAAGTAGTATATTATTCAGAATAGGCAACAATATGTGGGAGTAGACCAATTTGTCTCACTAATGATGTGCATTGACTCATACAATTGTCCATCAATTCTACTTGTTGCCAGGCTACTAAGCCACACTGGGGCACAATACTCTGCTGTAAGTAAACTAAGCTAAGTGCAGACCCTTGCAAGGTATCTTTTGCCAAACCCAGCTAGTGCCGCACAATTTGTACAGGATGCTATTTCTGCTTCCCAGTTTGGCATCAGTCTTTATCAAGTGTTCTTTGTAGGAAAGTGTTCCAAAGTGACGCCAAGATATTTAGGATGCATGTTATAATTGAGTCCGTTTCCCTTAAATCATTGTCCTCAGCCCTCCGGTCCATGACCCGGAGCCAGGCTGCAGCCTGTTGTGAACCAGGCTGTGCAAGTGGTGAGTGAGTGCACATGTGCAAAACTGCATTTGTGGAAGTGGTATGTGTGCAAGCAAAACCATTCCCCCACCCCCCGGCTGATGCCACCGCCACTCTACCAAGCCGGAAAGGTTGGGGACCCCTACCTTAAATTGTACACCAAGCTCTCTGCCTGCTCATCTATTATGAAGATGGAAGCATGCTATTATGAAGATGGAAGCAACCAAGCTCAGATAGCACCAAGGACTCCTCAGCTCAACCTTGAGCTCCATATATTCTCTTCTAGTCGCTGTATTTGTTTTAGGAATGAATTTGGTTCTAAACTTGGTGACACAAGTTTGACAAGTTGCATCATTATTACCTGCATCTAACAAAGAGAATTCTCCTTTATTTTACAGCCTCTCTCATCATAAATTCACATCTGTTTGAAGAGTCTCTTGAAAAGTATCTGTAGGGTCTTTTAACATCAATTCTTTCTACCATGCCTTCTCTTCTGCCATCATAATTATAAATTTAGCTCACCTGAATATTAGAATTAAACCCAACACTGTCATTTCAGATTATTCACACCACATTTGGCATGTAAGAAAAATAGATCTTTCAAAACACCCTTGTTAAAACAGACTTCATCCTACAGGGGACTGTCCCCTATTGTATTTTCCATCTAAAACACTGAGTTAAAAAGCATATTTCAGTGCTAGTGCATGTTAGTTTTGAATATAATAGATCCTAGATTCATTTCCTGATAGTTTGTCTTGAAATAACCACCAAATTGTTTGCTAGGACATGAAAATAGCTCAGATATACAATGAGAAATAAATCTACTATAAGATAGCTAAGTCTTATTAGGCATACCGCCTATATGAAAACCCTGCTTTTGAAGTAATTCAGATTTGTGCCTTTTTGTTAATTGTAGTAATTTCCATCTAAAATTAACTTCCAACGTATAATGGCCAAAAGATCTGAAGATTCTTTCCGTAAACATCAAAGTTACGAAGTGAATGGAAAAAGTTCTGCCCTAGCAACTTCAAAGATAAATGGGGTCCTAAAGGTGAAAGTATTTAGTTGTTGAGATTTATGTAACATCATGTCACCTTTTCCCTTTCAATAAAATAGCTTAAAGAATCCTCTGTGACACTCTTACTGTTGAGGTGTAATCAGCTGTCAGACATTTGACACAAAGTTTCAGATGTGCCTATGAACCTACATAGTGCCACCTCTATAGCATGAGGTGCATGAATAGGAAATATTGCCCCATGGCCTCCAAAAAGTTATAAATTGCACAAGTGAATGATAATAAAGAAATCAATTGGTGTAAAATAGGGGGGAAATCAAAAGCAACCCCCCCCCTTTTCTCTTTTTAACTATTTGCTAAATCATTCAGCGGCATGGGAGATGTAAATATTTTTTCATTGGTGTTGTCTGTACAGAAAGCGATGTTTCTTTTTCTCCAAAATGAAAACACAAACAGTTAAAGGAATGTGTAAAGTTAGACTGTGGGTTCCAGTCCTGCTTTAGGCACAAAGCCAGCTGGGTGACCTTGAGCTACTGACTTTCTCTCCACCTTGGGAAGGAGGCAACGGCAAACCACTTCTGAAAAACCTTGGAAAGGAAACAACACAGACTTCTTCTTCCATATTCTAGATCAAACTTTAAACTGCCAGAATGAACCCACCTTCTAGGCTTTGTCATTGGCCAAAAATAAGTCATTATCAGTACATTTTTCTGATAGTAGCCAACATAGCAGCAGATGGGCCGGGTTCTGTGTCTCTCCACATTCACACAGCATGTTCCTATCTGCTAAGAGCCTCCACTTGAGCATATTGGTTTTACATTTAGGCACTCCAACTCTCAACCTATTCAGGGTCCTCCAAGTGATATAAGGAAGGTCAGATCCTACAGCTATATCCTCTGTTAATGTTATTCCTTGCTCGATGGTCTCCTTCCTCCATCTTTTAATTCGATTTTGATCTTGTGTACCCAGGGGACTTGACCAGGCCGTCTCTAATAAAGGAGATTATTTGTGCCTCAGGGTTAAAATGAAGGGTACTTGGTGTTCTTTGAACTTGCTTGTTTTTTTGCAGACATTACCCAACTATGTAACATCTTCAGTGCTAATAAGGAGTGAGGCTTGCTTTCAGTTTATATTCAGAAACATGCAGTTTCTGAAAATTGGACATGATTGAACAGAAGGAAAAACTAAGTTCGGTGTAAATCATAAAATGATATTGAGCTGCTTCTTTAGAGAATTTAAACAAAAATCTGTTACAAATGTTCTAGACATCAAAAAATATATGAATTTGCATAAAAGCCTCAGAAACAATATATTAACAGCTACCACAAATCAGACTTAAATACACAGACTCAGGTGAAGGATAAAATCATAATGCAGATGTCTAGCTAAATTTGTTTACCTGTTCCTTAGAGATAAATGGATTTCATGGTACCTCATTACTTCCCCAGATTCTGTGTAAACTTTATTCAGAGTCCTAGGGAATAATATTATTTAAGCTCTTTCTCCACATTCTGCTTCAGGGTTTTTTTAATATCTCCCTCTTCCCCCCTCTCCCTCCCTCCCCCCCCTCTCTCTCTCCCTCCCTCACTCCCTCCCTCCTCACCTCTCAGTTGAAGGAAACTCTTTTGGCTACATGTTTCCTTGTCTCAGGATGATTTTGCTTTAAACAGAGAAGATGTTCATTCTATTTTTGGTTAATAAATGCCTGTGATTATCAGGTGACATCACAACAATTCCAAATAGATAAAGCATGGCATCAATCAAATAAAAACACTAAGCAGGGAAAAGCTTAGAAGAGTGTAGAGTTTTCTGATAATTTCCTTAGTATGGTTGAAGCAAGTCCCTGAATGTTTCTGTCTCCAAATTTGCAAGAAAAATGTAAAGTACAATAAATGCTTTATTTAACAGACTTTTCAGAGGTCGGGTGTTCATTTAACCTGAAAGTTCATTAGCCAATATTTACATCAATTGCATCCATTTATCCCAATTTTATTTCATTGGTGCAATTACATGATGGATGTAGATTTTGCATTTTGCAGCTTCCATATTCAAATAAACGATGAATCGCTTGTTCCAGGAATGCTAAGAATGTGATAAGTATCTACAGCAGCATTGTGAGGAATTATGGGAAGTGGAAGATGAGATGTTTGAAGGTTCATTACAGAAACAAAAACTCCAGCTATGACAAGTGGGGAAGAATTTCATGGAGACTCTGCCTTAATTAATTCACCAAAAATGAGACTGTGAACTGACTCTAATAATCCTCAAAATACTGTATTTACTCCAGAGTAGTATTAAAGATGCTTTCTGAAATCCATGGTCTTCCTGCTAACTACATCTTCTCAGCTACATGAGATTTCACAAATAGGGACAGAATTCGGGAATGCTTGCACTTAGTAATATGATGCTGAAATAGAGGTACAGTAGTCCTCGAATTACGACCACAAGTGAATTCAGGATTTATGTTGCTAAGTGAGAAATGTGTTAAGTGTGTTTTGTTCCATTTCACGACTTTTCTTGCCACATTTGTTAAGTGAATCACTGCAGTTTATTTTATTTATTTATTTATTTTATTAGTGACATTTATATACCGCCTCACAGTGCAAGCACTCTCTAAGCGTTTTACACCATTAAGCAATGTATATTTATATTGCCCCCAACAATCTGGGTCTTCAGTTGTTAAACAAGTAACACGGTTGTTAAGTGAATCTGGCTTCCCCACTGACTTAGGTGGTCAGAAGATCACAAAAGATGATCACATGATCTCGGGGCACTGCAACCGTCATAAATATGAGCCAGTTGCCAAGGGTCTGTATTTTGATCACATGAGCATGGGGATGCTGCAATGGTCATGTGAAAAAAGGTTGCAAGTCACTTTTTTCAGTCACTAAATGAATGATTGTAAGTCAAGGACTACATGTAATGCTTAATATGACCAAAAGTTTTGATAATCCAGTATAATCAATAGCCAAGGTCATGGAAAATCCAAAATCCTGAGATATCCCTACTGTTGTTCCATAGCACTGCTCCTGAAATAATTACCAAATTTCAGCAATATATAGAAGAACTCCGAGGAAGAACAATAAGGGGTTCTAGAGGCTGCCTACCACTAGCATAACATTCACATTAAGAACAAAATTACTTCCTATATCCAAAGGCAGCTCTTACCTTTGCCCAAAGCTTGTATAAACTATTTAATTTGAGGGGAAACAACTACCGGTAATATTAAAACAAGAAAGTGGAACACCTGTATTCTTTTGGTCTTATCACTGTGCCACAGTATATGAGTGACAATATATAATACGAAAGGTCCTTAGTGCTCTCTGAGCCTGATTGTTTTCTTATAGACATTTCATTACCCAATCTAGGTAACATCATCAGTGCTAGTAAGGAGGGGGTTTGCTCTCAGTCTATATTCTACAATATAAACTGACAGCAAGCCCCCATTAGAACTGCAGAAAAAACAATTGCTACCAACCTGCCTTCCATTGAGGGACCTGTATACTGCACAAGTCAAAAAGAGGGCTGTGAAAATATTTACACACACCTCACATCCTGGACACAAACTGCTTCAACTCCTACCCTCAAAACGACGCTATAGAGCACTGCACACCAGAACAACTAGACACAAGAACAGGTTTTTCCCGAACGCCATTACTCTGCTAAACAAATAATTCCCTCAATACTGTCAAGCTATTCTCCATAGTGGGCAGAGCTAGCCTCCAAGAATGGGTTAAATCTGCCCTCTAGCCAATAGGATTGAGTCTTAAAAAAGGTATAAATAGTGCCCTGTCAGATTGGCACTCCCTCTTTTAATCTCGGTCCGTAGCCAAAGGGCATTGTGCTTTTTCCTGTGCTTGGAGGCTAGTTCCACCGTTGCTACACCTAATTTTCCTGATTGCTTCTCCTGTAAGTGACATTTCTGCTTCTTCTGAAAGTCTCCCCAATCTGACAGCTGTCACCCTTGGGTTGACCGCGGCGTGGGCGGCTGCCCCGCCGCTTCTGGCGGCCCTGAGAATTAGCAGGACTTCAGGGCTCATTGAGGGAAGGCTCATTGCCATCGCGAGCTCCCTCCTTCCTAACTGTCTGGGGGAAAAGCAAGAAGAGACCTTTTTGGCGCCGCAGAAGCCTCGCGCTTGGGCGGCCACCGGCTTTTCCCCCTTTGGCTGGAGTCCGATCCTCCCACAGCCTCTCGATCGCACCACGCTGTGATCCGGCCGCCCCAAGCAGAGCCCTTCTCTGCCAGGCCTACCTCTTCCCTCGGTCGCCTCAGCCGTCAAATCGGCAGGCCTCAGACTGTCATCCGAGCCTTTCTGTCTTGGCGGGAAGAGCCGTTGCGACCTTGCTTCTGACGTCACGGCGGCCATCTTGGAATTCCCGATTCGGCTTTTCTGATTGGTCGAGAGTCGTCGTCATCAGTTACCAGGCAAGGTTGCCGATCGCTCTGACTTTTTCTGATTGGCCGAGAGTCGTCGTCATCAGTTACCAGGCAAGGTTGCCGATCGCTCTGAGTGCCCGCGCATGCGCATTGAGCCCAGATCGTCAATTCAAGCCGCGGCGAAGCTCCGAAGAGCAGAGGAAGATCGGGAGGCAGATTAATAAAGTTTTTTCTTGCCGATCACGCAGACATGGCTGAGGGGACCCATAAGCAGGGCAAGGCCAAGTCCAAGTCATCCAGGCCTTGCCCTCCAGAAGGCTCTCAGGACGGTTCGTCCCTCCCACGAGCCACCAATGATCACAGGGACAGATCTCCCCTCCAATCACCCCCCCCAAAGACTAAGAAGCCTCCCAAAACGGCTTCTAAGGGAAAGGGGCATAAAGGCTCATCCAAGCCTACATCTGGGGGCACGCATGCGAGTTCCCCCATCCCAGGGACTCCAGCACGTGCCCAGGGGGACGTGGCACTTCCACAACAGCCACACAGGGTGGGGCAGTCCTGCTCACCTGAAGATGTCTCCCTGGACAGCCCGGGCGTCCATCTGCAGGAGGGGGACGTTTGGGGGGTTCACTGCTCCCAGGGTCGCTCCTCCCACCGTAGGGCCACATCAACGGTCTACAATGATCCACTGGACGATCCTGCGGTACAACAAAGGATGGATGACGCCATTAAGCGAGGGATTGAGGCCGCTGTCAAGGCCATGGCTCACTCCTCCCAAAGCAGACCTCCCCCCAGACCTGTCTCACCTCCGCCCGTCCTAGAACCTGCAGCCATTGAGGACCTGAAGGATGATGAGTACTCCGTCCACAGTTCCCCCATCCCCGCTGGAGACCTGGACAAGGAGGAAGGGGAAATTGACGAGGGCCAAGGAGGATGTGATCCTCCCCACCCACAGCTATCAGAGGACGAGGACCTGGCTCCCGAGCCCTCGACATCTACCTCCCTCTTCCACCCCAGCCTTTTTCGCTCCCTGCTCCATAAGGCCAGGGCTACTGCTAACATTCCGCCATCAGCCGCTGGCCCTCAAACTTCTGCAGTTCAGGGTGACCCCATCTTTGGCGAAGCCTCAACCTCTTCCACCGAGGTAATCCCGACGCCTAACCTCTTTGTCGATGCCATAACGAAACAGTGGCACACACCCGCCTTGGGGCCCGCGCCTAACGCTCAGGACAAGAGGTATTTCAACATCTCGTCACACCTGGCACAGCACCTTCCAGTTCCGGCTGTCGACCCTCCCGTGTTGGCACTGTATTCGAATGCTCCAGTTCCCGGGGAACCAGATGATCTCCTTCGACCGGAGGAACGTCGGACAGAATCCATTCTCCAAAAAACCCACCAGGCGGCTGCCTGGGCAGTTAGGGCCTCGACTACAACGTCATTTTTTTTGTCGCACTTCTTTGAAGTGGTTACATGGTCTCCAGGACCATATCCCGCAGGCCGACACAAGGGCTCACCAGGATATTCAGAAATTAATTGCCGCTGCCCAATTCACCTCTGACTCCGCGCTCCAGGCCGGTCGTTTTGCGGCCAGGGCAATGGGAATGGCGGTGGTGGCCAGGCGCATGCACTGGCTCCGCAGCTGGCCGGCCGACCTGCGGCATAAGTGGAAACTGGCTGCGGCTCCAATTTCGGGTCAGTCCCTGTTTGGCCCGGCTCTAGACCGGATCACTACGGAAACCAAGGATAAGAGGAAAATCCTTCCCTCTTACACAAAGAAGTCCCAAAATAAGGCCCCTCCCTACCGGCGAGGTTCCAGGCCATCAGAGACCCCGTACAATAGGTACCAGGGCTCCTACTCTTCTGGGCAAGGGCAGTACGGGGCACCCCAGGGGCAATACGGGGCTTCCCAGGGTTCTTATGCCCCACGGCAGCGCTCGGCTGCTGACAGGCCATACCGGGGCGGGCAATCAAAACGGCCCTTTAGAGGGGCCGGTGGTCGCCCTTACCACCGGTATAAGTAGACACAACTCGATCCCTCCCATTGGGGGTCGACTGGCATCCTTTGCCAGTCGGTGGGAGGAAATCACCAATGACGCATGGGTTTTGCAAACCCTGTCGACAGGACTGTACCTGGAATTTATTTCCACCCCTCCGAGGTTTTTCTTACGCTGCCCCTTGTCTTCAAACATTTCCAAACGGGTCCTCGTAGATCAGGCCATCCAGCACCTACTGGATATTAGAGCCATCCAGCGGGTGCCTGAGGACCAGCAGGGGCAAGGATTTTATTCCATCTTGTTTGTGGTTCCAAAATCCTCGGGTGGGTGGAGAGCAATTCTCGATCTGAAGCGCCTGAACAGATATGTGAGGTACAGAAAATTCAAAATGCACACCCTGCAATCAATTTTGGCAGGAATTAGGCGCGGCGACTTTCTCGCCTCAATTGACCTCACGGAGGCCTACCTCCACATTCCTATTCATCCTTCTCACCGCCAGTTCCTCAGATTTTGCTATGCAGGGGTGCATTATGAATACCAGGCGCTACCCTTCGGCCTGTCTTCAGCGCCAAGGGTATTCACCAAGGTTTTGGCCGCCTTGACCGCCCATCTTAGGGCTCTTCCCGTGCGTGTTCAGTGTTACCTGGATGACATTCTCATCCAGTCCTCCTCCCTGTCTCAGGCTCAGCAGGATGTCCAGGTAACCCTCAACACACTTGAACACCACGGGTTTCTCGTTAATTTGGGAAAGAGCCAACTGTCCCCCGCTACCAGGGTCTCCCACCTGGGGGCCATCATTGACTCTCTGGAGTGCAGGGTCTACCTGTCTCAGGAACGGAGAGACAGCATATTGGAATTAGTCCAGCTTGTTCTGGCTCAAACAAGGGTTCCCTTGAACCAGCTGTCTTCCCTCCTGGGAAAAATGATTTCTGCGATACACATCGTTCTGTGGGCTCATCTGCACTCCAGAGACCTTCAATGGTTTCTTCTCCCTTTCCAGAGGGCGAATCGCAGCCACTCCCCCGCAAGGGTCAGGATGCCAGTGTCGGCGAGGAAATCCCTCCGGTGGTGGACTTCGCCCGCCCTGAGCGAGGGCTCCGACTTCATGGAGCCACAGAGGCTCACGTTGACGACCGACGCCAGCACCACGGGCTGGGGGGCCCACACCGAATCCCTCGTCGCCCAGGGCACCTGGTCCAGGGCGGAGCGATCCCTTCCAATCAATTTGCTAGAGCTCAGGGCGGTCAGATTGGCCCTTTCGCATTTTCAACCTCATCTGGTGGGCCGTCACATTTTAGTCCTAACGGACAACGTGACTACAAAAGCCCACATAAATCGACAGGGGGGGACCTTCTCCAGGGCCCTCATGACCGAAGCGATGACCCTGGGGCTCTGGGCAGAGCGGCATCTACGGTCCATCACTGCGGAGCACATCTCCGGGGTGAGCAACACCACGGCGGACTGGCTCAGCCGGAATGCCATCAACCCGGCAGAGTGGTCCCTGCACCCGGACATTTTCCGTCAAATAGTGGACCGCTTTGGACTGCCGGCCGTGGACCTGTTCGCCACACCGGAAAACGCCAAACTTCCCAGGTTCGTGACCAGGTTCCGAACTCCGGGCGCGGAGGACACGGACGCTCTTCGTTGTCAATGGCCACAGGAACTGCTGTATGCCTTCCCCCCCTCCCGCTGATCCCACAGGTCATCCGGAGGGTCCTGATGCTGAAAGCAGAAGTCATCCTCCTGGCCCCACACTGGCCCCGGCGGACTTGGTTCACGGACCTTATGTCCCTGTCCGCATCACCTCCCTGGTGGATCCCGCCGACAGAGTGGTCGCTTGCCCAGGGGTCAGTGCAGCATCCAGAGCTGCACTGGCTACAACTGACAGCCTGGCGCTTGAGCGGCTCACTCTGCGACACCGCCTAGTTCCGGACGACCTCTCTGAAATCATGTTGGCCTCCAGACGGCCGTCGACGGAGCGGATTTATTCGGTTACCTGGCGCACTTTTTGTGCCTGGTGCGCGCAGGTGGGTTATTCCCCTCTCGATCTCTCAATCATTAACGTAATTCAGTTTCTGCGGCAGGGGCTCGCCAAGGGCCTGTCTCCCAACACCTTGCGCAGACAAGTGGCAGCGCTTTCGACGGTTTTGTCCTGCCCACACCTGGACTCGCTCGCTGCTCACCCGCTCTTGAAGCAGTTCCTTAAGGGGGCCACGAACCTGTGCCCACCAGTGGTGCATCGCTTCCCCACGTGGGACCTTTCCAAGGTTCTCTCGGCATTGACTGTTGCCCCCTTTGAACCATTGGACTCTGTTCCCTTGTCACACCTTTCCTTCAAGGTAGCGTTCCTCGTCGCAATCACCTCGGTGCGCAGGATATCTGAACTGGCAGCTTTGTCCGTGCGCGCGGACCTGTGTACCTTCCACTGTGACAGGGTCGTTCTCCGATTGGACCCGGCCTTCGTGCCCAAGGTGAACACTCCGTTTCACAGGGCGCAGGAGGTCATCTTGCCTGCCTTTTTTCAAAATCCGTCCACGGACTCTGAACGCGCTTGGCACATGCTGGACGTTAAGCGCGCTCTTAACATTTACCTCTGTAGGACATCTCCTCTGCGGCGAACGGAGACTTTATTTGTGACCTTTCGCCCCTCTGCTCAGGGCCGCAAGGCATCGTCAGCGACAATTGGCTGATGGATCCGGGCAGCCATCTCCTTGGCCTACAAACACATGTCGCTACCACAGCCCTCGGGCCTCACGGCACACTCCACCCGCAGCGCAGCGACCTCTGCAGCGTGGAATGCCAGGGTCCCTATCCTCGAGGTCTGTAGGGCGGCCACCTGGTCCTCCCTTACTCCCTTCATCCGCCATTACAAACTAGATGCTTATGCTTCGGAGGAGGCGGATTTCGGCAAGCGGGTGCTGGAGACAGGGGTGACATTGAGCTCTCTTCCCAGCCAGGACGATTGATCCCGCCCTAGGGACGCCAGCTTTGGTATGTCCCATTCTTGGAGGCTAGCTCCGCCCACTATGGAGAAGGGACGTTGGTACTCACCTGTGAGACGTCCTTTCTCGTAGGGCGGAGCTAGCCTCCAAGTCCCTCCCATTGGGTCTGGCTGGGCGCGCTACAATTGTCTAGTGTATATAGTTATTCAACTCTTCTATGCATTGCTTCACCTGTACATAGTTGCTTATTTCTGGCCTGTGTCACATGTACATAATTCCTATTCTCTGCAATGAGTCTGTACATAGTTAATAAATTGTCTGTTTGTTTTGGAAAAAGCACTTCGAGTCTGACTTGTTCCCTCGATTAAAAGAGGGAGTGCCAATCAGACAGGGCACTATTTATACCTTTTTTAAGACTCGGTCCTATTGGCTAGAGGGCAGATTTAACCCATTCTTGGAGGCTAGCTCCGCCCTACGAGAAAGGACGTCTCACAGGTGAGTACCAACGTCCCTTTACTAAGTCTGCACTACTATTAATCTTCTCATCATTCCCATCACCCATCTCCTCCCACAAATGACTGTATGACTGTAACTTTGTTGCTTGTATCCTTACAATTTATATTGACTGATTCCTAATATGATTTGATTGCTTATTTATACCCAGACTATCATTAAGTGTTTTACCTTATGATTCTTGACAAACTTATCTTTTCTTTTATGTACACTGAGAGCATATGCACCAAGACAAATTCCTTGTGTGTCCAATCACACTTGGCCAATAAAATTCTATTCTATTCTATTCTATTCTATTCTATTCTATTCTATTCTATTCTATTCTATTCTATTCTATTCTATTCTATTCTATTCTATTCTATTCTATTCTTTACTAGCACTGATGATGTTACCTAGTTTGGGTAATGAAAGTTATGCAAGAAAACAGCCAAGCTCAGAGAGCACCAAGGACCCCTCTTTTCAACCCTGAACTACAAATAATCTCTTTTATTAAAGTATCATACTACAAACCCAAAGGATTAAATTTGTATTTAGGAGGAAAGAATCGGGAAACAACAGAAGTAGGAAAGAATCAGACATGGAGTTTATCACCTTCCATAGAAATACTGAATGGGACCCTCCCATTTTTTTCTATACAATAGAAAAAATCTGTACAATAGAAAAAAATCTTCTGCCATGAAAAATCCCTGTCTCATTCAGGTTTACCCTGCAAACACCACAAATTATTTATGCAGACATGATATAGTGCCTTATTGACTACTGTGTTGTAAAGTGCCCTACCCATGCTTTAAACATTTTATGTTATTTTAATGCTAGTAAATTATTTAGGAAACATTAAGATTGTTTCTGTTTTTGACTAATGAGCAAGGAAAGTAATGCCTGCATGTCCTTTATTGGCTGTTACATCTTCCTGTGGAAATTGGGAATTTGTTATTTCAGGCTCAATTAAGTACGTGGATGATTCCTGATGGAGATGTTGTCTGTTTTTCTCTCCTTGATCTTGTCACTAAAGGACATTTGTGGATTATTTTTACTGAACAGCAAAATAAAATAAAATAGCACTTTCATTTTGGGAAGCACTAGTAAACTAAAAATGGAATAGTCAATGATTATTTTGAAATATTTAGTATCCTCTGTAAATTGAAACCTGACATGTATTATTTTAAACAGTATAAATAGATTAAAGATGCTATTACAGTGATGTAGAAATTTTCATTGTTCTACCAAAATTGGGAGATATTTACTTCTGTGTGGAGAATTTAAACTGTGTTGTGGAATGAGCTTAATCATGTTATGATTAATTCAATAGGACTTACTCTGAGGACCAACATTTATGGTGAACTGTCTTCTGCTAGACATGTTAAGGGCCACAGCATTCACTCCCTCTTAGATAAATTTATGACTACAGCCGCTGTACTTAAAGCTAGAGTATTTATTTGCTTATTTAAAGATTTCACATTCCCTATTGGGTTGCTTTGTCATAACAAGACATCTTTCAAGACTACAAAATATAAAGTATACACTTGCAACAGATGAAGCCAATTTATTTTAAGTAAAAGAAGTGGAGCTGAATAACACATTAAGAGACTTTTATGTGTTATTCAGCTCCACGTCTTTTACTTAAAATAAATTGGCTTCGTCTGTTGCAGTATGCAACAATCACATATTGTTTACACTTTAGCATGCAGGAGCTCCCATTGAGAAAGCTTTCTGTCTTGTCCTAACCATCCTAAAGGCTTTGTGGTGGGCCTGAAACTACAGCTCCAGACTGTGGAGGAAGGGAGGGCTCATCACACAGAATAAGCAGACACTTTTCATTTCTTCTAGCAACCCAGAGCTTAGGTCCTGTCTGGGAAGGAGGGTTGAAACAGACCCATCCTCCTCTTAATTGGGAAGTGTGTCCTTGTATGGACATGGCAAAAGAGGACTTTATCTAGGAAGATGGGAGAGGAGCAGAAAAAAGTCACCAGTTACAAGGTGAGCAGCTCAGCTACAGACCCAGGATAATAATAATAATAATAATAATAATAATAATAATAATAATAATAATAATAATAATAATAATAATAATAATAATAATAATAATAATAATAATAATAATAATAATAATAATAATAATAATAATAATAATAATAATAATAATAATAATAATAATAATAATAATAATAACAACAACAACAACAACAACAACAGAGTTGGAAGGGACCTTGGAGGTCTTCTAGTCCAACCCCCTGCCTAGGCAGGAAACCCTACACCACTTCAGACAAATAGTTATCCAACATCTTCTTAAAAACTTCCAGTGTTGGAGCATTCACAACTTCTGGAGGCAAGCTGTTCCACTGATTAATTGTTCTAACTGTCAGGAAATTTCTCCTTAGTTCTAAGTTACTTCTCTCCTTGATTAGTTTCCACCCATTGCTTCTTGTTCTACCCCCAGGTGCCTTGGAGAATAGTTTGACTCCCTCTTCTTTGTGGCAACCCCTGAGATATTGGAACACTGCTATCATGTCTCCCCTGGTCCTTGTTTTCATTAAACTAGACATACCCAGTTCCTGCAACCGTTCTTCATGTGTTTTAGCCTCCAGTCCCCTAATCATTTTTGTTGCTCTTCTCTGCACTCTTTCTAGAGTCTCAACATCCTTTTTACATCGTGATGATGTATGGATGAATGGCAAGCCTTGAGAGCTGCAAGACTCTCTGAGGGACAGAATAGAAAGACAAAGAGATAGAGCCTGAATGGCATCTGCAAAAGAAGCAACCAACTCTAACTCCATGAACTCAGCAGCCTAAGTGCAAAATTTCTTAAAGCAGCTCAAAGCAGTGGCAGATTAAGGCTCACTGGTGCTCTAAGCACTGACAAATCTTGGTGCCCACCCCTCCTAGTTTTATCCATATTTTTTTTTTACAAATCTTCATTGGGTTTTTTTCTTTCTTTCTCAACTTCGTGATGCCTCCTTTGGGCCTGTTGCCCTAAGCACATGCTTAGTCTGCTTAATGGTTAATAACACCACTGGCTCAAGGAACAGTGTTGTTCAACAGTGTTGAGAGAAGTCCCATGCACAAGTCCACAGAGAAGGAATAAAAAAAGGGGGTTCAGATAGAAGTGACCTGAATTTGGCAATTAGAGCCAAAGATCTTGGGGGACAGAGCACAGAGCTAGGAAATTGTCAAGATAGGAAAACATAGAGCACAAATGTAGAAGCAAAAATTTATAAATGAAATAAGATAGAAGCAATTGTAAACTTATACTAATAGGAAGGCTCTAGATTAAGCTAGGTGGTATTGAAAATAAATGGAGAAGAGATAAAAACAAAAAGGTAGCATTTAAGTTTAGAAATAAGAAATAGGACTTTAATTTTGCACAACCCAAGTGCGGCAAAAGGGGAAAAAAACCCAAGCCTTTGTTCTCTGTGGTCCTTAGCAAATTAAGAAAAACCCTAGCAATGTGATATTAACGCTGCTGGACAAGTTCAAACAATAATAATGTGGCCCCAAGCCATCATAACAGAAGGAATGGATTTTTTTTCAAAGCAGAAGGCAATTATCCTGTACAAATAGACAAAGAGTTTAGCAATGTCAACTGGAGGGGGGGAGCACAGCCGTGACCTACCTGCTGGTCTCAGTTCTCACCAGCAAATATTGATTGTAATTTTTTTTACAGAGCTTCATTATGATCACTCCAACATACGAAGGGCCTAAATCTAATGGAAACGGATGCGGTCTGCCTGCATCCAGCAGTCATGGTATAAAAATACATAGAGGACTGAAAAAAAGCCAACAGATAAATCAACAATATCCTCTCTCCCAAACCCTTCCATTTCTTCTAAAGGGTTCCTAATTCATGAAGCCCATAATTGACAATAGTCAATCATTAGGCCATATTATGCTTCATTCCAGACTTCTCTAACACTGATTTTAGTCAACATGCTCAAGATTGCTACAGGATTGTGATCTTGAATCCAACTGGCTAGGCAGGCATTAAGGACATGTATTTTGGACCCTGGTGCTATGCATTCACCCCCTGCATACAACAGGAATAAGGTGCTCAGGGCTGTTGAAATATAGAGAACTGAAATGTATTGGCTCTGCTGGCTGTGACTGCTGGGAGCAGTAGTGCAGCAAGATCTGACCCACTGTATATTTCCAATTCCTGACATGCAACTAAATCTTACTGAAGAGAAGAAATTAAATTGAAGGAAATCCTGTCTGTCATTCCGGACTATTTATTTATTTTTATTTATTTGTTTATTTTGTCAAGTACATGTTGGTAATATACATAGATAAAACATTGTTTGTAAACATAAGATGGGTACTGATAAGCGGGAACATTAGGACAGGGACGGTAGGCACGCTGGTGCACTTATGCACGCCCCTTACTGACCTCTTAGGAATCGGGTGAGGTCAACAGTGGACAGTCTAAGGGTAAAGTTTTGGGGGTTTGATGACGAAACCACAGAGTCAGGTAGTGAGTTCCAGGCATTAACCACTCTGTTGCTAAAGTCGTATTTTCTACAGTCAAGTTTGGAGCGGTTCACTTTGAGTTTGTATCTGTTATGTGCTCGTGTATTGTTGTGGTTGAAGCTGAAGTAGTCATTGACAGGAAGGACGTTGTAGCAGATAATTTTATGAATTATGCTTAGGTCGTGCCGAAGGCGACGTAGTTCTAAGCTTTCTAAACCCAGGATTTCAAGTCTGGTTGCGTAAGGTATTCTGTTGCGAGTAGAGGAGTGGAGGACTCTTCTTGTAAAGTATCTCTGGACACTTTCTAATGTATTTATGTCCGATATGCGGTGTGGGTTCCAGACAGATGAGCTGTATTCAAGGATTGAATACAGCTCATAATTCATAATTGGAAACTATGTTTCCCCCCCCCAACTTTTGCCAACTTATTCTTTCTTACTCACAATCAACAAATAGGTGTAAATTTTCAAAGGGCCAGGATCCAAGCTAACAAATAAAGCTTATGCCCAAGTCAATATATCTTCACTTCCAATGTTCCCGCATAGCTTCAGAGGAGAGTTCTTGGAAAAAGAGCTGTAGGAAACCGAGCATCATGGGTTAAGCAGTCAGAGAACAATTTATTACTGCTGCTTGCTTAACATTCTGCTTGTTGAGCTGAAACTTAACCCTGTTGACCTTCTGCTTGTTTTTAATTAGTAGTGGAGGATGACAATGAATGATCTGCGTGGAACCACATGATTTTTTTTAATTAAAAAAAAGCTGCTTTACTTTTTCTTTTCTTTTTTCTTTGACAACAATCTCTTTTTTTCCTCTTCTTTTTTTTTCTTAGGGATAAATCTATGTACCAGTAAAGAAGTAATTAAAAATCTTATGAATGCTTTCATTGGATTTTTAATATGCTTCTTTGGACAGTCTGCTCTTGAATATAGGCTTGGGAGATTCTACTTGAAGAATGGGATGCAAATAACTTATCTAGAGAATAAAAGAAAAATATGATTCCATTCCTGAGCAGGAAAAAGATAAAATTTGCCAAAAAAAAGGTTGATAATACTGTGGAACCTATCAGCTTATTGTCATAGGATACATTTTCAATGTATATAAGTAATCAATACATTTCATTGTTATCTCAGTCAGGATAGGATCTACATATATAGGAGAAAACTGAAAGGAACACCAGAAATGGATGATCATAATGAGACACATGGATTGAATAGATTTCATAGTGTGTGTGTGTGTGTGTGTGTGTGTGTGTGTGTGTGTGTGTGTGTGTGTGTGTGTGTGTAACATTTTTTTGCTATATATATATGTAGGTCTTTGGTTATTTGGGTTTTCTCCCGCATGAAATTGGAAGTGTCTTGGCGACGTTTCGATGAAGTCTCATTCATCATCATCAGGCTGGTGTCTTCTGCTTCCTGCTTCTAGGAGCAATGTGAGATTGCAGCTGTTTCTTCCTTTAAACTGCCAGTGGGGGTTTGAACTGTGGGAGTTTGGTTGTGTTCTGATTGGTTGGAGGTGTGTTCTGATTGGTTGGGGGCTTGGCTGTGCTCTGATTGGATGGGGGGTTGGCTGTGCTCTGATTGGATGGGGGTGTGCTCAGGTTAGTCTGACTTGCAGGGGGATTTGAGCTGGTGAGCTGCATTGCTGTTGTTTGGCTTCATGTTCATGGTCGTGCCACATCTTCATTTTTTTCACACACATTTTTCAAACTAAAATTATGAGCCATGGTGGCACAGTGGTTAGAATGAAGTATTGCAGCCTAATTCAGCTCACTGCCAGGAGTTCAATCCTGACCAACTCAAGGTTGACTCAGTCTTCCATCCTTCCAAGGTTGGTAAAATGAGGAACCAAATTGTTGGGCGCAATATGCTGACTCTGTAAACTGCTTAGAGAGGGCTGTAAAGCACTATGAAGTGGTATACAAGTCTAAGTGCTATTGCTATTGCTAAAACATTTAACACAACAAATATGCACACATTTTGAAACTAAAATATTTAACACCACAAATACACACACATTTTCAAAATTATGCAGCAGAACTAGGCATGTTGCAGCAATCATCTACAATAAAAGTTGCTCAGCCCAACAAGTCATACTAAATCAAAATATTTTCAGTAAATGATAAGGTCCAAAGTCATCTGAGGTAGCATCTTCCATCTTTTCCCAAAGAATCATGTTTCCATTCAGAATTTGAAGAAGAACCTCTTCTGTAGTTTTCAAGGAATAGGGAAATTCTGTTCTCCGCTGTTTTGTTTCCAAACCATTAGGAATTTAAACAAATAACATATATAACATAACAAATAAGGAAATCAAATCAAGTAACTTTATTCTGGTCTTTGACCAGCTTTTACGTTTAAAAAGAGAGAAACATTTTAATACAATTTCCTATTAAGAAAAAAACCAATAGGAAAACCAAACAGTATATCTAATTAAAAGTTCGACAGAATTGTATGAGTTGGTGAAGATATTTGAGTGTGGGGTTAGGATCCCTTAATATGCAATACATATATAATTTATCATTGTGAGCCTCAAATTTGGACATGATTGGGTAGATCCGAGCATATCTTGGAACATGTGTAAAAATGTCACTCCATGAGGATATGACAGTTTCTATCTCCCTGGATCCACAAGGGCAAAGTCTCTGTAAATAAGGAGTCCCATGAAAATCTTCCTGCCAATAGAGCTGATGGGAGAGCATCTAGGTGGGCTCTGGAAAAGGCCCACAAGTACAGAAGTAAATTGGTTCCTGAAACAAACTGTATGTTAGTTTCATGGTCTCATGTGTTCTTCAGAGTGTCATGTTATGGACAAGATGATTATTTAAAGGCAGCCCACTTACTGAACAGTATGATAATCTTGGAGCTATAACTATTGGTAGTTCACTTTACACAAGGGCCAGGTCAAATGTCTCTAGAAACATGTTCAGCCAATTCATCAGTCTGGGAAAAGCATTCTAAAATGTAAAGATTATCTAGACTGTCATTTTAAATGGACTGTCCTCCAGAGCTTGAGGTGCCACCAAGTGTCTCAGCAAAACTATTTTATCTACACAGCCTACCTCTACTGTGTCTCACTAATAAGATGATAAGTGGCATTATCCAACAGTTAAATGCAGGACAAGTTAAGGTGAAATGATTGGTGGATTTCCTTGCTGGTGGGAAAAGCATCCATCAATCACTTTGAATTAGGGTTGAGGCTGAAGGAGGTAGCAAGCTTTGACCGATGGCTGGAATGGTCAAAGTCTGATCTGAAGGGAGCTTTTTGCTCCTGCTTTACCAGGAAGCTAATACTTTCCTGGAAAATACCTATAGGAAGATATTTTCCTATAGTTCAAACACTTGCAGCAGAAAGTAAGTTCTTCTGCTTTAACAGGAAGCCACTAGCTACCTTCTGTCCCATCTGATCAATGGGATGGGAAAAACTGTCCCATGGGATGGGACAAACAAACCCTACCACCATATGTCAGGCATTGTAGGAGATTGACAGGGTGGATAAGAGCTATAGGACATGGCACTCAGGATCAATCCATGTACAAAAAAATGTCCCACCAACAGGCAAATTGATTAGTACAGTGCAGGCTATCCACACAGTCCCCACAGCATAATATGCTGAATAGAGCCATAGGAACTGGTCAGACCCCAACACCCAACCTTATTTATTCATTTGATTGATTGATTTTTATCCTGCCTTTATTACTTTATCAGTAACTCAAGGAGGCGAGCATACATAATACTCCTTACTACTCCTACTTTCCCCCACAACCACAACCATATGAAATGAATTGGGCTGAGAGAGAGTGACTGACTCAGAGTCACCCAGCCGGCTTTCATGCATAAAGTGTGACTAGGCCTCATGGTGTCCTGGTTTCTAAATTGGTTCCTTAACCACTAAACTAAACTGGCCAAACTATATCATCTGCTTAATTTTTCCTATTATACAGGTGTCCTTGATAAAAAGAGAATGTCAACTCGCGAAGCATTCCTGACCTGCTCTGGAGTTGCCATAAGCATCAGGATGGGGAACCGAGCCTCGCAGCTGCAGCGAGGGAATTGCACATCAGTCAAAACAAAAGCACAGTTCAGCCATCTCTATGTCAAGGCCATCTCCACGGAGACCCACAGTCCCCCCACAGGTGCTAATGATCTTCCCGGCTTGCAGGATTTTTTCATTGCTACTGCCTCCGAAGAAGTTTTTTTTCAGCCCTAAGTCTTTGCAGGCTTGTTTTCATTGCTATTCCCTCCGAAAAAGGTTTTTTTCAGCCCTAACCATGGGATAAAATAATGTGCTGAAGCTGACCAGACTAAGGACACTAGCCAGATGAATACCTGGTAGGTAGATTTTTTCCCCTATTTTCCTCCCCAAAAACTAAACTTATACTCCGGTGTATCTTATACTCCGAAAAATATGGTAAATCATAAGTCTCATGCCAGGCTTCGAAAGAAATCCAGTTATTTATTAGGAGCTTCATGTTGGCAGGGACCAAATGAAGCCAACTCTGGCCTCACTTAATTTACGTCCCAGCTCTGACCCTGTTTCCCCCCTCCCCCCAAGATGTGTAATCAGTCACATTCTCCAACGAAGCAATTTCGGGGGCTGTAGAGATCACTCCCCTCCAGCCACTGTGGGTTTCCATGGAAATGGCCTCGGCTTATCAGTTGGAATGTGCTTTGTTTTGACTGAGATACCAGCTCCTTGATGCAGCTGAGAAGTTCATTTTCCCATCCCCCTTGCCTATGGCAACACGAGAACAGGCCAGGGATGCTTTGCGAGTTGACACCCTGTTTACAAAATCCTTCATCTGCTTACCACAATATAGGTATCCTGAAAAAGGATGATTATACAATCTTTGGAAATACTTCACAGTTCTGAAAGTGGACTTAAATGGTATGAAGCTAAGGATATTTATGCTCCACTATCTCAAATCTGACTCATTTTCTAGGTGAAAACAGCACACCAAATCATCGGATTTTTCTATTTTAATTAAGTCTTAGGTTTCGGACAAAGGGACTGATAAGAATTGAAGGTATTCAGCACCTGTTCTCAAGCTTACTTTGCAGATCATAATCTGAACTCACTGGCTGAAATTTGAAATGAAGTTATTTGTTATTTTCTCATACCAGTAAGAAAATCACAATAAGATTAAAAGAATGCTCTCATTCAGACATTTAAATAATGAATTATGCAAGCATTTTATCTTCCAGTAAAGAGAAGCAGAAGTAAAAATTCTTTTCATTCAAGTAACAGACTTGAACCTGGTCATTCTAACTGCAACTTTATACACACGAATAAAGATTTTGCTAATGCTTTTATATGTACTCTGTTTGAGTGCCGGACACAATGAAATACAATTAAATGTTTTAAAAGAAGGATTTTTTAAAAAGATGGGCATGTGCAAAATAGCTAAGACACTTGCTATGCATACTTGTCACATGTCACTCAGATTGATATTGGAAGTAAAAGGCTTATGGACAGAAATTCAAGGCACAATTTGGTTACAGATACTAGAAAAGTCTTTAGTACGAAGAAAACTGTCACCTAGAAATGGTAAAATTCAAATCAGTATAAATCTTTATCTATCTATACCTATATCTACCGGTATATCTAATCTATATCTACCTCTACCTCTATGTCTATGCCATCTAGCTATATCTATATCCATATGGCTTGGTCTTACTATTTAGCCAGCCCATTGTGATGCATAGAGAGAAGAAAAGGATCTCAGATTGGAACCCTGAATGTGTTAGACAGTTAGACAGAGAGAAATGAGATGAGATTCAGGGTTTTCTGAGGTCCTTCTATCTATGCATCATAATAGGCTGAGAGACTTGTGTTTTCCAGCAGAAGGAGCAGTTGACATTTCTCTACTATTATTGTAATGGACAAGTCTGGTCTATGGCCCTTGGCTTTTGATTTGTCCTAGCTATCCCCCACAATAACCTAAGGATAGCTAGCATTTCCCCCCAACTCACAGCTAGGCTGTCAGCTTTCAGGGTAAGGTTTTGACCTATAATTGTAAAACCCTTTTCTTGAATTATTTTTGCAGGAAGGTCTATTCCTGTCCTGAAATGAAATGGTCTTTTTTTTCTCAGAATGTGAAAGGAACTTACTTTTGCTGTCTGAACCACACAAATGCAATCTCCTAAAGATGACACTGAAAGCAGAGCAAGAGCTCAGCGTCTTCAGTGTGTGTGGTGCTTTCCTCAACACAACAGCCTGGTTGTGGTGAATGTAAATTTGATTAGAAGAAGAATCTAAGAATGACTTTTTCTGAGCCTTGGAATAAAATTCAGGACTCCAGCACTTGCCTTGTTTTCTCTGAAATAACCTAATCTATTGTTTGGAAATTTGCCTAAAGGACCTCAAATCAAGAATCACATTCAATTGTGATAAACTACAAATGATCATATTAGTGTAGCAACAAATCAAAAACTCCAACCTGGCTGCTTAGGCCTGAGTCATTACTGCAAATTGCAAGCCTCGTTTACAGGTAGTGAGATTGTAGTCTATATAGTAGCATGTATTGTTATGTATTGAAGATATATAATTGTGTTAAGCTAAAGTGAAACTAAACTTTAGATGACCCTAACTGTTAAGCCCTGCTAAAGGGAAACTAACCTTTAGGTGACCCTAACTGTTAACTCCAACTGTTTTGGAGGGAAATTTAGAACATTCATATTTGGGTGGGCTTTTTCAAGTATTATGATTGGTTAAGGCCCTGTGGGCCCAGAGTATAAATTACAGGGAATTGCCTGCAGTTTCTCAGTTCCAGTTTTGAGTCAATAAATGTTGTTGTAACTATGCTGGTCTGCTTCTTGCCTACTGAAGCCCACTACACAATATGTATCACATCCCTTTTCTTAAGCTTTGAATTCCAACTTGCCAGAAGAGTTTTCCTATAGAATACTATCAATGTAAGTCAGAAATGACATTTATGGACCTCCTTCGTGACAGCTGAATCATATCATAGTATTATACCTCATCTTCTTTATTGGCCACCACCAGTCAGTTGTGATAATGTAAGTTGCACATCTTGGGGCTTGGGTGAAGAATGAGAAAATGGATCCAGTTCATCTGGTGTTTCCTGAGAGTCAAGCACTGCTGGCAGCTGATTCTCAGATGTATATTCATGAGCTGTCCAAACAGTTTGAGATGTCTTCTATTTCTTCTGAGATCAGTTCCATTGGGGACTGTAGACATTTCAGAAGGCCATGGTTCATCCTTCCATTGTTCTATGAGCACTGATTACCATCCTTGGGACATTCCTATACATCCTCTCTCCCTTTGTGCAAAGTGAGAATATAGCACTGCCTGTCACAATAGCACAGGGCAACTGCTCAGGAATTCTATATGGGTACATGGATTGGATACAAACAACTGTTTGCAGAATATCTCATGATTCACCCCATAAACTCTCTTCCTGGTGACTATTCCAATATTATTAGCCTCCCAGAGTCATTGTATCAGTGAGATGGGAGGCATAAAAATTAATAAACAATAAAATAAATTTCAAACCGTCATAGTTATAGTTATAAGTAGAATGCAGTATTGTGGACTTCTGGTGGTGGTAATTCACTACCAGTTAAACATGCATGCCTACCAAACTCAGAGATGCCTGCAGCAAACTTGCACTGTGAGAGCTTGGAAATGTCATTTGTGTGTGCCCTGAGATGTATGCAGCTCCTACCCTGATGACATAGCAATAGCAATAGCACTTAGACTTATATACCGCTTCATAGTGCTTTACAGCCCTCTCTAAGCAGTTTACAGAGTTCAGCATATTGCCCCCAACAATCTGGGTCCTCATTTTACCCACCTCAGAAGGATGGAAGGCTGAGTCAACCTTGAGCCGGTGAGATTTGAACAGCTGAACTAGCAGTCAGCTGAAGTAGCCTGCAGTGCTGCACTCTAACCACTGCGCCACCTGGGCTCATTGCAGAAAACTTTAAAGCCTTGGGGTATGTTGGATTAGATTCCAGTGTTTGTGATATTTTATACTTGCTTTGTTGTTGGATTGCCATCTTCTGATTATTTTGTAGTTATTTTTCTATTTCTCTGTATATTAATTTGGTCATTTTTTTATTCAGCTGTTTTTGTGTAATGTATTGTTGTGAGCTGGTCAGAGTCAGTTGGAGTCAGTTGGCATCCATTTTGAATGAATGAATGAGTGAGTGAATAAATGTGGCATCATTAGCTTCTTCTGGTTCCAAGAAAGGCAGGAGTTCTGGCAAAGTTCACAACATTCAGCTGTTTGTTCAATATGGCTATTTATTACCAGCCAATGCTCTGGCATGGTCTTGTATCTTTGTATCACTTGAGTTGGCTGAAGTCTTTGGACACCCCCCACCAAAATTGGTAGGGCAAGCCAGTTCATATAAACAGGCAGCAAACCCCACACTCACTTGCAATAATGATGTTACCTACCTGGGCAATGAAACATCGTCAAGCAAACAGTCAAACTCAGGGAGCATCAAGGAGTCTAAAGTCTTTGCCCCTTGAGCAATTACATTTCTCTAATCAACCAAAAATATCCTTTCTTTTTTTTCAAAACTAAAGTCATTATTTCAGAGTTTGGTAAGCCTTCAACTGAGGGCTTAATTGCTTCTATCTTTTTGGGCCATTCTTAGAGTTGTAGTTGTCTCTCAAGAGTCTGTAAAGAGTGTGTTCTGGTTTAGACTTTCCTCACTGAGGTTTTCACCTATTATCCTGGACTATTCAAAGCAGGTCTTGTTAAAGTACCTGCTAAGAACATGTTTTCCCCAAAAAATATAAGTTACTCAGGAATGTGTGTTTGTGTGAGTGTGTGTGTTTTCTTGACTGCGTTTTCAGAAATCATCTCCCACTGTCTTCTTTCTGAAGAGTGGCTGAGAGAGAGTAATTGGTTTACAGTCATTCAGTGCCAGAGGTGGGTTCTAAATTTTTTACTTCCGGTTCTGTGGGTGTGGCTAGGTGGGGGCATGTGACTGAGTGGGAGTGGCCAACTTGACATCACTCATGCACACTCAGTCACGTGACCCCCCCACCAAGCCACGCCCACCGAAATGGTGGCAAAAAAAATTGGGAGTTTTTGACACTTTCTTTTTGACACTCCGGCCCCATATCGAGGTCAGGACGCCATGGGGTGGCGGTGGTCGTCTCAGCTTTCCCTCCATTGTCCTTCCTGGCCAAAAAGCGCCCCTTCTCACCTCTTGACAGGCCTTCCCCATGGTTGCAGCCAGAGCACCCCACTCCTGCTGGCGTGCTGAGCCAGGCTGGCCGGGTCCCATCCGCTAGATGAGTGTGCAGGAGAAAGGCTTCCCTTTGGACCGGCTTCACCGAGGACATGCCCAGGCCCTCGGTCAAGAGGGTGACTTTTTTCCATGGCCTGCTGGCCATGGCTTTTTGGCCAAGAAGGGCAACGGAGGGAAAGCATGAAGATGATGGCAGCTTTCTTCTCACCGGCCGACCGGAGAACTTTCTCCTGCACGCTCAAGCCTTTCTCCTGCACGCTCAACTTGCGGACGAGAGCCAGTCAGCCCAGCTCAGCATGCCAGCAGGAGTGGGGTGCTCCAGCTGCAATGGCAGGGAAGGCCCATCAGTGGAGGCACAAGTGAAGGCTGGGAGCGGGATGCAACACATGGGAGGCTGAGTCCACTGCCCTGAGCCACAATAGCAGAGGGCAAAGATGCTCCCCTTCGCCCTTGGTGGTGGGATTTTTCCTCATGGCGATCCCAGGGTGGTTTGGCAAAGTGGTTGCCCACAGGATCTGAGGGGACGAGATGGGATGGGAGTCGGGACCCGACGCGCCCTTCCTGGCCACCAGCCCAGCAGCCTCCCCATCCCTACTGTCTGTAACTGAAGAGAGAGAGAGAGAGAGAAAGCCCAGTTCAACCGAGCTGCCTCTCCCCGAGCCAGAAGAAGCAGTTAAGGGCAGAGACCACTATGCTCTCCTGGCACGAGTGAGAAAATAAAGCTCCTTTTCTCAGGCAGTGTGGGGTGGAATTTAAGGCTAACCCAGAAGAGGTGGTGGCCTGGTGCTTGCTGTTGCTTCTAGCTTGGGGAGAGGCAGCTCGGCTGAGCTACTGGGCTCTCTGTCTCCTTCCTTGGGTGGATCTGGCAGGAAGAGCTTCCTTGCCAGGCTTGAGGAGGGGAGGAGGTGGAGCTGTTGCCTGAGGGCAAGAGCAACCCCCGGCCACCTCTGGGTTAGGGTGGAGTGCCGCCTTGAGAACGTTCTTCTCCAGGCAGGGGCGAAGAAGAAGAGCCGCCACCCTGCTCCTTCTGTGGCTCCTGCCCAGCGCTCTCTCTTCTTTGCCTCCCCACACTTGTTTACCCATCCCAAAGAGCTCGGGCTATGCCTCCTTCCGACCCGGCCGCCTTCCTTGCCGGCGTTGCTCCTGAGCCAACTCTTCCATACTTGCCTATTGTGAAGAAGTGGCAGCTCTGGTTGCACCACACCCACTTCATTCTCTTTGAGAGCTGCTTTGCACCTTGTTTGCAAAGCAACTCTCAAACAGAACAAAGCAGGTGTGGCACACCCAGAGCTGCCACTTCTACGCAACAGCCGAGGACCTCTTCCACTTGGAGCTCCAAGCTGTGGGGACGGGTGGTGGCTGCAATGACGGCAGCTTCTGGGGGCTCCTTCCATTAGTGGTTCGTTTTCTTACCTCTAGGCAGCTACGCCAACTTTGTCCTTAAAGGCTGTTCTGCACCTTTTGATCTTTCTCGGGTGTGGAGAAAAGTGACCCTGTGAAGGGACAGAGCCTGCTGCTGAACTTGGAAGCCGAGAGGCCTTCCGTAAAGCAATAAAAACTTGGCTCTTCCGGAGGACTTCCGGTTTTGGAGCGCTTCATCGCAGACATCCCTCGTTGGATGCCTTTCCGATCTTTGTTAAAAGCCGCCAGAACAGCTGTCTGGCGGCTTTAAAATCTCTTCCCCGGGCAAAGGGGAGAGATGAGAGCCTGACAGGAGGGGTAGAGCCCCCCCAGCGCCTTAGGAGCCACCTGGCAGGGCGCGAAGGGAGAGCTCCCCATGCAGCCTGTCTCCAGCTCCGAAGATCCGGAAACCTCTGCCTTTTGCAGAGCTAGATGGAGTGACCAGCCGCTGCTTCAAAAATGGGATTTATAACTACATTTAAACTATAGAAGCAGACAGAGAGAAACAGGCGTGAGATGGGCAAGTACTGAAACCTCTTTTTTTCCTTTTTTTTTTCAACTCCTGGGTAAGCTTTCACTTCGGCAAGGGAACAAAGGAAACAGAGTAACAATATGGCGATTGAGAAGTGAAAGTGACTTTCGTTTCCCCAGAGGCTTTTTTTTTTTTTTTTTCTTTCTCTCTCTCTTATGGAAACTTTTAACTTGGAAAAATGGTTTTTTCTTTCTCTGTCTCCTAACTCTGGATTAAAGTTATAATAGAAATATTTTCAATAATAAAAGACTATCTGATTTTTAAACTGGAAAGAACTTTAATCAGGCAACTGGCTTTCTTTCTTTTTTGTACTCTTTTGAAACACCAATGGCTTCAAAGTTTGGAAAGACTGTTTTGACTAAAAGAAATGACTATTCATCTGGATATATTTCTAAAATGCAACTTAACACTGAGCTAACACCTCCACAGCTTTTGACACCTGAAAATTTATTAAATAATTTAAAGATTATGAAACATGAACTTACTTTGGAATTTAACCAGAAAATAAGTGAGATAGACCATAAGATGCAGGCTGCTTTGAAGAATATGAATCAACAACTAAGATTTGATGTGTTAGAGGTTTGCAAAGGCTTAGCAACAAATATTGAAGTTTTGGCAGAACGTATTGAAACAAATAAACAAGCTTTGGCAACTTCGGTGAATTACATAGATAAAATCCAAAATGACATTGCAAATTTTGAAAAAGAGGTCTTAATGACTCAGTTCAGATCTATGGAAGTTGCTATAAGGATTAGAGGTTTGAAAGAAGGATTATATGAAAATTTAAAAGGCAGGATGGTTGACATATTGGATCAGGTGTCTGGAATTTCTAAAGCGGAATTGGCTACACAAATCGACAAAACATACAGAATCAACTCGTGGTACGCCAAACAAAAGCATCTACCAAGGGATATTGTCATATATTTTACCACAAGAGCTCTACGGAACAGAATTATACAAGCAACGTTTAACAATAATCTTATGGTGAATGGTCAGGAACTAAAGATTTGGAAAGAAATCCCCTCTAAAATGCTTAAAGCCAGGAAAAGCTATACTTTTTTGATTGATGAATTTAAGAGATTAAATTTACAATATAAATGGGAAGCACCAGTTGGAGTAACAGTGAAATTTTCTGGAAAAAGATACCGGCTCAACACGATAAAAAAAGCTACTGAATTTTATGTCAATGTTCTAAAGGCTGATATATCCAAGATTCCAGAAGAAGGGTGTATGAAAATAAAAGAGGAGGAGGAGGGGAAGCCACCTTCGATGGATCAAAAAGAAATAGACTCAAAAATCCAAAAGGAGTGCCTGAATCAGATAGCTGGGGAAGAGGAGATGGAGGTTTGGGAGCAGACGGGAGACGACTTGACAAATTTGAATTTATTGAACTATTAAAAGATGAACTATCAAGATACAAAACAATGTGATGTTGAAATATATTGGATGGATAGAGACTAATATGATTGTATTTTATCTTTTCCCTATCTAATGATTACTTATGCAATATTTAGTTAAGTTTTATATAATTTTGAGGTTATTTTTAATGTTGATAATATTAGATATATATAGTTTGTTGAAGATTTGTTTATTGTTTATTCTTCTTTTATTTTCTTTTTTTGTTTATTGAAGTTAGCGAATTAATTTAGAATAATATTATCTTATTAATATCATGATGAAATTTAATATTTGATGATTACTTATGTAACATTTAGTTAAGTTTTATCTTAGAGGTTATTTCTAATGTCAATAATATTAGTTTAAGATTTGTGTATTTTATATTTAGTTATTACTTATGTAACACTTACCTTGTATAAGATAAAGGACTGAAGGGAGGAGGTAGGAGGTTTGTTTGTTTGTAGTGTTAAAGAGTTTTCTCTTTCTTTCTTTCTTTTTTTTTATTCTCTTTCTTTTTTTTCTCTCTCTTTTTTGTATCTTTACTATTGTATACAAATGCGATATATTAGTACTGTATAGTATGGAGTTGAAGTTTTTTTAAAAAATAGTGTTCTTTTTTTCCTTTTTCCTTTTTCTTTTTATTAACAATTTAAACTTATTATTATGCCCTGTATTATCTCTGGGAAGTCCGGGGGGGGGAGGTGGGGAGGGAAGGGGGTGGGTCTGGGGGGGGGGAAATAAAAATGTTTGTACTTTGGATTTAATATTTTGTTACCACTTATGTAAGTTTGTACTAATAAAACTTTTTTGAGAAAAAAAAAAAAAAAAAAAAAACTTGGCTCTTCCGGCAGGCGGGGTGAAAGTGAGACCAATTAGATTACATTTAGGTCTCCCCCCTTGGTTTATGAATGTCAGATGTTTTTTAATTTTTATAATTTTTTAATTAGATGTTTTTATGTAACAATGATTTTATATGTTGTTAGCCGCCCAGAGTCCCTCGGGAGTTGGGCAGCATACAAATCTATTAAATTAAATTAAATTAAATTTTCAACCCAGCCGCTGGCGCAGGGCACCGAAAAGACCTCTGGTCTTCACACATGTGCAGCTTTCTTTTCACTGGCTGAAGGACTTTTCGGTGCCCTGTGGCCAGGCGGCTGAGAGGCTTCTTTGCCAGTTAGCTGCTTCCCAGCTCTGGTCAGCTTGCCGTCTGACGGACGCATTGGGCGAGCGAGCAGCGACCGAGGGATCAGTTTGGGGGCGTGGCCAGGCTGCCGGTACTGTCAGTTCGAAGAACCAGTCCCTATTTTTACTACTGGTTCTATTGAACCGGTCGGAACCACCAGGAACCCACCTCTGCTCAGTGCGCTTTTTGCCTGAGGCACAATGGTCCCTCAGTTTCCAGTCCAGTGTCTTTAATGACTATAGCAAACTCATCTTATGGTCATACTTTTATAACTGAAGTAGTTTATTTATAGCTGTGCATGAGTCTAGCAAATGGAGCAACTGAGTATGGCATCCAGAAGTTTGCGGTCTGATTGAACTTCAGTTTTGGCATCAAATATTTATTGGTGAAATTTGGTGATAGTAAAGCCTATTGGCTACAATTCTTTCTCTGCCTGTACATATAGCCTTTGAGGGAGATGGGTGGTTTAGAAATATGGAATATAAATTAATTAATAAATACTTTCAGCAAGAGACAATGAACAAAAATGAACACAGCTATGGTTTTTTTTGTTTTGTTTTGTTTTCTGAAGCAGATACACTCCTAAACTACCTCCATCTATACTTCAAGTTGGAAGTATGGAATCAATGCTGATAACTCTTTTTAGCATCTCTAATCCTTTATGATATTCTGGGACTCCAATCCCTTTTGACATCTTTGTTTCTTAAGTAATTTTCTTAAAGATGTTGTAATAGCAGATCTTCTAGGAGTGTATTCTGCTAGATTGGGCAGTTCATCATCTCAAGTAAATGCTGTAATGCCTTTTTGTCTTCAGATGTTAGCATCCTGACTATGGGCATCTATCTTGCTCTTTTTTTGGTTTCATATCATCTTTAATAAAGGTATAGCCCATGGAACTCACTTCATTGACTATAAACTATATCTTGTCTCTACTGACTACTACCATAGACCTCTCCATCACCCTCATTATGAATGTCAAATGTTCCTGATACGGTGGGCACTTCTACACATTTATAGTTCTTTTGTTGGAACATTATAGTTCTTTTGTTGGAATATTATACAGAATAATATGTAGTCTTCTGAACTATAGACTATGGAGAGCAGAGAGGATGACATGGATGAAAAAAGGAGAGATTCATTCCCAAAGAAATGAGGAGCAAAACATGGCTTAAAGCGTAAACAAGAAGGTGTTTACAGACACCCCATAATTCATACATATGTAAGAAAGGGTGGTATTTACTCCCTTTATTGTTTACTGTTGATTGTTGGTCTAGTATTACTACTGCTTATCTGGGCATTGATTGCTGGCAAAGAGGTGTTGTAGTCTTTTAGCTTTTTGATAGTCTCTTTTGAATGTCATGTAGATGTCATTTATGCCTGTGTGCCTGTTGATGGCTGATTTCTCTGATTGTCAGGTTTACAGGAATTTCCTAGAATGTTTTGACTTAGCTTGTTTTAGGATGCTCACAGTTTCCGAGTTGAAACTCCTTAATTGTACAACATATGGGCAGACTTCATCATAATATCAACTGGGAAATTGTGAGCAGTAAACAATACCCCAATCAAGGAACTGCCAACTCAGACAAACAATCAAACAGTAAACAACAGCCTAATGAAGAAACTACCAAGAACACTCCCAACAAAACTGACAGGGCAAGCCACCTGCAAATAAACAGAGAGCAAACCTCACTCCCTTTTAACATTGATAATGTTACCTAGTTGGGTAATGAAATGTCTGCAAGAAAATAAGCAAACTCAGACAGCAC
The DNA here is from genome assembly GCA_023053685.1 of Diadophis punctatus similis. Taxonomy (NCBI): domain Eukaryota; kingdom Metazoa; phylum Chordata; class Lepidosauria; order Squamata; family Dipsadidae; genus Diadophis; species Diadophis punctatus. The sequence goes on along the minus strand of JALIGW010000002.1, from coordinate 216,228,720 downwards.
CAAGGACTCCATCGAAAACCAGTCCTCTATTTTTTTTTAAAAAAAGGACTATATTTCCTAGCATAATAGAAGAAAGGAGAAAGAGGAATGTGGAAATGAAAATTTTATTTCTATCTCCATCAAAGCAGCTTAGCAAGGGGCACAGAAAGAAGAGGCACAGGAAGAAGAGGCACAAAGTTCTACTACAGCAGAAACAATTAACACGTGTGGATTGGAGGTTCATAGAGTATTAAGAAACTAAATAGAATTCTCTCTTGTTCTTAATTAGTGAACAGTAATAGGGAAGACTTTTCTCTGCTTTCCTTATATACCTCAAACAACAGTCTCTCCAAAGAAGGAAATTTAGGAGAAGAATGAATACCAGGTTTGACTCAGAAGAATTAATATTCCATTTTCCTCATAAAATATATGGTTTAGAATTTTCAAGAAACAAATGGTCAGAATTGCTAGTGGATCATGATGCTTCAGATGTAGATCTGTTCTAAAGCCTATTCCATCCCCCCCAACACAAAATTTTGCATATCCCTATTCTATTCCTTAAATGTACTTAATTAGTTATTTACTTGCTGAAACTTTCATGTTCCTTAAACCTCTTATTTTTTCATATATAACGGGCACAAGGTTTTCCTTTGAAATCCCTTTGAAATTCTTTTGAAATTCTAGACCTGTGCAATCATCTTTATGGCAAAGCTTAGTATTTTTATCAAATGGGGGATAGATAAGAATTCAGTTTTTGTAGTAGATATTCCTTCCCACTGGCATTATATATCTAATGTGACACTAATATGATTGGGGGCTTAACATCTCTAAGTCTTTGAAATGGATTTTAAGTTGCTACATTGTTGAAGTCCATCCTTTGAGATTAAGCTTTTCTTCTTTTTCTTCTTTATTTCTCTCCTAGTCTACTTAGTATTCATTCAAAATTTCAGGAAGTTCTAATAATCCTCCAACAACAAAGTATAGCAGGTGAGTAAACCATTAGGGACCAAGACAAAGGTTTGAGTGGGAGAAAAAGAAAAATAATTTTAAAAAGTAGAGTTTAGCACTGGCAATATTAAAAACCACTAAAATCCTTGGGACCTTAGAAAAAGTGAAAGGTTAAAGCAAAAGCAGCATATCCAAAATTGCTATGAAGAATTTGTTTGGGGAATAACATTTCATCTGGCAATAGCATGTATTGCATAAAAAGTATTTTAACTATTTGCAGTAGAAAGCTAAGTATAAGAAAAATAGTGTTCCATTGAAAATTATAATTTAGGAAAAACTCTTGGAAGGCTTTGTGCACAGTTGAAGCTGGTAAAACACAGATTGGAGCCTTGCAAAAATTGCTCCTCAATTGTAATTTTCATTGTGAGATATACACTATAATATTTTTTTTTATTTACCGGTATTTATTTTTTTGTCAAGTATACAGTATATGATTGCAAGCAAAGTATAAACAAAGTATAAACATGATTTTATATATATTTATATATATATAAAATAGTACAAGCATGATTATGAGTACAAGTACATATACATATACATATACATATACATAGGGAGACTAATATATATATATATATATATATATATATATATATATATATATATATATATATATATATATATATATATATATATATATATATATATATATATATATATATATATATATATATATATAGTACAAGCATGATTATGAGTACAAGAAGTATGAATATATGGGTGCATTTGGACAGGAACGGTAGGCATGATTGTGCGCTTATGCACGCCCCTTACAGACCTCTTACAAATTGGGTGAGGTCGATGGTAGATAATCTAAGGTTAAAGTTTTTGGGGTTTGGGGAAGAAACAATTGAATCAGGTAATGTATTCCAGGCATTGACCACTCTGTAGTTGAAGTTGAATTTTTTGCAATCAAGTTTGGAGCAGTTTACATTAAGTTTGTATCTATTGTGAGCTCGTGTATTGTTGCGGTTGAAGCTGAAGTAGTCATTAACAGGTAGGACATTGTGGCAGATAATTTTGTGAGCTACACTTAGGTCAGATCGAAGGCAGCGTAATTCTAAATTTTCAAGTCCCAAAATTTCAAGTCTGGTTTCATAAGGTATTCTGTTGCGAACAGAGGAATGTAATACTCTTCTAGTGAAATATCTCTGGACATTCTCAATTGTGTGTTAATGTCTGATATGTAGCGTGGGTTCCAGACAGATCAGCTGTATTCAAGAATTGGGGGCTTCCCTTTGGCTCTCTATGGAAACAAAAGTTGGATTTTGAAGAAACAGGATAGAAAAAGTGTTGATGTTTTTGAACTTTGGTGTGGAAGAAGATTCCTGAGTATGCCCTGAAATCACTCAGAAAACAAAGAAAACCAACAATGGATCATCAATCAATAAAGCCCAGATTCCTTATTTGAGGCACAAATGATCAGGTACAAATTATTCTATTTAGAGCACATTATGAGAAGACCTAACTCTTTTGAAAAGTTTCTGATGCTGGGAAAGGAGAATAAAAGAAAAGAAAAGAAAAGAAAAGAAGAGGACAACCAGCAGCAATGTGGATTACAAGGGTGATGAGCGCACTGTTGGAAAACCTGAAATATCAGGTTATGGATAGATCATCATGGAGAAAATCTATTTATGTAGTTACTAACAGTTGATGACTTGATGGCACATAATAAATCACAAGAGAAGTAATGAACTATATGGAAAAATGACTTACCTCAGTGTGGTTCATTCATTAATAAAAATGTTTAAAACTGCAGCTATCATTACAACAGGTTTAGTAAAATCATAGGAGACTTTTTTGTTGGGTGAAAAGAGATGGAAAGGATAGTTTGCAAGACTGAAAGTGAAGACCAAAGGACTACTTTGGACTACATTAATTCTTGACTAGCAAAAAGGAAGAAAATCTTGGTCATAGTTGAGCTTTGGTTATCTCACATTAATCAGGTTAAAGAGAAAAATGAAATATGTAAGGAAGTCTACTTTTTCTCCCTAAGTACTTTATCTCTATAGACCTCCTGTATCTTTCTTATGATGTATGTACAAAAGTTGAAGATTGAACTCTTAGTCTTGGTCTCATGTACTGGAAAGGGGCACAACTAATATATGTTAATTATGGAGGAAATCAAGAATTCCAGTTGCACTTGTGTAATTCCTTGTGCAAATAACTCTGCAGTTTTGTTCATTGATTGCTTTATTCTTGATATATATCAACACTAAACAGACTTTTGCTAGGTGCTTTGCTATCTGGAGAAAGAAAAGAAAAGAAAAGCAATGTAAGCCTTGCTTGTTCTTGACAAGCAAGGAGGAACATTGCTTCTTGAAACATTTGGAATTTTAAGGGATGGCTTACTTGTCAGAACAATGTACTTTGAACATCATGAAGCAATTCAATGTATTGAAATACCCATGAATAGCTAGACTTTCTGTATAAAGGTGAGCTATGGAGGAAGTAGATTCTTCAATGCTTCAAATATTTTTTCCATTTCAAATTTTTCCATTTCTTTTTTCTCAAACTGGAACTAAGATTGGTGGCACATAAATTCAATAAATAAACACATTTCTAAATATCTCAGTCAATAACACAGAGTGCCATTGCCCATAAAATACTTAGTGTAAAAAGAAAACAACTTGGAAGTTTTGCCTATGCAGAATAAAAAAATAAAACTATCCAATTCATTAAAGATTTGACAAAATATAACAATAGCAATAGCATTTAGACTTACCACATTTTTCGGAGTATAAGACGCAACTTTTTACCCCCCAAAGAGGGTCAAAAACTGGGTGCATCTTATACTCCGGATGTTACATTAGGGGGAGGGGGAGGGAGTTGGTGCAATGGTGGCAATGGGGGCAATGGGGGCAACGGCGGCAATGACGACAATGGGTGGCAACAGACAGCTGATTGGCGGTATTCCATGAGACTGTTCCAACAGCCAATCAAAGCTGCTGCCGTCGGACCATGGCAAAACCGCTGCCGCCGCTGCTGGCCACCACTGCTACCCCTCCGCCGAACCATGGCAAAGACACCACCACCACCGGACCATGGCAAAGCCGCTGCCACCGCTGCTGCCCGCTGCCGCTGCCGCCGGACCAAAGGAAAGCTGCTGCCACCACCGGACCACAACAAAGACACTGCCACTGCTGCTGGCCACTGCTGCTGCCAGACCACGGGAAAGCCGCTGCCGCCATTGCTGGCCAAAGCCTGCTCCCAAGGCAGTTAAGGAGCCGCCGCCACCATTGCTGCCCAAAGCGAGCCACCTGACAGCTTTGAAGACCAACTTCCAAGTTTGAAGACCCCTGAGTTAGGGGTTAGGGGTGCAAGGGTCTTCAAACTTGGCAAGTTTAAGGCTTGTGGACTTCAACTCCCATTCCTGAGCTAGCATGACTGGAAGAGGAATTCTGGGAGTTGAAGTCCACTAGTCTTAAACTGCCAGGTTTGAACACCCCTGAGTTAGGGATTAGGGATGCAAGGGTCTTCAAACTTGGCAAGTTTAAGGCTTGTGGACTTCAATTCCCATTCCTGAGCTAGCATGACTGGAGGAGGAATTCTGGGAGTTGAAAAGTTTGAATTTTGTAAAAAGTGTACATGGTTGTAAAAAGTATACATGGTTTTTAAAATTATACTTGGTTGTAAAAATTATTCTGCTACACTGGTATTTTATTAAATAATATATTACTACACCATTTGGTTCAGAATACTTTTTTCCTTGTTTTCCTCCTCTAAAATCTAGGTGCGTCTTATACTTCGGTGCGTCCTATACTCCGAAAAATACGGTATATACTGCTCCATATTGCTTTATAGCCCTCTCTAAGCAATTTACAGAGTCAGCATATTGCCCCCAACAATCTGACCTCAGAAGAATGGAAGGTTGAGTCAACCCTGAGCTAGTCAGAATTGAACTCCTGGTACTTGGCAGAATTACCCTGCAATACTGCATTCTAATGACAGTACTGCACCACAGTAGGATATCCCAAATATCCTAAACAAATATTTAGAAAAGTTGCAAGATCTTTTTTTCATTATTGTTGTTGCATTTCTCATACAAGTACTACTTTAATGGAAATAATTTTGGAATAATGGGTTTACAAAGCTTGATAGATGATAGATAGATAGATAGATAGATAGATAGATAGATAGATGGATGGATGGATGGATGGATGGATGGATGGATGGATGGATAGATAGATAGATAGATAGATAGATAGATAGATAGATAGATAGATAGATAGATAGATAGATAGATAGATAGATAGATAGATAGATAGATAGATAGATAGATAGATAGATAGATAGATAGATAGATAGATAGATAGATAGATAATAAATATGTTATGAAAGTCAATGATTTGGAAACAAAATAGAAACTGGAAAGGAAATGTCATTTTAAACTAAGCAAATAAATAGTGAAGACTAAACTACAGTATATTGGTTTTGTTTTGATGTTATTCTATATTGTTTTCACTGATCCATTACTTACAATTCCTGAAGAGGGGCACATGCACTTAGAATATATAGCTGCAGCTTTTCATACTTTCAAAAATTATGACCATGAACATTGAAGAACTTCAAGCCTTAGTATATTCCTTTCATAAACATTCCTCTTCAAATTTCAGTCTCACTTATAATTGCATATCGCTCTTATTTGATAGGAAGGAGAACAACAATTATCATTGTGGATGTTTTAGGCAATGTCAACAACTAAAATAAGTCCCCTAATTGAATTATAACATTCTCAAGGTAACTCGCTGCTGAAACATATTGGACAATTGAGTAATTTTTATTAAAGCTCCTTATATTTCCCAGTTTCACTCTGGGGCTTGCTTTTCTAATTGGATGCTGCCCTCTTTTTAATATGTATCCAAGGATAAATTTCTTTGTGTAGAATTTCAAGCATTTTAACTGCAGTTTAAGGAAATTGTATCATGTCAGACTCGCTGAATAACATTTTTGCATTTGGCACAAGGTTTACTGAAGAATAAAGGGAGGGACAATTGGAAGGGAATGCATAAATTTAATTTCTACTGTGAAGTGAAGACCCTTCAAGAATTAAAATATTGGGAGAAGCACATGGAGTGGAATGACCAAAATTTGACCCTGGAGAAGAATGGATACGTGTAAGCAAGCTGTAGAGATTAAGGAATCAAACTTTTTGTTTGAAATCAAAGACTGGAGAAGAAGCAGTCAGAGATGAGAAAGTTAGCTGTCTTGCAGCATATCATGTTTGATCCAGCAATTTAATGGTCAACGAAAGGACAGCTGAGATGACCTGTCAGAAAAAAATACAAAGGATGGCTGAACAGGTATCTGATTGAAAGACCCCAATTTGTGCATGCGTCTATCATAATTTCAAATGGTCACTCACTTTTGTCTTCCTCTTAAGTGTGCACCATTTGACCAGAGTGCAGCTCTACAAGGGAGAATGAAAGTGTATGTGTTTGCAATTCAAGTAGACCTTGGTTAATATGCACTCATTGAGTGATCACTTGAAATTATGATAGTACCGAATAAGGAGTACTTACAATGAGTCTTTATGGTTGTGGCTGTTGCAGCAACCCCATGGCCACATGATTTGTCGTTGGTGGCCTTCACTGCTGGTTTCTGACAGGCAAAGTCAATGGGAAACCGGCAGGAAAGTCACAAGTGGAGATCATATGAACTTAGGATGCGACAACCATCCAACCATAAGGGATTCATCTAACATGTCAACGAGGACTGGCAGAACTGCTGCTATAAATCGGCACAGTCATGTGACATCACACCTTACAAGTTCCCACTCTCAGTAATTGTCAGTAAACGAGGACTACCTGTATTTAAGCAATTGTAGTTAATAAAGCTTTTGTGCATTAACAGAGCATCGCTGAGAGTAGTTTGCTCTCTAGGGTTTCAAATCTACAATAGAGATGTATTTGTTTATGTTTGTAAGCAATTTTCATATTAATTTAAAATGGCTATACGAATAAAACTCAACCTCATCTAAAGTCATAGTTTTAAATATTCCCCACCCCATTTCAGACTTAAACTTGTAAAGCTACCTAGCTACTTCCCAAATAATATCATTCCAAAGAGTGGACGTTATTGCCAAAACCTTAAAGCAGGGAAATGCAACTGAAGCTCCAAGCCCATTTCAAAAGGCATTCAAATGTGAATTTGAAAGAATGATGTGCCTGGCTGAAGGAAATAAGTTGAGTATGGACCAAGGTCATGGATTCTTTTTAGGAAAGGAAGATGACTCAACACAAGAATATGAGCACATAAACAGAAAAGGGCAAAGTGCTAGAGAGTTGCACATATACAGTATGTCCTGAGTACAGATTGTAAAAAGAGCAGGCAAAAATGTGGGTGGGTGTTATTTCAGATGCTGAAGAACACGCTGCTGAAGAGGACATTACCTGGTTAATGTGAAGTGATGCTTGCTAAGTTTAGAGGGTCCAGCCCTGAGATGAAGAAGACTGGAAGCAAAATCCTGAAGTGATTTATGAACATGTGGAAAGATCAGGAGGACAGACATCATTGTGTAAAGAGATTCAGATCCTGGACCATGGAACTTTATGAATTAAAGGCTTTGTTTGGCAGCAAGACCACTCAGAGAAAACTCAGATATTCCAGAATCAGCAACTGAGATAAGGAGGTGGAAAAGCCATAATCAAATAAGCAGAGAGCAAGAACTGAAGGAATAATATTTAGTAATAATATTTCTTATATTATAGGTCTATGTATACTATGGATTTGTAAATCGTATTTTCACTTGTATATAATATTAACTCACAATATTTTATTAGCTCAGTATTCAAAATAAAAGCTTTCCCTTTTTAAAAAAAATACTGTCTCTGTCTGCCTATCTGCCTGCTTTCTGCTTGTTGTCTTGGTATGGGTATCAGCCCCTATTCTGATGCACCCTCTGATAATTCTTTCCAGGACCTTCCACAATTTGTTATTGGACTGTATTTTCTAATGTGATAAAATATGGAAATTATTTAAAGGAAACGGGGAATAATCAATTATCTGTTTAATAGATGTCTTTAAATAGAATTCAAGGCCCCTGTTAAGTTAAAGTGATCTTACATTTTGCCTCATCCTTGCCTACTTCTTTGTGTCAGCCCATCTATTTTTAATGGGATTTTTCTGCTATGTCTTTCCAAAACCCAGTGCAGACCTTATCCTAAAAAAAAGTTTTACACCCTTCCTAAACAGTATTGAATAGAACTGACTTAGAACATAATCAAGGTCTTTGGAGAAATGAAGCAGAAATGTAAGCTTATCACCCACATTACAAATGCTTGATCGCCAAAGATCAGCTTGTCACAGTTCCTAGAACATTCTAAAATGAAGGACGTGGCTTTCTGGAAAACCATTGAAGCAATTACATTGGCCGAGCCCTAGTAAAGTGTTCATGCAGCTAAGTAGATAATTAGTTCTTTAGTATTTGTTTTCAGTTTCATCCTTCATCCATTCACTGGTTCAGCATAATCTGTCCCTTAGCTGAACAGATAGGCAGAGAAACAGATTTGTAAAGATCCAGAATTCAAACACTGTATGCATGCTGATGCTCTGTGTTGAAAGACTTATTGATTTCTCTACTTATTTGGTATAATGAAGCCTTTATCATGTCAATTACACACACACATACATATATATTATTGATATTTGCATAAATAAGGTGTAGATCAGGGGTGGGTTCTAACTTACCTCGCTGCTGGTTCGCTTCCTCCCACACCGTGTGGCCGCACTGCATGGGCGCATGTGCATTTCGCGTGTGCGTGAATGTGCAGTGCAAAAAAATTCATTTTTTAAAAAAAGCCAAAAACAAGATGGTGATGCATGCGCAGTGCCGGAAACTTGGCTTCTGCGCATGCACAGAAGAAAGAAAAACCAGAAAAAAATTCCCCCAAAAAAATCCAAAAAAAAGATGGCGGCGCCCACAGACTGGCACCGACCGATCCGGTTTCGTGACATCATTGTGAAATCACCAGCAGTTTGCTACCAGTTTGGGCAAACCAGTCCAAACTGGGAGGAACCCACCTTTGGTGCAGATTACTATAATCATGTTGTATAGGAATTTTGTTCTATTGCTGTAAATGTCTACCACATTTTAGGAAGAACGAGGCTTTGCTACATCAAGTTAGTAATTATTTAGACCACTTATTTGTATCAGTGTTATGATTTCTTACTTTGAATGACTACATTTGTAGTGACTGAAAAATACAATATATAAAACTATTTTGTTGTTATTAACTTTTAATAAGCAATTCACTAACCCTTCCTGAGATTGGCATCTTCATTTTTAAACTGTCCCAGATTTGCAAAGAACTGATTTATAGATACTAAATTGAATGATAAATTTTCTGTAATTGCACTGTGACTTGCTCCAATCCTGATTATCTGATCAATTTGGTGGCACAATTGGAGATACATACTTTTTTTATTTGTGTTTTTAAAAATCAGGTATCATTCCATCTGATTAGCTCCAGCAGCACTTAACAAGAGTGACTATATGAAAGAAGGACACTACCTAATGTTGTAAGTATGGCTTGATATATTATGAGATGAAAAGAAAATATTAATGACCACAAAACATTTTATTGGCTATTTCCTATGTATCAAAGGGCTTGGATAGCTCCCAAAGGATAGAAACAATTATAAAAAAAATAATTGCAGCCTTTGTGGATTTCAAATCAACTTTTGATCTGATTCCAAGGGAGAGACTATGGGAAAAACTTGAGAGATCCTCAATGCCCCTTCTTATCCAGACTCTTTATTCTAACCTCTCATTAAAAGTCACATGCTTCCCTTGGGGACCTCTGTCTGGAGCTGCTTCCAGCAAAAGAGGGGTAGGCAAGGGTGTATTCTAGCCACATTACTTTTCAATCTGTACATTAACTCAATAAGTCAGTCTCTTCCTTCTAATCATAATTCTCCAATATTAGATCCTGCAATTCCCTCCTTGCTATTATGTAAATAATGTAATAATTTCATCCATCTCCCAGGTGGGAATGAGAAGGGCATTGGCTTCCTGTTGCCTAAAAGAACAATTTGTAGTAAATTATCAAAAAACTAAAAACTAAAGTCCCACTCTTCGCATGACACGACAGTGAATGCATAAATCACAACATGAATGGTACGCCAATAGAGCAGGTATAAATATTATGCTGGTTGGGGAATTCTGGGAATTGAAGTCCACAAGTCCTAAAGCTGCCAGGTTTGGAGACCCCTGCTCTACAGCTATCTTAAGATTTTTAAATTCAAAGAGGGCATATTTTGTTCCTGCAACTTGCAAGGTTTTCTTTGCTACAATTGTTTCCCAGCCTCTTGATTGGTGTTCAGATTTGTGTCTTTACAAAGATTAATATCCTGGAAGCTGTCCATTCCAAATTTATAAGAGCTATACTTACTATTATAAGATGATCAGCAATGCTGCTAGTGGTTAAAGACAGGTTTGAATTTTTAGGAATGCCACAGCTTGCTTCTATCACTTTAATTTCAAGCTAAAATAATATTTTCCCCTGTCAGTTTTGCTCTACGGGCTCTCAGAAACTAATTTTAATCAACCTGGCTAATAGAGCTCATACCAAATTCCAGGCGTTAGGCCTTTCTTTAGAGAGCCTCTGCCCATTAGGATTTGGAAATGTTAAGTGTCATGTTAAGCAGCATACCTGGGACATTGATTCCCAAACCAGTTTAAACATAGTATCTAACCCCATGGTTCATTGATTCCCCCCCCCACCAAATGTGCATGTGGTACTGTCTACTCCCTCTTCAATTCTAATTTTAAATTTTCATTGGGCCTTCACCTTGGCTGGGTTAGGTTAGCTGCCCTCTACAGTCCTGTGCGGGTAGTATAAAAACATCCCTATTCATCATGCCCATGTGGAGATGGCTCCATGCAAACTCTAAGCCTGATGCTCCTTTGTTGCTCTTTTTAAAGAAAATCTCCATCCCATTTTAAAGAACTACTCTGTAGAGAGCAAAAGACTTGTTAAGGAGAATAAATCTCCATAGAGGTGATGTTGATCTTTCTCTTGGAACTCAGACATTTAGAAATAAAGCCGAAGTTAAAAGTCTAATAGAAAATATTTATTTCGGTACAAAAACAATAAATTCTGAATAATTACATTCTTGCTAATTAAATGCGACCGCTCCCGGTCAGAGCCAAACCACAAGAGAATAATGGAGAATCAGGAATGCACACATGCGCATAAGGTCACATCACGTGTCCTGCTTGCATTGGAATGTACCATAATATTAGGATATTCACTACGTGACAAGACTTATCTCTTATTTCTTCTAGCCAACCATTATTCTGATGTATCTTTCCAGATTGCCTGGTTTTATGCCATTCATGCGGCCTATGATTGAAAAGTAGTACAATTTTTGGAGGCTGGCATTGCTATTTGTTACTTTTTCCATTCTAGGTAATTTTATTATACTTCATTTACATTTTAGTTATATTAATTATAGGTTTACATATTTTTACTGTAGTGCTTTCTGACCTAAAGTCTGTAATAAAGGTTTTGATTTAATTTGAAAAATAGGGAACAAGGGCCAGATTCTTGGGCATTCTATTATATGATTGCAGAACATACCAACATTCTGAATAAAATTGTATATAAATTTACAACTTGATTAATCTAAGGTACAATTATGTTAAAAAAATAAATTTTAACTCTATTGTAATTTTCACAGGAAAATATGATAGGGTTAAGTTACATACTAAAGATATTTTCATTTTAAAAAATGAAAATGAAATGAAAATAATTTAAAATCCATAAAACACCCAATAATATACTGATGAGTTGGAATAATATAAGGATGCATATTTCATTGATACAGGCTAAATTTCTGCTAATTCAAACATCTCTATTTTTGAATACAAATTTGAGTCAATTTTCTCTAACTATAAGCAAATAAGCTAAATAACCAAACCAACATTGTATGTGTAACCACATCTTTTAAAAAGCTTCAGTTCATGCAGGTGTGTACACTTAAATTTCCACAAATAGCAAGGCCAAGGATTTGAACAGCATTCTAAAGTGAGCAATAACCAGAGTCAACATTCTAGGATTTCTATCCTTATAACTGAAGAATCACTTAGGTTACAAAATTATATATATTAATTTGCCAGCTGCTATTAATAGGCTATTTTGGCCAGCAGCAAAAAAATATTGTCCATTAAAATCATTCATGTCAATTACCTTGTCAGTTACACAGTAAGAACTCATTAGATTATTTTAAATGGATCCATTTTAATTGACATTAATGAGAATGAAGTTATTTTGGAGGCTTTTATATACCTTGCAGCTATTAGGATTACAGATTTACATTGCTCTTTATCCTTTCTTATTTTTCCAGCAGAGGAAAGGGGAAGTAAATCAGGCATGAATGAGACACACTTTATATATGTAAATAATAGAAAACTCCTAAAGACCTTAAGGCTCTTTCTTTACTGAACGAGAGCATACAGTATATGTAGCCATATCCGGAATAGATAATTAGTCTTCAGCTTCTGTTTGGTGACTTCTTTCCCATGACAGATTAACCACAAATTAAGATCCCTTTGGCCCTTAATATTTGATGATGATGATGATGATGATATCCATGAGTTGTGTCCAACCCTTGGCAATTCTATGGGCCAGGTCTCTCCATGTTTTCTGATTTTTCACTACTTTGAATTTTTCTATGCTCTGGCTGGTGTCAATTTTCATGGCATCCAGCCATTATATTCTATGACAGCCTGGTTTCCTTTTACCCATAACTATTCCAAACATAATTGTTTTCTCTGGTGAATTCCCCCACATAACATCGCCTGGACTCCAATAAGAGGAATCAGACAAACCTGGTTAAACATTCAATGAAACAGTATTACATTTCACTGCTGTTATAGAGTCTGTTCACAATAAGAGAAGAGGGAGAACCTCTGGTGAAGACAGTGGTGAAATAAGGCATCTTTAAGGAAATGGAGACAATGTTGTGGTAGAGAGCAACATATAGGTGACCAGCCTTGGCCAAGGAAACCTCTCTGGAGAAGGAGAGACCAAGAGTTTGCCCACTTGTGCTCCTAATAGCTGCTCCTCTCATGGAGACCACAGGATTGCATCAACTCCTTGCTGTGAGTCAAGGAAAAAAATCAAGTTCATAGCTGCAGTAGATCCTATAAGGACACTGAGGTTACTAAAACCTCATTTTCTTAAGCACATTTTAATTAAAATACTTCAAAACTAAAATATTTCATTTTGCATTAGCTTTTATTACTGTAAAAAAAATTCAATAACAATAAGAGAAGAGCATGATCTCGAATGTTTTGAAGAAAAATCCCAACAGCAGAGCTTGTGGGCTATTAAAGAGAAAGTGAGAATTCATGAAAGTCATATTATAAATTTCAAACATGTTTAATGGATTTCTTTACTTTTAGACTTTGGAACATTTTCTTAATATTTATTATTTATTGCTTTAGATTCTGATATATAGATACTTTGGTTGCAACTGCTCTAAAAATGCAGCTTTTCTTAGCTTAATAATAGAAATCACAAAACATTATGAGAAAACATGTTTTTATTTCAGTTGATAGACAGCTTCAATTTTGACTATATAGCCTAACTAATGCACTGAAAAATTACAACATGGGAGTCAATTATATTCATTCATCTGCTTTTAAAGTAAAAGGAGTTCAAACTATACGCAAACCAAGTGTACTGTGGTTCTCTTTGTGACATTCTTATCAAAATGCTTGGTTTTTAGTGAAAGTATTTCGATAAACCTATACATTTGGCTGATTTGTGATGTCTTGTTATTTACAAAAATAAAGTGGCTTCAAATGCCTTGACAAATAACAATGAAGGAAATATCAAAATGAATGTACACAAGCTGAAATATACGTAGATTCAATAGTTCATATTCATAGTTCAAGAAGGAGTAGAAGTGACAGACTTTAGGCTAACTATTTATTTCAACCTAAAGTTCTTTCAGGCTTCTTCAGTCTCTGCTACCACTTTAAAGAGCTTTGCACTTTCACTTTCCCCCCTTTTAAATCTTGAGATTTGGTATCCCAGTTTTGTGTTTGATGATGATGATGATGATGATGATGATGATGATGATGATGATGATGATAATGACGATGAGGATTATTATTATTATTATTATTATTATTATTATTATTATTATTATTATTATTATTATTATTATTATTATTATTATTATTATTATTATTATTATTATTATTATTATTATTATTATTATTATTATTATTATTCCTTCAGTACATTGTCATTTTCTGTCCAGAAAAAAAACTGATCTAAAGAGTTTTTAGGCAGTACAGGAGGGCTATGGAGGATTTTTGGAAAATTATTATTCTACTTCATTTTGGGGATCTTGACAATGTTAACCAAGCTCTGACCTTGTTAATATACTTGGATGAGAGTCCATTAGGAAAACCTGGGTTTGCAAGCTAAACAGGTAATTGAAAAAAATCCCAGAAGGCAGTGGCAAATCTCTGCTATAGCAACCTCCATGGGCATCTTGCTGAGATCACCAGGATTTGAAGTGAACTCAGAAGGAATTCATTTCTTATTATCTTACTGCAACAATCTGCTGTTGGAAATCTTCCAACAGTTGTCAAGGAAAGATACTAATTGGAGGCTTTTTAATATTAATATCCTTTAGTAAGTCATGTTGTATAATAGCTGCCTTTAAAACAAACAAATATGCATAGTAGCAACTAGCACATCATTTTTAACATAGAACAAGTAGAGCAGTCACTTGCTAAAAAAACATTCTTTTAATTCAAAATTCCAAATCAGTCAAGAATACAGTACTGTATTTTGAATGATTAAAATGGTAAATCACTTTATCAAAGTTCACAATGTTATAAAAGTGGGTAGAAGTAAAAGAAGTGCAAAATGCACATATGCAGAATAAAGACATGTGGTAAATGTAAAAGTATCTGAAGATTTTTGAAAAGAGTCATCAAGTTAGTTTGAAAGTTATCAGCCAGTAAAACTTCTGTAGAAGGATAATGATGGCATTATGTCTGTGTCCTTCATTCTGCACACACTGTAGCCATCACTGACTTAAAAAATGACTGATGTTAGCAGTACTTCCAACTGAAGTGCATAGGAAGCAGTTTCTTAGAAATGAATTATGATGTATTTGTCCATGACCAAGATATTAAACTGTGCGTATGAAACAAGGAAAAGGCACATCCTTTTAATAGGATTTTGCCTTTAAGCTCCATTCAGAGATATCCTAGCAGACAAAAAAAAGTAATTCAACAAATTCTTCTCAGTTTGATTTCTGATAGCTAACCATAGTCATTAAAGACATCCCAGATAAATAAAATAATGCAGTTTATCTGTCTAAGTTGAAATCAATCCCCATTTACTTAAAGGTCCCATTATCACAATACATGTAAATGTAAATAGACTCAGAATACAAGTCCAATGGCTTTATATATGTTATTCGTCCAATCAATAGGACTTTAACATTCACTAGATCACAACTTGATAATTTTCCATAATAATATTAATCATTGCTCAAATAACTGTTCATATACACATAATAATATAGCATATATGCATAACATACATATAATAGCAACATCACTTGGACTTATATACTGCTTCATAGTGTTTTTACAGCCCTCTCTAAGCAGTTTACAGAGTCAGCATATTGCCCCCAGCAATCCGGGTCCTCATTTTACCCATCTCAGAAGGATGGAAGTCTGAGTCAACCTGGAGCCTGTCAGAATCAAAATTGTGGCAGTAAGCAGTGAGTTAGCCTCCAATACGGCATTCTAACCATTGTGCCACCATGGCTCTTCTCATATAAAATACCATTATATGTATAACATAATATAGTCTGCAGGTATCCCTAACAAGCCCTGTTATGCTGTGTCATCATGGTGGGGAAATGTTCATGGGACAGATGAATAAGACTTAAGGATATGTTTGCCCAGAGTATATATATTCCCAGCAATGATGCCCAAGGTATGAAAGTCATCCCAGCTCCCCAGCTAAAGCAAGCACATACTCATATTGGGCAGCAGCAATAGTGGACGATGTCAGAGTCAGATGATCAATTTAGTGATAAATGCAAAGACAATATTTCACACTGAGCTGAAGAAGGTAAGTCATCCGTGTATTTCATCAAGAAAACTGTATGAATATACAATGTAAAGTATTTGATGATATAGTGTTGGGTGATAAGCCCTACAGGTAGATAGGAATTCAACATGCCATTGAGGAAAAGCCAAGGATCTTTCAAAATACTAATGGCGAGTATGGCCAGGATAGATTAAAGACTTGAGGACATCTAGTTGCTTATGCTACCATGCATAAAAGTAAAATCTGAAACTGCAAAGGTAGGAATACAGTGGGAATATGGAATGTAAGAAGCCTGAACACAGGAAAGCTCAACACAATGAAAGATGAAATGAAATTAATACAGATAGGTATTATATGCATCAGCAACTTGGGAGGGACTGGATACTTTCAGTCAGACTAACGCACTGTTTACTATTCCGGACATGAAAAACAAAGAACAAACAGTGTTGCTTCCATAGGTAGAAAGGATGTAACAAGGACCATACCTAGGTACAATGCAATCAGTGACCAAATAATATCAATAGACTTTGTGGATATCATGTCAAAGTGATGACCATCCAATTCTGTGCTCCAACCACTAATTCAGAGAAATAGGATAATGATTAACCAAGTTCAACTGAAATCAACAGAGCATGAAAGCAAGTTGTGCTGTTTGTGGTTGGTGGCTAGAATGCCCAAATCAGACAGATTAAGGAAGAAAATTTACCTGGATTGTATGCCTAGGATACAGAAATGAACCGGGAGAAACAATTGTCAATTTCTGCCAATAAATGATTGAACTGTTTTTTCCGGTTCTGGGGTACTACTGTAAGTAGTACATATACTGGTAGTCCTCGACTTACAACAGTTTGCTTAGTGACCGTTCGAAGTTATGGCACTGAAAAAAGTGACTTATGACCATTTTTCACACTTATGACTGTTGAAGCATTCCTATGAATGCTTGACAAGTAGCTCACATTTATCACGGTTGCAATGACCCAGGGTCATGTGATCACCTTTTGCAACCTTCTGACAAGCAGAGTCCATGGGAAAACCAGATTCGCTTAACAACCGTGTTACTAATTTAACAACTGCAGCGATCCACTTAACAAATATGGTAAGAAAAGTCGTCAAATGGCGCAAGACTCACTTAACAAATTTCTCACTTAGCAATATAAATTTTGGGCTAAATTGTGGTCATAAATTGAGGACTACCTTTACTTATAGAATTATTCCAGTCCAATTTCTTATACTTTGTGTGCTGAACTAGTTAACAATAAGCACAGACCAATCTAAAAAAACTAGTTAAGATCTTTAACAGGTGATAGCAGATGGCAGACTCAATCAAGAGCAGACTCCAAGAAGTACTGCAAAATAGGCATCTTTCAGATGTTTTAATATCAGCTCCCACACCTCTTTAACAAGGTTGGCTGAACAGGTGAAGACATCTATCTGAATGGAATCAGATTGCTTAATTGTACAACAGTATAACTTCATAAACACTCTAGCCATTTTTGCTAATTATTCAATGGTATTTTAACCAGATAATTCTGATTGATCTTAACCTACTTTGGGAGGGGAGAATACATTTTATATTAAAATGTATTTGAATAATATTTATTTTTAGATCATTTAAATTAATATACTGCTAATTATCAAAGCCTCCAAAGAATTTATGGTAAAATTATTTTTTATTAAAAGAGCTAATTTAAAATAAAGCTATTAAAAGCATTTAAAATAACACTGAATACCAATAAAAATAAACAAAAGAGCTACTATTAATTACAGTTAAGAATTAGCCAATAGTTAAATCCCTACTCAAACAGATGTGTTTTTAAAATCATTTAAAAGCTAATAAAGCTATTAAGCTTCTTAGCTCTTCAAGAAGTGCTTTCCAATGAGCTGAGATGGAAATAGAGAAGGTTCAATCCCAAATCACTGTCAGATTATCTCAACATGTGTGGAGGTTCATATAGAAAGAGAATTTTCTCAAATAGCTTGGACTTTAATTATATTGCCTAAAGAAAAAAGTCTATGGAGATTTTAGTCATCCAGGTCATGGTTGGCCCAAAGGCAACTGGACTTACTTTGCTTTTTCCTTGAAAACATTGTTTCTCATCCAAGAAGCTTCTTCAGTTCTGACTGAATGGTGGAGGTGACGGGGGGGGGGGGGATGGAAGGATTTATATTCCTTGCAGTCATCTGGTTGGTGACCCTGGGGGCACAGATAAACCCCCAAGTGGCCTCAACGACTCTCAGAGAGAGTGCTAGAATAGAATAGAATAGAATAGAATAGAATAGAATAGAATAGAATAGAATAGAATAGAATAGAATAGAATAGAATAGAATAGAATTTTTTATTGGCCAAGTGTGATTGGACACACAAGGAATTTGTCTTTGGTGCATATGCTCTCAGTGTACATAAAAGGAAAGATACGTTCGTCAAGAATCCTAAGGTACAACACTTAATGATTGTCATAGGGTACAAATAAGCAATCGAATCATATTAGGAACCAGTCAATATAAATTGTAAGGATATAAGCAACAAAGTTACAGTCATACAGTCATTTATGGGAGGAGATGGGTGATGGGAACGATGAGAAGATTAATAGTAGTGCAGACTTAGTAAATAGTTTGACAGTGTTGAGGGAATTATTTGTTTAGCAGAGTGATGGCGTTCGGGGAAAAACTGTTCTTGTGTCTAGTTGTTCTGGTGTGCAGTGCTCTATAGCGTCATTTTGAGAGTAGGAGTTGAAACGGTTTGTGTCCAGGATGTGAGGTGTCTGTAAATATTTTCACAGCCCTCTTTTTGACTCGTGCAGTATACAGGTCCTCAATGGAAGGCAGGTTGGTAGCAATTGTTTTTTCTGCAGTTCTGATTATCCTCTGAAGTCTGTGTCTGTCTTGTTTGGTTGCAGAACCAAAGCAGACAGTTATAGAGGTGCAGATGACAGACTCAAAATTCCTCTGTAGAACTGTATCAGTAGCTCCTTGGGCAGTTTGTGCTTTCTGAAGTGGCGCAGAAAGAACATTCTTTGTTGTGTTTTTTTAATGACATTTTTGATGGTAGCTATCCATTTTAGATCTTGCGATATGGTAGAACTTAGAAATGTGAAGGTCTCTACTGTTGATACTGTGTTGTCTAGTATTGTAAGAGGTGGAAGTATTGGGGGTTTCTCCTAAAGTCTACTACCATTTCTATGGTTTTAAGTGTATTCAGTTCCAGATTGTTCTGGTCGTAACAAGGTTAGTTGTTCAACCTCCCATCTGTATGTGGATTCATCATTGTCTCGAATCAGGCCGATCACTATTGTGTCATCTGCGAACTTCAGTAGTTTAACAGATGGATTGTTAGAGATGCAGTCATTGGTATAGAGAGAGAAGAGAAGTGGAGAGAGCACACAGCCTTGGAGGGGGGCCTGTGCTAATTGTACAGGTATCTGATGTGATTCTACTTAGCTTCACCTGTTGCTTCCTGTTTGTTAGGAAGCTTATGATCCATTTACAAGTGTGTTCAGGTACCGCTAGCTGGTTCAGCTTAGTTAGAAGAGTGTCTGGAATGATGATATTGAAGGCTGAACTAAAGTCTACAAAGAGGACACTTGCATAGGTCTTTGGAGATTCAAGATGTTGTAGGATGTAGTGCAGAGCTATATTAACAGCATCATCTGTTGATCTGTTTGCTTGGGATGCAAATTGCAGGGGTCTAATAGTGGATCCATGATGGTTTTCAAGTGGGATAGCACTAGCCTTTCAAAGACCATATGACTGCAAGAAATATAAATCTTTCAAGTCTGCCCCCTACCATTCAGTCAGAACTGAAGAAGCTTCTTGGATGAGAAGTGAAACATCTTCAAAGAAAAACAAAGTAAGTCCAGTTGCCTTTGGAACAACCATGACCTGGATGACTAAAAATCTCCATAGAATTTTCTTTTAGCCTATATAGTTAAGGTCCAAGCTATTTGAGAAAATTATCTCCCTAAAAAAAAAGCATTTCATATTTTGTGTGGAAATAAATTAGCAACCAGTGCAGTACTTGGAACACAGATGTAATATGGTCTTCCGGTTTTCTTGCCAAGTCCCCACTGGTTGCCAATTTATGTACAAATTGAAGTTTTCAAACTATGGAGTTCCAATATCATATCCAATCCTGGGGGTTACTTCCACATGTACTGCAGTTTGATGGTAATTTTCTTCTGCAAGGGAACAAAATTGACATACCAAAGAAAGCAGGTAAGTGGTTTTCCTGGCTCTTGCCAGGGAAAATGGAGAGAGATTTGGTTCAGAAGTATCTCCAAACTGCATGCCCTTTCCTACTGAAGAATACAATCCCATGCCAAATAGAGGATTATAGTCTGCCATTGTTATGTACGGACATACGTTGAATAATTTGCATAGTGGCCACTGATTGGATAAGCAACCGGAGTTTTAAACGGCTGTCAGTGGTTGACCGGCTTCAGGCAAGCCCTTAAAATTGGCATGCCTGGAGCCTGCCGGCATTCAGTATTCGCTACAGCTTGGATAGAAATAAAATGCTGAACTGTTGCTGTGACTCATCTCGTCATTTATGCGCAAATCTAACAGCCACCATTCTGGAATTATAGCCCATAATAAAGTCAGAGCTTTGAATGTCTTCAAAGAAAAAACAAGAAATCCAGTTGCCTTCTGAAAAAGCACCTTTGGGACAACCATGACCTGGATGGTTGAGAATCTCTACAGACTTTTAGCTATACAGTTTAGGATGAACACCCTTTGAATGGTGTGGGAGTATGAATGGATTTCCAGAAAAAATGGCAGACTACAAGAACCATTAGCACTACTCAGGTGACCCTGAAGACACAGATAAATCTCCAAGTGCATCCATGACCCTCAAAAAAGGATGCAAATGATCTGCTGTCTGCAAGGAATATAAATCTTTCTATTCCCCACCATCCAGTCAGAGCTGAAGAAGCTCTTTGGAGGAGAAGCAAAATGTCTTCAAAGGAAAAAACAAGAAAGTCCAGTTGCCTCCTGAAAAAGCACCTTTGGGACAACCATGACTTGGATGACTGAGAATCTCTACAGTCTTTTAGCCCATAATAAATAACACTTCTGCCTTGCCTAGATTAAATTTCAATTTATTTTATCTCATCCAGTCTCTTACTGACTTCATGCAGGTGTTCAAGGAAATCACACCATTTCCTGAAGATATCACAAATCTGGGTTCATCAGCCAGCTTCAGCTCTTCTGACAATATCCCCAACAGTTTATGTGGAGACTGAAAAGTACTGGAGACATAATAGAATCCTGAGAGACATCAAATAATAGCTCCCATTGCAAAAAGTGACTGTTTCCAAGTGTCTCCCTCTGAAATCTGCCTGAGAGATAGAACGAAACTACTGCAAAGGCAAGCCCGCTATTCCCAAGTTTCTTAAGCAACCCAGAAGGACACCATGCTCAATCATATTGAAAGCCATTGAGAGATTAAGAAGTAATAGAGTCATACTCCTTTTGTCAATTCACAAACAAAGCTCATCCATCAGGATGGTTAAGATAGTCCTGTAGTCCACCCTGAAGCCAGTTTGAAATGGGTTGAGATAAGTTGCTTTCTCCAGTTGAAAAGGTACCACACTCTTATCATGGGAAGTTGGAGACTCATATACAATTGCTCATTTCTGCAGGATCCATGGCAGATTTCATAAAAAGAGGTTTAATAATTGTGTCCTTTATAGAAGGGGGCATCCTGCCCTTCTTCAGAGAGACATTTATGATATTCACTACTGTAAGACATATTTAATAGCCCTCAAGTTACAAGCCAAGTTGTTCAAAGGACTAAAAAAAAAATAAGTCACTCCACTCCAAGCAGACGAACACTTTCTCAAGAATCAATCCAACTAAACCATTAATCTGTTTTCTCTTTAAAATAACAAAATGACTTTTTAATTCCATGTAATAGATATATCTTTTCATATTGCAAATCACTTGGATATTGTTTTTTTTTAATGAAACAGTAAAAAAATCTTCTTTTAAATAAAACTCAAATAAAACCATTTTTATTTTTTAAAAAAATAATCTTTATTAAGTTTTTACATTTTAAAAACAACATATATAACAGACAGACAAATAAGACAAAACAACAAAACAACAAACATACATATAACCACAAAAATACAAACATCGAAAACAAATACAGTGAATAAATAATCACTTTTACAGCTTTGTCCAAATATTACTATATGTTTAAAGCTATCTATACAAGTTATTATTCTCTTAACATATTTCTGGTGTCTATAACTTTGATCTTATTTTGTTATATCATCTCTTTAATTTTCCAGAGTTGAGAGAAAAAATTCAAACAATTTATAACTTTATTTTATACATTTTTGAATGGCAATGCTTCAATCCTGCAGATGTTTATTTATGCCTTTAGAAACTATATCCAGGGCCTCTGTAAAGTTTCAAAAAGATACATCACAGTTTATTTTCAGAAATTGCGCCAAATGTTGAGTCCCAATTTTGAAATCATGATCTATTTTATTCTCCCAGCCTTCTCCAACCATGTGGTCTCCAGAT
This sequence comes from Diadophis punctatus similis, assembly GCA_023053685.1. Taxonomy (NCBI): domain Eukaryota; kingdom Metazoa; phylum Chordata; class Lepidosauria; order Squamata; family Dipsadidae; genus Diadophis; species Diadophis punctatus. The sequence goes on along the minus strand of JALIGW010000002.1, from coordinate 216,206,107 downwards.
GTCATAATACCACTTTCAACATGTCAGCTGCCTGGTTTGGCTTGCAGGAACTGTAGTTTCAACACATAGGATGGCAATGAGAGCAGAGAAAGCTTTCATCTGCCAAAGCTGCTACTACCACTTCAGTGTTGTTTGTGTTCTGGATATACAAACACATCTGAACAATACATGGAAAGAAGAATCTTGAAAGTAGATCCTTTATTCTTTATTGTCCAATGCTCACAAAGAATTGTGCTATATCACATAAACATTTCACTGTCACCTCAAAAATAAATTCTGTCTGATTGCTAACATGGACTCTGTTACCCTAAGGATGGATCTGCCCTCACCCACACCTTTATTTCACCAGATCTGCCTGTTGGCTCGCATAGAGATGCATAAGTAATACAATGTTTGTCGATCTTTGCAACTTTAAGATGTACGAACCTTAATTCCCAGAATTCTACAGCCAGCATGCTGGAGAGCTAATGGTTGAGATAGATAGACTTGTCTGTCCCAGAACTCTATCAACTACCACAAATCAAGGGTTTGTGTTAACCTGTGGCTGAATCTGCCCACCTAAATTTAAATGTGAGGTGCTCTTTTAGGTGGCATGACAGAGACAAGCAACTGTAACCTTATCACTTTTCCATCCTCAAATCACTTGCTTATCTTGGCATGTTCTGCTTATGAAAGACCCACATTTGGGAGTCCAATACAGTGACATGTGCACCAATTGTCTTACATTGAGTCTATTAAATATTCAAAGTCATTCATTCAAATGAGAGATGCTTCTTCCTGAGATAGTTATCCTGCCCAAATCAGCTAAAGAGAATACTGATAATACCATTTCTATATCATGAAATCCTGCTATTTATCAGAGCATGTTAAATTTATTTAGTATAAAATGAGTCTATAACCCCATAATTCAGTGTTATACACAAAGGGCCAGCAGAGATTAGAAACTTAGGTAGCCTGAAAAATTCAATATTAGCATCAGAGGTGAGTTCCTCCAAGTTCGCACAGGTTCTATAGAACCGGTAGCAAACCGATGGTGACGTCACAGTGCTGGTCCATGGATGCCACCATCTTTTTTTGGAAATTTTTTTTTGGGGGGGGGGTTAATTTTTTGCTGATTTTTTTTTCTTCTGCGCATGCGCAGAAGCCGAGTTTCCAGCACTGCGTATGCGCCACCATCTTGTTTTCAGCTTTTTGTTTTTGACTTTTTGTGTGAATTTTCGGTACTGCGCATGTGCATGCACCCACACGCTGTGGCCATGCAGTGGGCAATGAGCATGCAGCAATGCGGTGCACAATGAGCGTGAAGCCACGCAGTGTGGGAGGAAGCGAACCAGCGACGAGATCAATTAGAACCCACGCCTGATTAGCATGTTTCTGTACAAATTGGAGATGGGAATGTATTTATCCACTAGACTTATAAATGTATTTATAAGTCTTTGAATGCTGCATTATCATATTAAGCTTTTAAAAATGTAAGATGTGTGGTTTGAAAGGAAATAAACTTAGAAATCTCTATTTGGAGACAAAATGTTTAAAAGTGCAGAAATGGTACAGAAAGAAACATATTCAAAATAAATGTGTGTAAGAATTATAGAATTATATAGATTAGGAATGTCAATTGTCTATTGGTAAATTGAGCCAAGGTAATAGAAACAACTGCATTATCAGTTTTATATTCTGAGCCAGAAAAATGTCCAAACTATTCAGCAGAAAATAACCCAAATAGATTATCATGGTTTCATTTACTCCAAGGAGCAAAAATTAGTTACAATAAAATAAAAGACAGGAGTCTACAATTAATTATAGGGGGAAAAAGAAGTGAATTGAAGTATAATCATTGCTGGACAATCAGTCTGTTTTCAGGATAAATATGAAATTTTAAATCAAAAATTTCTTCATTTGATCTTTATTTGTGTGGCACGTATATAGATTCTTCTTAACCTTCATGGATTCAAATAAACCACATTTACAAAAGAGACAATAAAAGACTAAGGGGGAAAAAAAGACCGTAACATTTTCTTTCCAGCAGCCAATACTTGGATAAGCGGGGATTAAAACCAGGCAAACAATAAAATAGAAAGCAATATCCTAATCAAGAAACTAGCAAGGGGAACACTGGTGGTCAATCTAGTGTTTAAAAATAGGAAGCAAACCCCACGCTCATTAGCATTGATGATGTTACTTAGTCAGTAATGAAATGTCTCTAAGCAACCAAGCTGAGAGAGCACCAACAACTCCACATTCAACCTTGAGCTGCATATATTCTCTTCTACTGGATTTTTGGCCATGTTCCATAAGTATTCTGGAGACAGATAACTGCATAAAACAGTAATGTGTATACGGTAAATATTTTGAAGAATTACAAGACTTGCTGCTATTGACTTCATTCTGATTTTGTGCAACAGCATTCTAAGATCAACCCTCTTTGTATTTTCATCATATAAAAGCTATAAACCATGCCAAGAATATTATTTCTTCATTGCTAATATTTCTGCAGTGATATTATAGAAAGAAGAAATTGAAGCATTTGGGGGGACTGCATGGGACAGGAACCACCACCATATATTACTTATGTCTACTTAGATCTGAATAGGAATGCATGCAGACCATGTTAAACCATGTAAAATTATACCAACTGTGAATGGTGCTGATAAAAATATTAGGTGATTTTTCCTCCGACAGATTCTTCAGTATCCTAATGGAAGCAGAATCTGATTATTTTTGACATGTGTTAATGGTGCTTGTCACGTTCCTTTTTTCTGTGGTGATATGCATAATTTTTTATGACATGCATCACATTGTGTGTATATTTTATGAGCATGGATCATGTGTTGAAAACACACAAGATGCACATGGAATATACAATACTCAGTGAATAAATCATTCTTTGGAAAACCTCATAGCAAGATTTTATTAATGAAAAAAGTGGATTCTTACCTTTCTTGTTGATTGATTTCACTGTTTTACAAATTTTCAATTTTTTTTAGTTTCAGAAATGAAATGTGCCATTTCTTAATGAATTTCACATGCTGAATTCAAATATAATAATGAAATTTGTTAGTTGGCTCTAGTTTTCATGCAATGGACATTTTACATTTTCCAACTACAGGTAATAAGCAAATAATGCGCCAAAACTTAATACGTATATATAAACCCGTATATTTTTATTAAAATTAAGTGAATTATATTCGCAACAGTGAATACATGAAATAATCTATTGTATATGTTTATCAAGAAAAACTAAATTAGTAAACAAGTTTAAAATGTTCAAAAGTTTAAATTTCTCATTAATCTTGCCTTCAGTTTGTGTCCCTTTTGCTTCTCTTGACTTGTCTTTTGTATTCAAGGAAAGGATTGTCTCTTACAATTGTCCAACAGTAGTCTGCAAGCATTGATGGGCTCCATTTACCTTGATATCTGTTTTCCATAGCTGCAACGTCTTGATGGAAGCTCTCCCCATGCTCGTCACTCATTGCTCCACAATTTGATGGAAAGAAATTCAGATGAGAGTGTAGAAAATGAATTTTTAAGGACATGTTACAACCAAGATTTTTGTAGGCCTGGATGAGTTTTTCAACCACTTCCTTGTAGTTTGCTGCTTTATAGTTTCCAAGAAAATTTGATGTCACTGACATGAATGCTATCCACGCAGTCTTTTCCTTGCCATGCAACAGAGAAAGAAACTCATCATCATTAATAAGTTTACGGATCTGTAGGCCGTAATTTCTTCATTTATTTTTGCAGCACTAAGCGATGGAAATTTACTTATCAAATACATGAAAGCTGCTTTATTCCTGTCCATTGCGTTCACGAAGTTTTTCATTAATCCCAACTTGATGTGTAATGGAGGTAGTAAAATCTTGTTGCTGTCTACAAGTGCTGGATACTTTACATTTTTATTCCCTGGTTGCAGTGTCTGCCATAGCGGCCAGTCTCTTTTGATATAGTGCAATTCTTTTGCATGACTGTCCCATTCACACAGGAAGCAGCAATACTTAGTATATCCACCTTGAAGACCAAGTAAGATAGCAACCACTTTCAGGTCACCACAGATTGACCATTGGTGTTGACTGTAGTTAATGCATCTTAAAAGCTCTTTCAAGTTGTCATATGTTTCTTTCATTGCAACTGCATAAGCAACTGGAACAGATGGTAGCTGATTGGCATTATGCAGCAATACAGCTTTATGACTCGTCTTGGAAGCATCAACAAATGTTTGGATACTGCACAAACAACTTTTTTTTCTTAGTAAGACCTTTCTCAATTGGAGGCATCATACAAAAATAACAATTACTGACATGATCTGTTGGTTCTCTCCAAATCATTGGCACTGCGAAAGGCATAGAAGGCTTATTCCCATTCAACCATTGGACAAGTCTTGATTATGGAAACTAGAGCCAATATACATTTTTAAATGTTATTTTTGTTTTTAGCACCCTAAAATTATGTAAGAACAGCTGTTTTCATGCTCACAACTTTTTACCTGTAGAACAGTGTTATCTGCCATTAATTCACTGTGCATTCTTAGCATCCACGTACTGTAGATATGTGGTTTTCTAGGACTCCCTTTCCCTAAAATGGGCCTTCAAATCTTACAACATTGTACCCATTACCATTGTAATTGAACCCATCCAAGTTGCTGCTGGTTATTCTAGTTTTTTTCACCTACACCTACACCTTTCCCAGAATTATAGACTTCTTCAGAAATGTTTATTTTTGCCAAAAGTGTCCAAAGTGACCAAAAGATTATGATAGTCAATTGTACCTCAAGACAGAAGGCTTAAAAATGAGAGGGAAGGGGACATGGGGGGAGGGGAGGGGATGTGGGGGGAGGGGATGTGAGGTGGAGGGAAGGGGGCATGGGGGTGGGGAGGTAAGGGGACATGGAGAGAGGGGAGGAAAGGAAAGGAAAGGAAAGGAAAGGAAAGGAAAGGAAAGAAAAGGAAAGGAAAGATATGGTAGGGTAGGGTAGGGTAGGGTAAGGTAGGGTAGGGTAGGGTAGATAGGATAGGATAGGATAGGATAGGATAGGATAGGATAGGATAGGATAGGATAGGATAGGATAGGATAGGATAGGATAGGATAGGATAGGATAGGATCAGAGGTGGTATTCAGCCAGTTCGGACCCACCCACCCACCATCCCCGGCGCTATGCTGTCCTATTTAGGCACATTTTGAAGTTGTGTGCATGCATGTAAACCACGCATGAGAGCAAAGCACATGCGCAGAAGGCCACGTGCATGCACAGAAGGTGTATGTGCGACCGAAGCAATATTAATATGCTTCGGTCGCACATATTAATAATTTAATATGAATATTAAAATATACTCTAACAGAGACTACAGAACCAATAAGAAGTGGAAGGAATGTAACACTGTAAATAAAGTAAAATAGAATTGGATAGTGAGTAGAAGATAGCAACCTAACATTAGTGTAAGAATAATTCTTGGAGATAAGAAAAGCAGAATAGTTAGAGAAATATTTAGTTTGAAGCCCATTATTCCAATAAGATTCCTCTGAGTAGAATTGTTTAGCCTCTTGTCTCGTTCTGACATTATCTCCTCCACAAAATCCTGAAACTGACTGCTCTCAGAATATACAATCTTAGATTCCAGTTCCATCTCAGCGCTTGGAGATACTACCAGTATTTCTAGGAATAAAGATAGACTAATGTAACAACTATATGCAAACAATAGACCTCTCAGCAAAAAAAAATCTGTTGCATGGCTCTTAAAAGGTCATCTAACAGATCCTGAGAACTCTAGCACAGTTGAAGAGAGATTCTGATTCTGGACCTTTATTTTATTTTACTTATAATTCATACTTAGAACTTCCTGTAACCAGAGCACTTAAACAACCTGAACACTAGACAAATAGACTTTGAATTAACCCATTCACAGGCCTTTATTTTGCCTATGTTTGCTACTATCATCCCACCAAGCTTCCTGCATAACACATGGGAGAGTGACACTTAATAATTAAGAAATGCTTTTCAGTTCCATATTGGGGGGGAAAAGATTGATCAAAAAGATCTGAAATGTCAGTGTTGTGACAACATAATTACCTAGTCAATGATAACTTACCGAAGTGAAATCTTAGTGCAACCTTCTTTTACCCAATATCCTTCAGACATACTGAGATCAGGTGTCAGCATTCCCTGACTGTGGGCTTCCAGTAGATTTCAAAGTATCATTACCCTGGCCCTATTGTCTTTAATGACTCAGAGACAATAAAGAGGATTTGTACTAAGGAGGGAATGGAGACACCCCACAGAAAGTAAACACTAAAAATAGGAGACAGGTGTTATAGAAAAATCTGGAAACTTATTGGGAACTCATAATAATAATAGTATGAGAGTCAATGCAACAAAACATCAAGCCTTTTTTAAGATCTAATACTAGAAACTTATTGTTAGACTCATTTTGTCTGGTCAAAATTGAAGAGAATTAGATATGATACTGGAAGAAGTGTCTCTGTCCTGTATCAGTGGAGGTGGAAAGATTCCCCTTGTTGCGATTGAGGTGCTAATAAGCAAACTATCACATCTTGTGCAGGATTGCCCATGACATGTATTCTCTAGTAGCCTAGAACAGGAGTGCCCAACCTGTGGGCCACGGCCCACTACATGGCCTATTGCCCACTGGGCCACATAAGTGGGTGGCCAGTGCATACCTCCACTCATGCTAGCATCATCATAATTGTTGCGCAGGCGCTAGCATTGCCGTGAGCTTCACACAGATGCTAGCATTACCGTGAGCATTGTGCAGATGCTAGCATCAACCTAGGAAGTCCCATTTGCATCACATGCGCACTCGTGGCCCTATTTGTGCATGCGCATGCATGCATAAAGGCACCTGCACCTCACCCCCCTATGGCCTACCAAACCAGAAAGGTTGGGGAACTCTGCCCTAGAAGATCTGCATGAAGCAAAGCCAGAGGGGAATTTCCTAGATTTTAAACTGAACAGCGGGGACAGAGAATTAATTGATACAGATCATTTCTGTCCCCAGCAATCTAAAATTAATAGGGTTAACAGTGCACTCAACATAGATATGTGCAGGGGGGACTTCCGGTTTGGAGCGCCATCGCGGACGTCCCTTTGTCGGACGCCTTTCCGATCCTCGTAAAAAGCCGCCAGAACAGCTGTCTGGCGGCTTTGAAATCTCTTCCCCGGGCAAAGGGGAGAGATGAGAGCCTGACAGGTGGGGTAGAGCCCCCCCAGCGCCCTAGAAGCCATCTAGGGGCGCGAAGGGAGAGCTCCCCATGCAGCCTGTCTCCAGCTCCGAGGATCAGGAAACCTCCGCTTTTGCGGAGCTAGATGTCGTGACCAGCCGCTGCTTCCAGAATGGGATTTACAATTACTTTTGAACTATAGAAGCAGACAGAGAGAAACAGGCGTGAGATGGGCAAGTACTGAAACCTCTTTTTTCTTTTTTTTTCAACTCCTGGGTAAGCTTTCACTTCGGCAAGGAAACAAAGGAAACAAAGTAACAATATGGCGATTGAGAAGTGAAAGTGACTTTCGTTTTCCCAGAGGCTTTTTTTTTTTCTCTTATGGAAACTTTTAACTTGGAAAAATGGCTTTTTCTTTCTCTGTCTCCTAACCCTGGATTAAAGTTATAATTGAAAGATTTTTAATAATAAAAGACTACCTGGTTTTGAAACTGGAAAGAACTTTAATCAGACACCTGGCTTTTTTTTCTTTCTCCTTTCTCTTTTTTCTTTGTACTCTTTTGAAACACCATAATGGCTTCAAAATCTGGAAAGATTGTTTTGACTAAAAGAAATGACTATCCCTCTGGATATATTTCTAAAACGCAACTTAATACTGAGTTAACACCTCCACAGCCTTTGACACCTGAAAATTTATTAAATAATTTAAAGATTATGAAACATCAACTGACTTTGGAATTTAATCAGAAAATTAGTGAGATAGACAAAAAAATGTAGGCTGCTTTGAAGAATATGAATCAACAACTCAGATTGGATGTGTTAGAGGTTTGCAAAGGTTTAGCAACAAATATTGAAGTTTTGGCAGAACGTATTGAAACAAATAAACAAGCCTTGGCAACCTCGGTGAAATACATAGATAAAATCCAAAATGACATTGCAAATTTTGAAACAGAGGTGTTGATGACACAGTTTAGATCCATGGAAGTTGCTATAAGGGTCAGAGGTTTGAAAGAGGGATTATATGAAGATTTAAAAGGAAGAATGGTTGATGCATTGGATCAGGTGTCTGGAATTTCTAAAGTGGAATTGGCTACACAAATCGACAAAATATACAGAATCAATTCATGGTATGCTAAACAAAAACATTTACCAAGGGACATTGTCATATATTTTACCACAAGAGCTCTACGGAATAGAATTATACAGGCAACGTTCAACAATAATCTCAAGGTGAATGGTCAGGAATTAAAGATTTGGAAAGAAATCCCCTCTAAAATGCTTAAAGCCAGAAAAAGCTACACTTTTTTGATTGATGAATTTAAAAGATTAAATTTACAATATAAATGGGAAGCGCCAGTTGGAGTAGCAGTGAAATTTTCTGGAAAAAGATACCGGCTTAATACGATAAAAAAAGCTACTGAATTTTATGTCAATGTTTTAAAGGCTGATATATCAAAAATTCCAGAGGAAGGATGTATGAAAATAAAAGAGGAGGAGGAGGGGAAGCCATCTATGCTGGATCAAAGGGAAATAGATTTAAAAAATCAAAAGGAGTGCCAGAGCCAGACAGTCGGGGAAAAGGAGATGAAGGTTTGGGACCAGATGGGAGACGAGTTGATAAATTAGAAATCATCAAGTTATTAAAAGATGCAACTATCAAGATACAAAAAGATGTGGTGTTGAAATATATTGGACGGATAGAGACTAATATGATTGTATTTTTCCTTTTCCCTATTTAATAATTACTTATGCAATATTTAGTTAAGTTTTATATAACTTTGAGGCTATTTTTAATGTTAATAATATTAGATATATACAACTTGTTGAAGATTTGTTTTTTTTTGTTTTTTTTTAAGACTTTAAAGATTTTTTGTTTTTTTGAAGTTAATAAGTTAATCTAGAATAATATTATGTTATTAATATTATGATGAAATTTAATATTTAATGATTACTTACGTAACATTTAGCTAAGTTTTATTTATCTTTGAGGTTATTCTTAATGTTAATAATATTAGTTTAAGATTTTTGTATTTTATATTTAGTTATTACTTATATAATATTTACTTTGTATAAGGTAGAGGATTGAAGGGAGGAGGAAGGAGGTTTGTTTGTTTATATATTTTTTTCTCTTTTTTATTTTCTCTCTATTTTATTTTAGTTATGTTTTTCTTGTATTGTTAAAGAGATTTCTCTTTCTTTCCTTTCTTTTTTTTTTTTTTTTGTATCTTTACTATTGTATACATAGACGATATATTATTAGTGTATAATTTGGAGTTGAAGTTTTTAAAAAATAATGTTCTTCTTTTCTTTTTTTTTCTTTTTATTAACAATTTAAATTTATTATTATGCCCTGTATTATCTCTGGGAAGTCCGGGGGGGAGGCGGGGAGGGAAGGGGGTGGGCTAGGGGGGAGAAAAAATAAAAAAATGCTTGTACTTTATATTTAATATTTAGCTACTATCTATGTAATTTTGTACTAATAAAACTTTTTGAACAACAAAAAAAAAAAAAAAAAAAAACATAGATATGTGCACTAATCAAACAGGTGGCAAGAAAGTAGGGGCGGTCAGGCACAACACAGGTTATGTAGACAGTAAACACAGGGTCAATCTAAATGGACTTAAATGTCTATACACCAATGCACAGAGTATGAGGAATAAACAGGGTGAATTAGAAATTCAAGTAAATGACGGAAGATATGATATAGTTGCCATTACGGAAACTTGGTGGGATGAAACTGACAAATGGAATGTACAGCTAGAGGGATTTAAATTATTTAAAAAAAACAGACCAAATAAAAGAGGAGGTGGAGTTGCACTATATATAAGAAATAACTACATCTCTACAGAAATAGAGCACAACAATAATGAAAATCACCTCGAATGCATTTGGGTCAATATTAAAGGGGGGCGAAATGACATTGCCATAGGTCTATACTACAGGCCACCCAACCAAACAGAGGAAGTAGATGAACTTTTTGCTAGTCAGCTAACTAAGGTATGTAGGAAGCACATCACAATAGTAATGGGGGATTTTAACTACCCTGACATCAACTGGGAGACAAACTCTGCACCAAGTGGAAGAGCCAACAGGTTCCTAACAAACCTAGCAGATAATTTTGTTACCCAAAAAGTAGAGAAGGAAACAAGGGTATCAGCCATATTGGACTTAATTCTCACTAACAGAGATGAAATGATAGAAGGTGTTGAAGCTACAGGAACCTTGGGGGCAAGTGATCATGCAATATTGGAATTCAACATTATGCAAACACAAACAGTAGAACAAAGTCAAACTAGAGTCTTGGACTTTAAGAGGGCTAATTTCAATAAACTCAGAGAGAACTTGGGAAAGATTCCATGGATGAGAATCCTCAAGGGGAAAACAACTCAAGAAGCTTGGAAAATTTTGAAAAGTGAGATTATAAAAGCCCAGACTAGCACAATACCAATGAAGAAGAAAAATAATAGGTCTCAAAAGAAACCAGGATGGTTGCATAAAGAACTCTCTGACAAATTGAAAGACAAAAAGGACAAGTATAAAAAGTGGAAAGAAGGGGAAATAACTAAGGCAGAATATCAGCAAATAGCTGGAGCCTGTAAAGATGAAGTGAGGAAAGCTAAGGCTCACAATGAACAAAGGCTTGCGACAAAAGTACAAAGTAACAAAAAAAGCTTCTTCCAACATATTAAAAACAAGAAAAAAGTCAAGGAAACAATTGGTCCATTACAGGGAGAAAGTGGCAAGAAGGTGACAAGCAACAGCAACAGAGAAAGCAGAGCTACTTAACACGTTTTTTGCATCTGTCTTTACACAAAGGGAGAAAACAGTCCAACCTATCAAAAACAGCATCACAAAAAACATATTAGGAACACAAGTTAAAATAGGGAAGAAAATGGTAAGTGAACACCTGTCTACCCTAGACGAATTCAAATCACCAGGACCAGATGGATTACACCCCAAGGTTCTGAAGGAACTGGCAGACGAGATTTCAGAACCACTGAACTATATCTTTCAAAGATCCTGGAGCACCAGGGAACTGCCAGAGGACTGGAAAAGAGCTGATGTAGTTCCCATCTTCAAATAAGGAAAAAAAAACAGATCCAGGAAACTACAGACCCATCAGCCTGACCTCAATACCAGGGAAGATTTTGGAAAAGATAATCAAGCAACGAATCAATGAACACCTAGAAGCAAATAAAGTAATAACCAAAAGCCAACATGGGTTTGTCAAAAACAGATCATGCCAGACTAATCTTATTGCATTCTTTGATAAAGTGACAAAATTAGTGGACCAGAGGAATGCTGTCGATGTGGTTTACTTGGACTTCAGTAAGGCATTTGACAAAGTAGATCATAACCTACTACTAGATAAAGTAGAAAAATGTGGGTTAGACAACATCACCACCAGATGGATTTGAAACTGGCTAACCAACCGCACTCAACGTGTAGTGCTCAATGGAACTGCATCTACATGGAGGGAAATATGCAGTGGAGTACCCCAAGGCTCTGTTTTAGGCCCAGTACTCTTCAACATCTTCATCAATGACTTGGACGAGGGGATAGACGGGGAACTCATCAAATTTGCAGATGACACCAAACTGGCAGGAATAGCCAACTCTCCAGAAGATAGGCTCAAGATACAGAAGGATCTTGACAGACATGAACATTGGGCGCTATCAAACAAAATGAAATTCAATGGTGATAAAAGTAAGGTTCTACATTTAGGCAAGAAAAACAAAATGCACAGGTACAGTATATGTGGTACCTTGCTCAACAGTAGTAACTGTGAGAGGGATCTTGGAATCCTAGTGGACAACCATTTAAATATGAGCCAGCAGTGTGCAGCAGCTGCCAAAAAAAGCCAACACAGTTCTAGGCTGCATTAACAGAGGGATAGAATCAAGATCACGCGAAGTGTTAATACCACTTTATAATGCCTTGGTAAGGCCACACTTGGAATACTGCATACAGTTTTGGTCGCCACGATGTAAAAAGGATGTTGAGACTCTAGAAAGAGTGCAGAGAAGAGCAACAAAAATGATTAGGGGACTGGAGGCTAAAACATATGAAGAACGGTTGCAGGAACTGGGTATGTCTAGTTTAATGAAAAGAAGGACCAGGGGTGACATGATAGCAGTGTTCCAATATCTCAGGGGTCGCCACAAAGAAGAGGGAGTCAAACTTTTCTCCAAGGCACCTGGGGGTAGAACAAGAAGCAATGGGTGGAAACTAATCAAGGAGAGAAGCAACTTAGAACTAAGGAGAAATTTCCTGACAGTTAGAACAATTAATCAGTGGAACAGCTTACCTCCAGAAGTTGTGAATGCTCCAACACTAGACATTTTTAAGAAGATGTTGGATAACCATCTGTCTGAAGTAGTGTAGGGTTTCCTGCGTAAGCAGGGGGTTGGACTAGAAGACCTCCAAGGTCCCTTCCAACTCTGTTGTTTTATTATTATTATTATTATTATTATTATTATTATTATTATTATTATTATTATTATTATTATTATTATTATTATTATTATTATTATTATTATTATTATTATTATTATTATTATTATTATTATTATACAATTGTATCACAGCGGCCAGTTGTTTCGCCGGATTTGGCATTGATTACTAGTCGAGCCCCACCCAGGGGCCTAGGAAGTCGTAATGTATTTTCGAAGTATATGTGCGGAACCGAGCAGTGCGGCTTTCTGCATTTGACTGATGGTGATTTTGTCAATTTTGAGCTGTTTTAAATGTAATTCCAGTGCTTTTGGGATAGCACCCAGTGTTCCAATCACTACTGGAATTACCACTGCTGGTTTGTGCCATAATCGTTGGATTTCAATTTTTAAGTCCTGGTATTTTGCAATTTTTTCGTGTTCCTTTTCATCGACCTTGCTATCTCCTGGTATTGCAATGTCAATTATAGTCACCTTGTTGTTCTCGACCAACGTGATGTCTGGTGTATTATGCGCCAGTACCTTGTCTGTTTGTATACGAAAATCCCACAAGATCTTGACCATCTGATTTTCAGTGACTTTTTCAGGCTTGTGTTCCCACCAGTTTGTAGCAGTATGGATGTTATAATTTTTGCATAAATTCCAGTGGATCATTTGTGCAACAGAGTTGTGTCGTAATTTGTAATCAGTCTGTGCGATTTTCTTGCAGCAGCTGAGCACATGGGCTACAGTTTCATCAGCTTCCTTGCATAATCTGCATTTAGCATCATTTGAAGATTTATCAATTTTGGCCTTTATGGCATTTGTACGAATTGCCTGTTCTTGTGCGGCCAGGATCAATGATTCTGTTTCTTTCTTTAAAGTACCAGATGTTAACCATAACCAAGTTTTTTCACTGTCCACTTTGTCTTTTATTTTTTCCAGAAATTGGCCATGTAATGCTTTATTTTGCCAACTCTCCATTCTTGATTTTATCACATTTTTTCTGTATTTTTGTTTCGTCTGTTGGACCTTCAGTAGATTTTTGTTCTTTACTTCAATTAATAGATGTTCTTGACTTTCTTTTAAATAATCCGCCAATGCATGCTTTTCTTCTTCAACTGTTTGCTTTACTTGTAGTAGTCCTCTGCCACCTGATTTTCTGGGCAGGTAAAGTCTATCAGTGTCACTACGTGGATGTAAACTGTAGTGCATTGTCATTAGTTTTCTGGTGTTTCGGTCCAAAATGTCCAAATCAGCTTGTGTCCAGTTAATTATACCAGCCGTGTATCTTATGACTGGTATTGCCCAGGTATTCATGGCCTTGATGGTGTTTCCACCATTTAATTTAGATTTCAAAATTTTCCTAACTCTGTTGGTGTACTCTCTTCTAATGATAGTTTTCACTTCTCCATGTCTGATGTTATCCAACTGCAGAATGCCCAGATATTTATAGGCTTCATTTTGATTGCATTTAATTAATTGGCCATTGGGCATTTCAATTCCGTCACATGTAGTGATTTTGCCCCTTTTCATAGATACAGTGGCACATTTTTCCATGCCAAACTGCATTGAGATATCTGTGCTGAATATTAGGACTGTGTTGGTCAGTGATTGGATTTCTATTTCTGACTTTCCATACAGTTTCAAATCATCCATATACAATAAATGTGAAATTTTTTCAGCGTCTTTGGCTATTTGGTATCCAAGTTTCATTTTTTTTAAGATTACTGATAGTGGGATCATTGCGATGATGAAGAGGAGGGGTGAAAGTGAATCTCCCTGAAAAATTCCTCTCTTGATATTAACCATTCCATAGTTCTCATTCCCTACTGCCAACACAGTTCTCCATTGTTTCATCGCTTTTTCAGTGAATGATGTAATATTTTTGCTGATGCCAATAGTTTCTAAGCATTTGATGATCCAGCTGTGTGGCAGTGAGTCGTACGCCTTTTTGTAATCAATCCAGACCATATTCAAGTTCGTTTTTCTGTTCTTACAGTTTTCTAGTATCATTTTGTCAATTAGGAGCTGATCTTTTGTGCCCCTGCTCCTTCTTTTGTTGCCTTTTTGCTCTACTGGCAAGATGTTATTTGTTTCCAAATAATCCATTATGTTATCTGCAATTATCCCGGTGAGTAATTTGAAGGTTGTTGGCAAGCATGTTATTGGTCTGTAGTTTCCAGGTGTTGTTCCTTTAGTTGCATCTTTCTGAATCAAGTATGTTTTTCCAGTTGTCAACCATTCATCAATTTGACCATTTTGTAGCATTTCGTTCAGTTGCTTGGCCAATATTGCATGCAAACTGGTCAGATATTTGAGCCAGAAACCATGTAATTGGTCATTTCCAGGTGATGTCCAGTTCTTTACTTTTTTTACTCGATTTTTGACCATCTCAGTTGTTATTTCTAATACTTGCATTTGCTTCTTGCCAACACTTTTCTCAAAGTCTTGTATCCACTTTGCTTCCTTATTGTAATCCTTTGCATTTTCCCACAGTTCTTTCCAGAATTCAACTGTGGCTTGCTTTTCTGGTTTTTCACTTTTGAAATTGTCATTTGCATTGAGGCTTTGGTAGAAACGTCTTTGATCTGATCGAAATTGCTGATTTTGCTTGTACTGAATGATTCTTGCATCATATCTTTCAATTTTTCTGGCTATTGCTGTTATTTGCTGTTTTACAATTTCAAGTGCTTCTTCAATTTTCCTTGTATCAAGCCTGTATCTTCTGGCTAATTGATCCATGATCTTGCTATTTTTTAGCCGTTGTTCATTCATATTTTTTAAATTGCTAGCATCTGTTCTGAGTTTTTTTATTTTTTGTTCCAGTCGAATTTTCCACTTTGGTTTTGATGCTTTTTCTGCCTTGCGACTAGGTGCTTTGTTTTTAAAACCTAGTTCATTAGTGACTATTGCAGCTGCACTGTACATTAACTGATTTGTTTCTAAGATGGATGCCGATTCAATTGTTGAAAGTACTGCATTAACCATTCTCATTATAG
This sequence comes from Diadophis punctatus similis, assembly GCA_023053685.1. Lineage (NCBI taxonomy): Eukaryota > Metazoa > Chordata > Lepidosauria > Squamata > Dipsadidae > Diadophis > Diadophis punctatus. Next base: position 216,190,500 of record JALIGW010000002.1, on the reverse strand, counting down.
GTGCCAAGTTTTTGTTAGGCACAGTTTTTAATGATGGTAAACGTTGCCTTTCCTCATTAGACAGTACATGCTCCATGATTTTGTCCTTCAATTCCTTTTGTTTTTCAGTTAGTTCATCAATTGGTTCAATCATGACTGGTTCTGGTAGTGGTGCTATTACTTCTCCACTAACAGTTTCTTCTGTTGGAAGCTCCAGTGTGATGTCTTCAGTTGTTTTGTGAGTTTCTGTTGTTTCCACTGGTGGTGTTATTTTTTTAATTTGGCAATTTGTCTGAATTTTCTCAAGTTCAATTTCACTGAACACATTATTTCGTATAATAAATCGCCTTTGATCTGCTAGTCGTTGTTCGCTAACATTTGAATCTGGATATTGTTGTTTCCAAAGTTCATGCATTCGCTTCAAATAACCTCTTCTTTCTGGCTCTGAGTTGTAATAACAGGCCATTATGGCACGATTTTCATCTGCACTATATTTTTGTCGTTTTGTTGGCTGGTCCACTTGTAGCCCACTTGTCGACGGATGTCCAGGGACCTCAACATCCGCCACGGCCCTTGTTAACACGCATGACGACCGATGCGGTATAGAATTTTTCTTCATTTCTTTCACCATGTTATATGGGTTGGCGAGTTTTTTTTATGAGGCCAGGTTGCCAACCTGACCCCAACCCTCCTCCTTTCTCATCCGGGCTTGGGACCGGCAACAGCGGAAATGGGGGGGGGGAAGCAATCTAACTGCCTGTTGATGGCAAAAGGCAGGATCAGGGATGGGGGGAAGCAATCTAACTGCCTGTTGATGGCAAAAGGCAGGATCAGGGATGGGGGGGAAGCAATCTAACTGCCTGTTGATGGCAAAAGGCAGGATCAGGGATGGGGGGGGGGAAGGAATCTAACTCATTATTATTATTATTATTATTATTATTATTATTATTATTATTATTATTATTATTATTATTATTATTATTATTATTATTATTATTATTATTATTATTATTATTATTATTATTATTATTATTATTATTATTATTATTATTATTATTATTATTATTATTATTATTATTATTATTAGATAGCTGAATTTGACATTCAGTTATCAGGCCACTGCCTTACCCCCATAGAAGGTTTTGCTTACAATTACATGGATTGTGTATACTGTATATGATTATGTCTCTTCTGTCATGTTCTTATCATACTCTAAATAATAATTAGAAATATGTCAATTAACAAAGTCTGAACTCATTCCCCCTCAAGATATTGACATACCATCAGATAGTATGCTGGCTAACTGATAGAGAGTCTGTGATATTGTACAAAATAAGGAAGATGACCTTGATGGAGAGATGTTTTAGCCTCTTTCTTCTGGGCAACACAGTCAAATAACTCAGTCAAGTTCATCATTCTTACAGTCTATGGATTGTAAATTATTCTGTATGATTCATGAAGCATTAGAAGCATTAGTACTCCTAATTCAAACCATCATGAGTGCTTATATAAGCAAAAAAAAACCGACAACTGTTTGTTTGTTTATTTGTTTGTTTATTTGTGTGATTTGTCTAGATTCTATACAATATAAAAAATCAATAGCATAATTACTTAAAGTAATAAAATCCCTAAGCTAATTTTCCCAATAAATACTAAGACTTCTCAATCAATCATACCTGACCTGTTTCTCTCCATCCAGAACTTGACAGCCTTCAGACATTTGGCCATGTCCTCCACCATATAGGACAATATGCCCAGGGTACAGTTGCATAACTGAGTATCATTTAAATATTGCTGGAACTTCAACCCAAACTGACAAATGATTTTTCTCAGTGATTCCATAAATATGTTAAGCTGGATGGGGAAAGGAAATTGTGCATGGGTATAATCTTTCTCCAGGTAGAAGCAGAACCTTCACAACACTGTGCTTAGAATTTTAGTGATCACAGGCAATTCAGAAGGATATTGTTGAAAGTATTGAAAGCCTGTGAAAGATCTAGGACAGTGATGGCGAACCTTTTTTTCCTCAGGTGCCGAAAGCGCATGCGTGCACGCTATCACACAGGCACGAGTGCCCACACACATAATTCAATGTCTGGGGAGGGCAAAACTGGCTTTCCCCGCCCCCCGGAGACCCTCTGGAGGCCGGAAATTGTCCATTCTCCATAGTGGGCGGAGCCATCCTCCAAGAATGGGTTAAATCTGCCTCCTAGCCAATCCGGACCGAGTTATATCAAAGTATAAATACCACCCTCTTGCCTTGGCACCCCCTCTTTTCTTCTCGGTCCTTAGCCAAGAAGGACAGTGCTTAACCATTCCTGAATTGCTCCAACCAACTACTGGATTCTACTGAAAACTCTACTGAACACTCTGTGAGTTGACTCCAATTTTGACTGACAGCTGTCACTCAGGGACTCTCCTCTATAGTGACCAGCTTAAGGGTCTTGCCCTACTGGGGCCTGCCCCATCTGGGGGTTGGGATCCCTCCTGAGGTGACTGACCCATAGCCTCCTCACATCTGCTGAGTTCTGAGGTATTAAGATTGAATTCCTGCACGCCAAGCTTCACTTGCCTGTCAGGGAGGGAGGTACTTTGAGCCTTGATCTCCAAGCCACAGAAGCTCCGCGCTTGGGTGGCCTACGTTCCCCTCTCTTCGGCTAGAGTTGGTCTCCCATAGCCGGTCTAGTGCCCTTAATTGACTTCCTGAGGCCGACATCGGCCGCGATTCTTCGAGCGGCGTAGGCATCGGGCACTAGTTAATTGACAGGCTGCCTTGCGTCGGAGGAGAGGCCTCCACAAGGCAAATTGACAGCCGATCTCTTTGAAGCCAGCTGAGAGGTTTTTCGGCGCGAACGGCCGTTAGAAGAGAGAAAAAAAGTCATGGCGGCCATTTTGAATACATTATCTGTGATTGACAGCCGAAGCCTCGTGGATCACAGGAACGCCGTTTCTCTCGCTGCCGAGGCTGCCGCTCCTGTCAAAAACAGCTGATTTGCCGTTTTGCCTCTCTGCCTTCCCCTTGCTGTTCCCATTCAGCCAAATGGCTGACAAAGCTACCAAGCAGGGGAAGGCGAAGCAGAAGACCCCCAGGGTCACCCCTGCTGAAGACTCTGCCCATGGGGGGGGTTTAGCTTCTATGAGCCCTGCACAGGCAAGGGACAGGTCACCCCTTCGGCCACCTTCCCCCACCAAGGCTGCTGGCACTCAGGGGCAGGAGGGCACAAGACAGCACAGCAAGTCCAGTCACAAGCCTTCAAAGGATCGTGGGCATGCAGGGTCTGGCACTCACAGATCAAAGAAGTCTGTGCCTTCAGCTCCCCCATCTCGTTCTTCAGTTTGCTCTGGAGATCACCTGTCATTGGAGAACCTGGACTATCATCTCAGGGAGGGGGATGTCTGGGGCGAGCTGGACAGCAAATCCTTGCCAGGGGTCCAGGGTCAGCCAAGTGCCAACCTGACTGCCCCCCCCCACAGATGAGGCCATGCAGGTGAGAATGGATGCAGCCATTCATAGGGGCCTAGAGGCTGCCATCAAAGCAATGTCTGAGGCCACTGAGTACCAGCACCCTACGGCTGCACCCCCACGCGCAGTTCTCCCCCAGGCCAATGATGTCATCGATCTGGGTGGGGTTGAGGACCGCGATGATTCTTCACAGAGCTCAGAGGCGTCTCTCGAACACGCTACACCTGACCAGGTAGAGGGGGACAAGATGGAGGACCTCCCTTTGGACATTAAGATGTCTGATGATGAGGACATGGCCCCTGAAGCCCCAGTGGTGACCGGCCTCTTCCACCCCAGTCTCTTCAGATCGTTGCTGCACAAGGCAAGAGCCACAGCCAACCTCTCAACTGCCCAAGCCGAAACGGCAAAAGCGGGGACCCAGGATGACCCCATCTTTGAGGAGGCAACAACCTCCACCGCAGAGGTCATCCCTATCCCCAACTTTTTCATAAACACACTTGTTAAGCAGTGGCAGTCACCCAGCCTGGGTGCTCTGCCCAGCGTCCAGGACAAACGCTATTTTAACGTGGCTCCCCACCTGGCCCAGCATCTCACTCTCTCGTCCATCGATGCTCCTGTCAAGGCCCTATACTCGCCTACGCAACTGCCCGGCGAGCCCGATGAGCTCCTGCGCCCTGAGGATCGCAGGACTGAGACAGCTCTACAAAAGGCCCACCAGGCATCCGCCTGGGCCATCAAAGCGGCCACTACGGCTTCCTTTTTTTCCAGGGTCTCCCTGAAGTGGCTGCACACACTCCAACAGCACATTCCGGCCACAGACACCCGAGCCCAGCAGGACATTAAGAAGCTATTGGCTGCAGCTCAATTCACCTCAGATGCTACGCTGCAGGCCGCCAGATTTTCCGCACGATCCATGGGAGCCACCGTGCTGGCAAGACGAATGCACTGGCTTCGCTCGTGGCCGGCGGACACGCGCCACAAGTGGAAGCTGGCCACCGCTCCCATTTCGGGCCAAGCCCTTTTTGGCGCAGCCCTGGAACCGGTTACTACTGAAACCAAGGATAAACGTAAAATATTATCCAATTGTGTCAGACACCCTAAAAAATCCTTTTATAGGAAGGGTTCCAAGGGGCCCGACCAGGGATATTCACGACCCCAGGGCCAGTCAGGGTTCCAGGGACAATCGGGCTATCAGGGCCAGACCGGTTACCAGAACCAGTACGGGGGATGCCCTAGGGCCAACAATGATAGAACCTTTAAAGGTTCCAGGTCCAAACGGCCCTTTAGAGGGGCCGGTGGTCGCCCTTACCGCCGGTAAAACCAATTCACCCATTCCTCCCATTGGGGATCGCCTGGCATTATATGCCGGTTGATGGGAGGAAATCACCAATGACGCATGGGTCCTGCGGACTCTGTCGTCCGGGCTATCTCTCGAATTTCTTTCCACCCCCCCCGAGGTTCTTCCTACACTGCCCCTTATCTTCTAATACAACAAAACGGGCCCTGATGAATCAGGCAATCCAGCACCTGTTGGACATTAGAGCCATCCAGCAGGTGCCCAGGGACCAACAGGGGCAGGGATTTTATTCCATTGTATTCGTAGTCCCAAAATCCTCGGGCGGGTGGAGAGCCATTCTAGACTTAAAACGCCTCAACAAGTACATCTGTTATAAGAAATTCAAAATGCACACCCTGCAATCAATTCTGGCGGGCATTAGGCCAGGCGACTTTCTCGCCTCCATTGACCTCTCGGAGGCTTACCTCCATATCCCCATCAATTCGGCCCACTGCCAATACCTCCGGTTTTGCTATGCAGGGGTGCATTACGAATACATGGCGTTGCCCTTCGGCCTCTCCTCTGCACCCAGAGTGTTCACAAAGGTATTGGCCGCCTTGACCGCCCACCTACGGTCCATCCCCGTGTGTGTCCAGTGCTACCTGGATGATATACTCATCCAGTCCTCCTCTCTCTCCCAAGCAGAGCAGGACATCCAGGTAGTCCTTCACACCCTAGAGCACCACGGGTTCCTGGTTAACATGGGCAAGAGCCAGTTGTCTCCCTCTACTAGGGTTACCCACCTAGGGGCCATCATTGACTCTCTGGAGTGCAAGGTGTACCTCTCGCAGGAGCGACGGGACAGCATATCGGACTTAGTCCAGCGCGTTCTGGCCAAACCAAGGGCTCCCTTGAACCAGCTGTCCTCGCTCCTGGGGAAAATGATTTCTGCCATACACATCACCCCCTGGGCACACTTGCATTCCAGAGACCTTCAATGGTTTCTTCTCCCCTTTCAGCGGGCCAACCGCAGCGCTTCCCCAGCCAAGGTCCTGGTTCCATCAGCTGTCCGCAGCTCGCTCCGGTGGTGGTCCTCGGCTGCTCTACGGAAGGGAACGGAATTCCTGGAACCACAACGGCTGACCCTCACCACGGACGCCAGCACCGCCGGCTGGGGAGCTCACACCGAGTCCCAGATCGCCCAGGGCGCCTGGACCACTGCCGAGCAGGGCCTCCCCATCAACCTCCTAGAACTCAGGGCAGTGAGGTTGGCCCTAGTCCATTTTCGGGACAGACTGGCGGGCAAGCATCTGCTTGTCCTGACGGACAATATAACGACAAAGGCACATATCAACCGCCAGGGCGGGACCTTTTCCAAGGCACTCATGGCCGAGGCGATGACACTTGGGCTCTGGGCAGAGAGGCATCTTCAGTCCATCACCGCAGAACACATCTCCGGGGTGTGCAACACAACAGCGGATTGGCTCAGCCGGAATTCCATCGACCCGGCGGAGTGGTCACTACATCCGGACCTGTTCCAACAACTCATCAGTCGATTCGGCCTGCCGGTCATCGACCTTTTTGCCACCCCGGACAATGCCAGACTGCCCAGCTTTGTCACCAGATTCCGGACCCAAGGAGCAGTGGACACCGACGCTCTTCGATGCGTCTGGCCACCAGGGCTGCTGTACACCTTTCCGCCCCTCCCTCTGATACCCAGGGTCATCCGGAGGCTCCTGCAGCTCAGAGCAGAGATTGTCCTTCTAGCTCCCCACTGGCCCAGACGGGCATGGTTCGCGGACCTTATGTCCCTGTCCGTATCACCTCCCTGGCGGATCCCGCCGACAGAGTGGTCGCTTGCCCAGGGGTCAGTCTGCCATCCAGAGCCGCACTGGCTACAACTGACCGCCTGGCGCTTGAGCGGCTCACTCTGAAACACCGCCTGGTCCCGGACAGTATTGCCTCAATCATGTTGGCCTCCAGGAGGCTCTCCACTGAACGTATTTATTCCGCAACATGGAAAGCGTTTTGCCGCTGGTGCGCACAGGTGGGTTACTCACCCGTAGAATTATCCATAATCAATGTCATTCAATTTTTACGCCAGGGGCTTGCAAAAGGGCTCTCGCCCAACACGCTCCGCCGACAGGTGGCAGCGCTGTCCACGGTGCTTTCCTGCCAAAGTTTAGATTCCCTTTCTGCTCACCCCCTACTGAAGCAGTTCCTGAAGGGGGCTTCGAACCTATGCCCTCCGGTGGTCCACAGGTTTCCTACCTGGGACCTCTCGAAGGTTCTCACTGCTCTGACGACCGGGCCGTTCGAGTCACTCTCTACGGCATCTCTAATTCACTTAATGTACAAAGTGGTTTTCCTTGTAGCAATAACATCTGCTCACCGGATCTCTGAACTGGCAGCCCTGTCCGTGAGGGGGGACCTGTGTGTCTTCCATTCCGACAGGGTGGTGTTGCGCTTGGACCCCACCTTCGTTCCGAAGGTAAATACGTATTTCCACAGGGCGCAGGAGATTGTTCTCCCTAGTTTTTACCAAAATGCGATTAATGACTCTGAACGGACATGGCACCTGCTGGACGTCAGGCGTGCCCTGGACATATATGTGCAGCGTACCTCCAGCTTCAGGCGCACTGAAGCCCTGTTCGTCTCCTTTCGCCCCTCCTCTATGGGCTCCAAGGCATCGTCTTCCACGGTGGGCCGTTGGCTACGGGCAGCCATTTCCTTGACTTACGAACAGCTGTCCTTGCCCCGGCCCCCCGGACTTACCGCGCACTCTACACGCAGCGCGGCCACCACGGCGGCCTGGAATGCACGAGCATCCATCACGGAGGTCTGCCGGGCGGCTACATGGACTTCTCCGACCCCATTTGTCCAGCACTACAAATTAGACTTATACGCCTCGGAGGAGGCGGACTTTGGTCGGAGGGTGTTACACCAAGGTGTGGGGGACGGTGGCAGCTCCAGTCAAGTATAGGTCACCCACCCTAGGGACAAGGGTCTTTGGTATGTCCCATTCTTGGAGGATGGCTCCGCCCACTATGGAGAAGGGATGTTGTTACTTACCTGATACGTCCTTTCTCATAGGGGGGAGCCATCCTCCAAGTCCCTCCCTGGTCTGGGTTTGGTCTGGACTGCCACACTGTTGTAAATATGTTCATGATTCTTGGTTCCAATGGTTGACTTATCTAATTTTGATTATCCTATTAATAAAACGGTTGGTTGATGGTTAAGCACAGCGAGTTTCACCTTCTTCCCTCGAATAAAAGAGGGGGTGCCAAGGCAAGAGGGTGGTATTTATACTTTGATATAACTCGGTCCGGATTGGCTAGGAGGCAGATTTAACCCATTCTTGGAGGATGGCTCCCCCCTATGAGAAAGGACGTATCAGGTAAGTAACAACGTCCCTTTCCTGACTTCCGGTGGGCCCAGTAGGCCCATTTTTCGTCCTCCCCAGGCTCCAGAGGCTTCCCTAGAGCCTGGGGAGAGCGAAAATGCCTTCCCCGCCCCCATGGAGGCCCTCCAGAAGCCAAAAACGCCCTCCTAGAGCCTCTGCGTGCGCCAAAAATCAGCTGGCTGGCACGCACATGCGCGCTGGAGCTAAGCTAGGGCAATGGCTCGCGTGCCGGCAGATATGGCTCCGCGTGCCACCTGTGGCACACGTGCCATAGGTTTGCCATCACTGATCTAGGAGGACAGAGACATTCCCATCCTCCAGAGTCCTCTACCAGTTCAGTCCTACCATTTTCTGAATAACCATCACCTTTCCTCAAGGAAGGGTTGATTCTAATCCAGATCAAATTCCTATTTCCTACCCCTCATCCATTTGCATTATCAAGTGAGAAAGTGTCTAGTCTACAGGATTGCCAAGGATTTTGTCCACTAATGAAGATCTACACACTCAAAAACTTCCCAGGTAACACCATAAGACATTATTCTGGCATCTCAGAAGTGTCTACAAATCCTCCTGAGCAAATTTCAGCAATGCAATGCACAACATGCACAGACAAATAATAACTGCTTACCCTGGTTGAATCTCTTGACCAATATTTTTCCAAGAAGGTCCAGCAAAACGCAACTGGCTGGTGTTCCACAGCTACAATAACAGTAGAAAACTGATAATAAACAAATATTTATTCAACTCTAATAAATTATTTAACTCTTCTTTGCTCGCAATACATATTTTTCACAACTCAAAATATGCAAGAGTGGCTTTAGAAGTATTTTTTACTACCGTAGCACAGAGTTAGGTTTTATCGCTGGGCTGATAATACTCAGAAACAAAACAGAAGCCATGCCTTTGCATGTTGGTTGCAAATGCAGTAGAAAATTTGGTGTAACAATTGAGAAGGTTTTCATTATCAGCAGGGAAAGCAACTTGATTATTTAATAGAGTTATTAGCTGTAATAGTGGCAAAGGCCATAAAATTTCCCCAGGTGAAAGATGGAAATATACAAGAAGAAAAGCATTTCGGTTATTTAAATAATCCTTTTATTGTGGCATCAGATGTGAACATAGTTTAAAAACCCACTTACTTCTGTCATCAGTGCTGCTGTATCCAAATGAACAAAGCTTGCCTCTTATCAGCACCTTCCGGCTGGACTTCTTAATGCATTTGATTCCAGCTATTAACCCAAGAGACCTGTGTTGACAATCACTTTGCAGTTTCTAAGGCCCTCAAGTCTATACTGCTGTCGAGACTTTCGTATAAAGATTATTACTTTATTTTACACAGAGTGGGGTTTGCCAATATCAACTTGGTTTGTGGCTAAAAATGACTAGAAGATCAGACTGATAAGCTCCATGAGAGCTAAAGTTTTTCTTCCTGCCATGTTACCGGGGGGTGGGGGTGAGACAGGGAATATGAACTTTTAAACAAAATCGCATGCTACATTAATAGAAAGATATATGATGATGTTATGTGTTCCTTCCTTTTTTTTAAAAAAAGCAACAAATTTCCTTATGTAGGTCTTTGCCAAGTTCTCAAATGCAACAACCTGATGAACCAATGCTGTGACATGCCAAATAACAAACAAAGCTATGCAAATTTATTTATCTATTTTGTCAAGGGTATATATCAGTGATGGCGAACCTATGGCATGGGTGCCACAGGTGGCACGCGGAGCCATATTGGAGGGCATGTGAGGCGTTGCCCTATGTCAGCTCTAGCGGGCATGCGCATGCTGGCCAGCTGATTTTCGGCCTTGACGAAGGCCGTTTTGCCCTCCGGAGGCTTCATATGTTTTATATGGTCTGGGTTTCCATCACTTAGTGATTGAGTTAGTGTTTCTTTTTTCATTTGCCCAACTGTAATAGATATGTGAATACTATCGATAGTATCAATAGAAACCATAAAACCTGAGCAGCATCAGCAATTGGGCAAAGAAGAAGCATTATAATTCCTTCCCTTTGACAAGTCTGATAAATTCTGTCATAAATCCATTTTATTCTATTTTTCACATCAATATGGGGTTTCACATTTAAATGGCATAATATACATTCTAAATACATTTATCCTATATAATATATACATATTATGTCCTTTAATGCATTTTCTAAGCTGAAAGAAATATGGCAAAATTTATAGATAAGAATAATATTAAGCAAAACTTGAGATTCCAATATACATCTTAGTCTGGGAAGTGCAAACCAAGTGGATTCAATTAAATATTCCATTCAAATGTAATATTTGTTACTTGGGGTTCCATGTAAATTGAAGTTTGATGCTTGAGAAATATATTTGGTGCAGTGGTAGGTTCTAAATTAGTTTGCCACCGATTCACGTGCTTCTGAAGCGTCCCGGGCGGGTGGGCGGAGTCTCTCACCGCCACTACCGGTTCTAAGAACCAAGCCGAACCAGGAGCAACTCACTGCTGATTTGGTGTAAGTTTAATACAGAAGAGGGATAGTTATAAACTGAATTCACAATGGGCAGTGGCATGCAAATAAGATAACTCCATATAATCTCATGTTTTATTGGTGGCCCCATACATCTCTGAAAATGATCATGTAACTGCGCTTGACACATAAATATGATTTGGGATGGGGGGAGGAAACATTCTAAAACTTTGAAGTTACTGCTGAAGTTACCTGACAGTTAGAACAATTAATCAGTGGAACGGCTTGCATCCAGAAGTTGTGAATGTTCCAACACTGGAAGTTTTTAAGAAGATGTTGGATAACCATTTGTCTGAAATGGTGTAGGGTTTCCTGCCTAAGCAGGGGGTTGGACTAGAAGACCTCCAAGGTCCCTTCCAACTCTGTTGCTGTTGTTGTTGTTGTTGTTGTTGTTGTTGTTGTTGTTGTTGTTGTTGTTGTTGTTGTTGTTATTATTATTATTATTATTATTATTATTATTATTATTATTATTATTATTATTATTATTATTATTATTATTATTATTAATCTTCTGGGAGTAAATAAGATTTCGGTCCAGAAGATAAATCTAAAAAAAAAAATCTAAATTTTATAAATCTAAATTTTCATTAAATCTTATCTCAGTTCTATAGGAATTGGGGATATATTCAATAGTATTTAAAGTTACATAAAATAAAAAAATGCTTAATGACAGCACTGGACCATGAAACATTTGATAGTAAGACAGCAAGACAAAGAACAGAAACCTTCCAATACTCTTTTTGTTTTGAGGTCCTCCGATCAGACAAAAATAAAAGTAGTGTTATACAAACCTACAAATGTCCAAGTTTTGCAGATGGATTTATCATTCAGCAGCATCAAACTGCCAAGAGTTGAAAGGGTCAACTCTCTTCTAATGATGCTGTTCCCCAGCTCTTCTGGGGAATTCTAACAAGAAATACCCCAACATTATTTTAACCGTTTGCAGATCTGATATCTGCAACCATTCTACTCAGTGAGACAATATTAGAAGGGATGCAATTCAGTGGTGGAATTCAAATTTTTTTACTACCGCTTCTGTGGGCGTGGCTTGGTGGGCGTGGCTTGGTGGGAGAATCAGGGGAAGGTTACTGCAAAATCCCCATTTCCTCCCGATCAGCTGGGACTCGGAAGGCAAAGAATAGATAGGGTCAGGGCCAGTCAGAGGTGGTATTTACCGGTTCTCTGAACTACTCAAAATTTCCGCTACCGGTTCTCCAGAACTGGTCAGAACCTGCTGAAACCCACCTCTGATGCAATTGTAGAGAGTAGGTGAATATTTTTTGTTTGGGGGAGTGTGTGTATGTGTAGCTTTTCTTTTGATTTTCTCACTATGGCGCTCATCTTCATGACCCACTAACTGACATGAAGATAACCATGCTGGCAATTCTGACTGCACCTCTGTGTCCCTTCACTGATAATGATTCCCATTTTACTTTGCAAAATGCTAAACTGCTGAACTAGTTTTATCACTAGCACATTGTTCCTGGTTTTCAGCTGAAAGTTGTCTTCCTATAACTTAAGTCTATTAACAGAGTAACAGAGTTGGAAGGGACCTTGTAGGTCATCTAGTCCACCACCCCCCCCGCTCAAGCAGGAGTCCCTACACCATTTCCAACAAATGGCAGTCCAATTTCCTCTTGAAAGTCTCAATTGTTGGAGCTCTCACAACCTCTGAAGGCAAGCTATTCCACTGGTTGATCGCTCTCACTGTCAGAAATTTTCTCATTTCCAGGTTGAATCTCTCCTTGTTCAGTTTCCAGCCATTATTCCTTTTCTGGTCTTTAGGTGCCTTGGAAAATAGCCTGACCCCCTCCTCTCTGTGGCAGCCCCTCAAATATTGGAACATTGCTATCACGTCTCCCCTGGTCCATCTCTTTGCTAGACTGGCCATGCCCAGTTCCTGCAACCGCTCTTCCTATGTTATAGTTTCCAGTGCCCTAATCATCCTGGTTGGTCTCCTCTGCACTTTCTCTAGAGTTTCAATGTCTTTTTTGTAGTATGGTATCACATCACAAACTCCACCCTTTATGTACTTGCATGGAACACTGTGATACAAACACAAAAGGGTGCACCTTGAGTCATGATGCCACAATGCACATTTGTCAATTGGGCATCATGATGATGAGCTGAAGTCCTCTCTGAGTCAGTTCTGTCAGTGCAGACTTTATTTATTTATTTATTTTGGGGGCAGCTGCAGGACAATACACAACTGATTTATACTGTATCTGTCTCACTTGCTTTCTGCTAGGGCCAAACTAGCAAATGTAGACTGTTCCTTCTTAGGTCTCAGGTGTTCTGTGGCCCAGAAAAGAAGATAGCTAGATTGTTCCCTTTGTTTATTCATTTAAGTCACAGAGAAACTTGGTTTGTCATTTTCCTGTTCAGAACTATTTTTAGAAGAACACTGAGCTCATCTCTCAGATCCCAGTAGGTTACAACTTAACAATTGTCTGGAGAAAATCCTGTTAGTTCTTCATCATTATAAGCGCATTGGCAGTAATATCACAAGCTGCTCCCAATTTCCTTCACTGTAATTAAAATATCCCATTATGATCAGTGTCTTGTTGCTTGTTCTGTTTCCTCATTCGGTGTTCTTTGGCCATGTTCATTCCACCCTAGAGGTCTTTAGCAGATCCCCATAATTACTTCTCTGCATTTATTACTCATTCATTGCAGCTGAAAAAATTATATCTGAACATCCCTTCCATTTGCAAAATCTTTCTTGCTTTATTAATTTTAATTAAACTATTGTACATGGTCTAAATGAAAGGAAGGTTAGGATTTCCACACTTTGCCTACTCATTTTCCCATCCAAGGATACATACCACATCTAAAATACAGATACTAAATAATTTCATCCTATTAGACTATAATTAGTTTGTGCTAATATGCATTCTTAAATGATTCACATTAATTATATTTCAGTGCCTTTTTGCTGCTCTGGAATATATCTAACTAAAAGCCAAAAGTAGGAGTATTTGTTCACATTTAATAAGGAAAATAATCTGAGACCCAAAGCCTAATATTTGTAAAGTGTCACAATCCTAAATGGCTATGCTGTATGAATTTATCACCTTGGCATTTTCTATACTATGTACTTTCTGTCAGGCCCAAAGCATGACATGTGGTGATTCTTCCAAGCTGAATTCTCTATTATTTCACACCTATAGACAAAATCTTGCTAGACTGGAGACTCTACTATCTTTATCTACAACACACACACACACACACACACGCACACACCACTATACCAGATTGTTGGTGGCATGACTCTGTAAAACAACTTAGAGAGGGCTGTAAAGCACTGTGAAGTGGTATATAAGTCTAAGTGCTATTGCTATTCTGTGAACTATTAGGAAGGGCCTGTCTTCACCCTCTTTCTCTCACACATATCTGGCCTGTGTTGCCTCTTACTCCTTTGAAATGCACCTCCTCCCTCTTGGGAATGAGACGTTGTACTCACCTGAGACGTCCATTCTCGTCCGGTGGAGCTAGCCGCCAAGATTGGGTATTGGCACAGCCTTCCAGCCAATAGAGACTGAGTCTGGAAAAGTATAAATAGTGGCTCTAGGCCCTGGTTCCCCCTCTTTTGACGAGGAACGACTGCCAGACTCGATGTGCCAAAACAACTGCAAGAACTTTATTGATCATATAGGGTAATATAACAAACCAACCCTGCAGAGCAGCAATCCTAATTACCTAAAACTAACTACCTAAGATTTTAGAATGCATTCTATGAACTAGGGCCTAAATACCTAATGACTCATAGTAACAAAAAAACCTTCGTCCAGCCAGAGACACAGGGAGGGACTTGGTGGCTAGCTCCACCGGACGAGAATGGACGTCTCAGGTGAGTACGTCTCATTCTCCATCCTGGGTGGAGCTAGCCACCAAGATTGGGACATACCAAAGTACTTCAGTCCCCAGGGAGGGCATCCTGATTCTGGCTGGGACCACCACCCTCCAAAGTTACCTGTTCCAGCACTCTTCGCCCAAAGTCAGCCTCCTGAGAGGCGAAGGCGTCCAATCTGTAGTGCCGGACAAATGGCGTTGGAGAAGCCCAAGTGGCCGCTCGGCAAATCTCCTCGATGGAGGCCCTGGTGTTCCAGGCCGCAGTGGTGGCTGCACTGCGTGTGGAATGGGCCGTAATTCTGGTGGGTCGTGGCAGTGAAAGTTGTTCATAGGCCACGGTAATGACAGTGCGAATCCACCGACCCACCATGACAGAGGAAGCCTTCCTCCCCAAGGAGTTGTTGTGGAAAGAGACAAACAAGGCCTCGGTTTTGCGAATGGCAGAGGTCCTTTGAATGTAAATGTCCAGTGCCCGCCTCACGTCCAGGAGGTGCCACTGCTTTTCAATGTCAGAAGATGGATTGGGGTAAAAGGAGGGTAATACAATCTCCTGGGCCCGGTGGAAATATGAGTTCACCTTCGGAAGAAAGGTGGGGTCCAAACGCAAGACCACCCTGTCCTGGTGGAAAACACAAAGGTCACCCCTAACAGAAAGGGCCGCCAGCTCAGAGATGCGGCGGGCAGAAGTAACCGCCACCAGGAAGACTACTTTGTATGACAGGTGGGCTAGGGAAATGGACTCCAAGGGTTCAAAGACACCCCCCGTGAGCGCTGATAACACCTTGGTCAAATCCCAGGTGGGGTACCTGTGTACCACTGGGGGGCATCGATTGACAGCCCCCTTCAGGAATCTGGAGATCAGGGGATGGGCTGAGAGAGTCCCCAGAGACGGACAGGATAGGACCGTTGACAGGGCAGCTACCTGACGTCTGAGAGTGCTAGGGGAAAGCCCCATGGCCAACCCCTGGCGGAGAAATTGCAGTACATTTATTATTGACAAATCTAATGGGGAATGTCCTTCCCTGGCACACCAGGAGCAGAAAGCCTTCCAGGAGGCAGTATAGATCCTTTGGGTGGACGGCCTGCGGGAGTCCAACAAGACCTCCAAGACGTCCTCTGGGATCCGGCGACTCCTCAGAGTGAGCCGCTCAAGTGCCAGGCGGTCAGTTGCAGCCACTGAGGTTCTGGATGCTGCACTGACCCCTGCACAAGCGACCACTCTGTCGGAGGGATCCTCCAAGGGGGGGAAATCAACAGGGAGACTAGGTCGGAGTACCACGCTCTCCTTGGCCAGTTGGGTGCCAGAAGGACCATCTCGGCTCTCTCCTCCAGCAATTTCCGGATGACCTGTGGAATGATGGGGGTCGGGGGAAAAGCATAAAGCAATCCTCGGGGCCACCGACAGCGAAGGGCATCCGTCCCTTCTGCCCCCTGCATTCGGTATCTAGACATGAACCTGGGCAACTGAGCATTGCCGGGAGTGGCGAATAAATCTATCACCGGCTGACCAAATTGACCCACGAGCTGATTAAATAGATCAGGGTGGAGGCTCCATTCTGAATTGTCTATTTGGTTTCGGCTAAGCCAGTCTGCCGTGTCATTATCTACCCCTGAAATATGCTCGGCCTCGAGTGACAACAGGTGACGTTCAGCCCAGAGGCCCAATTGCATGGCCTCAGTCATCAGCTGGCCGGACATGGTCCCCCCTTGCCTATTAATGTGAGCCTTGGTGGCCACATTATCCGTTAGGACCAGTACGTGCGAGTTCTCTACAAGAGGGCGGAATTCTTGCAGTGCAAGTGTTACTGCCCTTAACTCTAAGATGTTGATACTGAGGGTCGCCTCAGACTGCGACCATGTGCCCTGAGCCATCAGAGAGTCTGCGTGGGCCCCCCACCCCGACAGGCTGGCGTCCGTGGTGACCACGATTTGCTGAGGGGGGAGGAAGCAGGTGCCCCTGTGAACCGCAGACGTGGTCCACCATTTCAATGACTCCCTGACAGAGGCCTGGGGCCTTACCTTCGTAGGGGCGTTTGCTCGACCCTGGCGTTGGTAGGGGAGAAGGAGCCATTGAAGGTCCCTGGAGTGTAGGTGTGCCCATGGAACTATATGGATAGCTGAAATCATTTTGCCCAGGAGGGAAGACAGCAGGTTCAGGGGAACCAAGTGTTGGCTCAGAACTTGCTGGGTTAATTCCAATAGGCTGTCTCTCCGGTCCTGGGAAAGGTACACCTTACACTCCAGGGAATCAATGATCGCCCCCAAATGGACGATCCTGGTAGACGGGGTCAGCTGGCTCTTGGGTCGATTGACCAAGAAGCCAAGGTGGTCTAGAGTGTTAAGCACTACCTGAACATCTCTCTCAGCCTGAGAAGGAGAAGCTGAGGAGATGAGAATATCGTCCAGGTAGCACTGGATCCTGATGGGGATGGATCTGAGATGAGCGGTCAATGCCGCTAGGACCTTAGTGAAAACCCTTGGCGCTGAGGACAGGCCAAAGGGGAGCGCCCCATATTCATAATGCACCCCTGCATAGCAAAACCGCAAGTACTGGCGGTGAGATGGCCGAATTGGAATGTGGAGGTAAGCCTCCGAGAGATCTATGGATGACAGTAGATCTCCCTTCCTAATACTTGCCAGAATTGAATGCAGGGTGTGCATTTTGAATTTCTTGTGAACTATGTACCTGTTGAGGCGCTTAAGGTCCAATATTGCTCTCCACCCTCCCGAGGATTTGGGTACTACAAATAAAATGGAGTAGAAACCCTGCCCCTGTTGGTCCTCAGGCACCCGTTGGATAGCTCGAATTTCCAACAGGTGCTGGATGGCCTGATTCATGAAGACCCGTTTTTGTGGATTGGAAGACAGAGGGCAACGAAGGAAGAACCTCGGGGGAGTGGAGAGAAACTCCAGAGAAAGACCTGATTTCAGGGTTCGACAAACCCATGCGTCATTGGTGATTTCCTCCCATCGGCTGGCATAGAGTGCCAGACGACCCCCTATGGGAGGATCGGCCGGAGATCTATTTATTCCGGCGGAAGGAGCGACCGCCGGCCCCTCTAAAGGGCCGTTTGAATTGGTTGCCCCTGAAAGGCCGGTCAGAAGAGAATTTCTGACGTGCCCCATATTGGCCCTGGGACTGCCCTTGGAAGTTGGACTGGGAAGTGCTTTAGGCTCTATTCTGACCTTGGTAACCCCCTCGGTAGTTCCTCCTGGGGAAGGAGGTTGGATGGAAGGGGGCCTTTCGGCTACCTGAGGGAAGGACTTTCTTTTTGTCCTTCGTCTCTACCAGGATGCGATTGAGTGGCTCACCGAAGAGAGCCTGGCTCGCCACGGGCCCAGCGGCCAGCTTCCACTTATACTTTACGTCAGTTGACCAGGTGCGCAACCAAGCCATGCGCCTGGCCACCACTGAGGATGCCATGGCTCTTGCTGCGAAGCGGGCCGATTGTAGAGTGGCATCCGATGTAAATTGGGCTGTAGCCAGGAGCTTGTTGATGTCCTGGTGGGCCCAGAGGTCAGACGGTGGCAGGTGGTCCTGGAGCGCGTAGAGCCACTTAACGGTCGTTCGACAGAAGAAAGAGGCGGTGGAGGAAGCCTTCAGTGCCCATGCGGCCGCCTGGTGCGTCCTCTGGAGCGTCGCCTCCGTTTTGCGATCCTCGGCCCGGAGAAGGTCTTCAGGTTCCCCCGGCATCTGGCCATTCGAGAATAAGGCCAGGACCGGGCTGTCTACTGGAGGCACTGTAAGGTGTTGAGCCAAAGCAGAGTCAACATTATAAAAACGTTTATCAGTTACATTGGATAGGGACCCGGAGGTTGGGTTTCGCCATTGCTTTAGGACCTCCTCTACAAAAAGTTTTGGAGCCGGGACAATGTCAGTTTGTGATGCCGTAGGCTCGAACATGGGGTCAGGTTCCGGGGTCGGCTCAGAGGCCCCGGTAGGCGTGACCAAGTTGGCCGTGGTTTTAGCCTTATGTAAAAGGGATCTAAAAAGGGCAGGTTAGAAGAGGTTAGAGGAAACTGCTGGTTCAGGCCCAAGGTCCTCGTCCTCTGACATGGCCAACTCGGGGAGGGCGATCCCTAGGTCCTCCTCCTGATCAGAGTCGTCGGAGGGGGCGGTCAAGGACTCTTCGACTTCATCCTCATCATCCTCCTCACCCTCACGTTCGTGAGAGACAAAGTCAGTTAAGGGTTGTTCTTGTGGGGGTTTAACATAAGTTGACTGCTTGTGAGACACCCCTGTCCTGTAGTTTCTTTGACTGAAAAGGATCCTTGGTTGATCCCTTAGTGGTGACTTGTCCCCTGCGGCCACCCTTGGGGCCCCATACGTCCGCCCTTGATTTTTGAAGATTGGCATTGTCAATGGACACATTATCGGGGGACTGAGGCTGCTGGTGTCTGGGTGTGTAGACCCTATCCTGTCTGCTGGCAGATCTGTCCCCTGACTCCGGAATTTGACTATCCCTGGGGGCCCTGTCCCTGGTGGAAGGGTCAGGTGATTGGGAGCGGATGGGGGACCGATCCCTTGCCGCTGATGGAGAGGCCGCCCTGAGTGAGTCAGATGGATCCGAGTGGGGCCTTGTGGTCTTGGCCTTGGCCTTGCCTGATCTATGGCTTCTGTCAGTCATACTGATAAGCAGGCTCTCACTATGCAAGGAAAAGTGCTGTACAAAATGGCCGCTTGCAGAGGACACACCCAAAATGGCTGCCCTGACTGAGGAAAAAACAGTGAGAGCTACACTAAGTGTCCTGGCCACACCCCACTCTCAAAATGGCCACCGATATAATTGGGCCAACCAAGATGGCCGCCGCTCACGAGGCAGTGAGGTTGCTGCAGGAGACAATGGCTGCAGGGTCTGAGGAGGCTTGCCTGTCAGGTGAGAAGGCGAGGCTGCGGTCAGGAGGCGATCTCTGCGAGGGAAATCCTGCGCTCGGTCTTTTTCGGCCTCCCTGAGGCAACGCGGCACTTCAAAGGGTCTCTGGCGACGCCGGCTGTCAATCAGCCTGCCGACGGTCAGCTGGAGCCTCGGCATCGACCGCTTGCGCGAGTCTAGCCTGGCGATCAATAGGGAGGATCGTTGGAGGCTCGGAGGGGCGCGGAAAGGCTTGCGACAATCCGGCCACGCTCCCAAAGTAACAAGTCCACCAAAAAGTTCAAGAGCCTCGTTCTCGGATCCGGATGGCTTGCGCGAATCCGGGCGAGAAGCAGGCGAGGCTGACGGCTCTTCCGATCCTTTGAGTCTTATCTAAAAATCAGCTGTAGATCGGAAGGCTCGTGGGCGGTCCGGACGGCTTGCGCGAGTCCGGCCGCAATGTCAGAGACCGATAAGAAGAAAGCGGGGGCAAGAAAAATAAAAAAATATTCAGCCTCAGCTCGTGTGCGTTGGATGTGTGGCACTTGCCAACGGCAGGGAGGCTGCTTGCTACCCCTGGTCTCAATATAAGGCACAAAGGTGCCAGGCCTCGCCTGACGCCCAGGCGAGCGGTGGGCCCACCGCCGGCCCCCTGATTATGGGGCCCTTTCCCACTCCCTCTGCAGCTGGTTTATTAGAAGTAGGTAATCAAAAGAAGTAAAATTTAAGATAAAATTTATAATAAAAATTGGTTTGCACTGGGCCTTCGGCTGGAGGGGCGAGCAGCAGTTGGACTTGCGGCCAACTGCCTTCACCCAGGGTCAGTGGACGCTAAGGACACCTGGGGGGCTCGGACAGGGAAAGAAAAGGTATCACAGAAGAAGGAAAAAAGAAAAAAAAACTTACAGTATTAATTGCAGTATAGATGGAACAATATGGCACTAGTCGTTTGGCTAAGACTGAGTCAAAAGAGGGGGAACCAGGGCCTAGAGCCACTATTTATACTTTTCCAGACTCAGTCTCTATTGGCTGGAAGGCTGTGCCAATACCCAATCTTGGCGGCTAGCTCCACCCAGGATGGAGAATGCACCTCCATATTACATTCCAACACATTTCTGACACATTTGTATTGAATCCCTGTGATTTTGATAGAGAGAAAATAGTTTTCCCACATCTGCTTCACAGGCTGAACCATCGGCTAAACCAAGTTGACAAAGAGTGGAAGAAAGGCAGTCGAGTGTGTTGTAGTATAGTGAGGTCTGTGTCTTGGAACTTAGTCTAGACTGTTGTGAGAAATCATATGTTACCTCCTTTCTGCAGAAAACAAGTAGCAGCCATTTTGTTAAGAGCAACTAACTGAAGACGTGAATAGAACCTTCAACAGTTTTTATAGGAGTTTTATCACAGAGGACACATTCTAAAACATCACAGTTATTATTAGGCACAGTAAATGGACCTCATTATTCCTTTCTTTCTCTTTTTTTTCTTCTAGAGGAGGAATGTCTTTTATCCAATATTATTATCCAATAATAAATTTGGGAAGAAAATAATGCCTAGATAATTAGGGACAAGGGAAATCTTCACATGCCCCCCCCTCCATATTTTAATAGAGTTTTCTACATGTCTTTTGTTCCTCTTCTTTTTCTTTCACAAAATAGTGTGTTGGCTATTTGTGCAGTAAGAAAAATGACTTTCAAAAAGAAATTATGTCTTCCCATCTGAAACATTTAGAGTGCTTCATTCTTTTCCAGTCTTTGCAAGAACTAAGGCTGGCAGATTTCAAAGTTAACAGCAATAGCCGAGGATGATGATGGCCTACTTTTATTTAATACAACTCAAGCCAATGTACATGATCACCTTATAGCCACCTAGAGTCACCCTTTTGGGGAGATGGGCAGCATATAAATTTAATAAATAAGGAAATAATGCTCCTATCTCCTATTTTGTACACAAAAACAACCTTGTAAGATGGATTGGGCTGAGAGAGGGTTAAGTGGCTGTATCTGTAAAAGAGAGAGAGAGAGACAGACAGACAGACAGACAGACACACAGAGAGAGACAGAGAGAGACAGAGAGAGGAGGAGGAGGAGGAGGGTGGGGAGGGGGAGGAGGAGGAGGAGGAGGAGGAGGGTATAATGTGCAAGTAAGAAAAACCTGATAAAAGTTTATTATAACTAGAAGTACTTTTTTAAAAATGAAAATTTAAAATTTATTGATGTTATGTTTTGTAAGATTCCACAAAAATGTTCCTCTATTTTGTGAAGCTTAAAGAGAAATTAAACTACAGAAAGTTTGGGGGGGAGGGCGAGCAACCAGAAAAAGGAGAGTTGTGTTTATATTCCCACCTATTTCACCTCCATTCGCACTTACACAGCTTGAATGGCTGAATAAGACTATTAACAAAATGTACTCTAATGTATTTTCCTGTCCTCTTAGAAAAGGAAAATTCTGATTTGCTTCACGATCGCCACTCTAAGAAAAATCACACCAATTTGCCCTTGCCATTTTCAGCTTAAAAATCAATCCCAGAGTCCTGAGTGATGGGCTTAACGTCACATATAGTTTTCCCTTTTGTGTAGCCCATCCAAAATTGTTGCTGATTCTTGGCTAGGGTAAAGATTTTTTCCAAACTCTTATGACAAGCACAGAACATCAATGAATTTAAAAACTAACTCCTATCAAAAGACATCAGCAGACCAATGCAGCTAATTTAACCAGCAATCTACCAGACATAGAAACGACTAGCCGATAAATATAGCCCTATAGGCTTAAGCAAAGTTAAATATTTGATATAAGCAGCGTGGTTCATATTTCGGGTTTATTCATATGCAAAAGTTGAAAAGTACAAGAATATTTTTAAGTTATCAAATTATATGTCTGAATTACTTCCGTCTTAGAACCTCAGTTCTACGTCTGTGAGAAACTTATGTTAAAGTACCATATGTGCAATTCATGAGCTGGAAGTGCAATTCATGAGCTGGAAGTAGGCTCGCTGCTGATGTGTGTGGAAAAAAAAATAATTACAGTTTTAAAAAAGAACACTATAATTATAGGCTACCTACAGTATTATTATTATAGACAAGACAATATATATATTTTGAAGTTGATCAAATTTCATAATTACACACTTTTATAATTCTCACTCAAGAAAATCCTTCCCATTGCTCCAAAAATAACAGGATCTTCATCTATTGTGAAAGCTCACAGATGTTTTCCAAATTATGCAGCATCTGAATCTTCACAGGCTTGTATGTAGAAAAGAAAAGAAAGAGGGTGAGGGTTGAATGTATAAGAGGCATATATGAATCAGCTACCCAGGCAGTCAGGTCTGGTAATGAGAAATATAACACTATCAATCTGTCTTGAAAAGTTAAGTGGCAATTTGATTGATGGTATCTGCTGAGCTGGGTCATTAGCTTTTTAAGATGATTGCTATGATTTTAGGGAGCAATTCAGAGAACCACATTTAATAATTAATCATAATCTCAGAGGAAGGGCATTCACTTTGACATGCACTTATTTAGCACAATGCTCCCCAAATTTAGTGTGTGATCACCACAGCATTTAAATCAATGTAATCAGTAAGTGGTGGGGAAACCCACTGCTTATAACTACTACAGATGTTGCTCTGTTATGAAATGAAAGAAAAGTACTTCAATGCATCTTAAAATAGAAACAGAGCAGTAAATGTACACAATTGTTCTTTAAGTGAGCAATTTGAGTTAGGTGCTGTCAGACATAAACCCTGGTGACTGCATGAGCAAGTACGTCCCTTCTCAAGGTTTCTGTAGTAATAACTTGTTGCTATTCCAGACATTCCGTAACATCTTTGATCCAATCAATTCATTTTCATTTCTTCTATTTCCCTCAACCTTGCAAAGCTTGGCTGTTTTTCCTATCCCACTTCTGTTCTCGTGACATACTTAAAGAATGTAAATTTTTGTTTGCTGATTATAACTTTAAGAGAGAAATCACTCGTTCTTTGGTCTACAGTTAATTAACTGGTTGTTGCAGTCCATGAAGGCACTGTCTTCAAATCCATAATTCATGATTTCAAAGGTATCTGATCACCTTTCTCTCACATTTGTTTGCCCAATTTTTATACTCATGTGTTACAATTAGAAAGGAAACACTTTAACTATAATGATATTTGTTCTCATTGAAATGCCCTTACATTTCATGATGTCAATTTTTTTCATTTTATTCTTATCTACTTTTAATTTCCTCTTTACTTCCAAAGTGGCTTTTGATGATGTCCATCATCACCTATTCCTGAGGCAATCAAAATACCCACCTCCTTCACTTATTTGTCATCAGTTGCAATTAACTTAAGCATATATGTCTATGGAGATTCTAAGTCATCTGGGTCACAATTGTCCCAAAGGTGCTTTTTTATAAAGGGCAACTGGACTTTGTTTTTTTACATTGGGAAAACAAAGTCCAGTTGCCTTTTGAAAAAGCACCTTTGGGTAACCCAAGCATAATTGAGAAAGGAGGCATGACTGAAAGTGACCGTGATGAAGGCCCCCAAATTTATCAGAAATTCCTTCCCTTTCATTTATCTTGAATGGCTCCCACTCCCCAAATCCCCCAAATTGCTAATAAAATTCCATTTTAAACTTAAGCAAGAACAAAAAAACTTGACAACATAGCAAGTATTGAAGGAGACATAGGGCTACTAGGGACTAGTGCTTCTGAGATATCCTCCTTCCCTTATTGTCCTATTTCCTCGCTGATGTGATATTTGGTTCATTTTAATGCCAAGGCTGCTCAGGGGAATAAAATTTCCATTGTGAGGAAATGGAATGCATATGTAGGCTTCCTGTTGAGATTACAAATCTCATAAGTGATTATCACCTTGAATGCAAGATAAAAGAGAGAGTAAATTTTTAAGACAACTACAACTGAGAAGCCTTTTATAAATTTGATCCTGACAAGGGGATGATTCAGCAATCCTATCTCTCTCCTTTAATAAGGCACATTGAGCTAAGAGACTATAAAATAACCTTTTTATCAGAAACTGAGAAAAAGATTTATTTTATTTATTTATTCATTTATTTGTATTTATTTAGCGGAGTGGTACGATGGCCTAGAGGTGGAGCTCTCGCCTCACAATCAGGAGGCTGTGAGTTCGATCCTAGGTAGAGGCAAATATTTCTCTCTCTGGGCACACTGAGAATATATCTGCTGAACAAAACTCTGCATTGGCGACAGGAAGGGCATCAGGCCATTAAAACACTCTACTAGCTCAATTCAGTTGCCCAGACTCCACCCCGCAAGGGATTATGGGGTCGTTAAAAGAAAATGATGAAAATGATGCAGGCCCTATCTGCCACAAATTCTCAAGAATCAGGATTGTATTACAGAAAGATTCACCAATTTTTCTTTTTTTTTTCTTCCTGATCAATTCATTTTCTATCCATATATACAGGTTAGCTTTTCAGTTTCTTTTCTCTTTGTCTTTTCTCTCCTACACCCAAACTACAGGCTGATCTTTTAATCCTCCTTTGTCCTTTTCTTTTTCTATTGACCTTCTTATTATTGAAGTTATGCGTTGGTTAACTCCCCACCAATACTCATCCAAATGTCGCTTTAAGAAAAAGGAAAGGATCTCTACAGAGCATATATGAGATAAACCCTTCTCTCAAATGCCTGCAGTGTACATGCTGTCCCAGGGATTATTTGCTGTTCCCCAAAAACTGCTTACATATGCTGGTTCCCCAAAAATCACTACCTTCCCTCATATTACCATTCCCTACTGATTATTAGAATAGTTTCATTGCTATTCCCTCAATCCTGTTTACTGTTTACTCTTTTAAAGGATATTTCCCCACAGAACACTATTCCCTAATATTCACAGTTTTGCTTTCTTTAGCCATTTCCCATTGGTATGTTTTTATTGTACTATCCCTGATTAACATCCAACCCCTTTCTATAATGTCTATATGGCCACCAATTGTGCAATGCATAGTCACTCTAGGATGTATAGTTTTAAAATATTCTTGAATTAAGATATTACACTTGCATAGCAAGCTCTCTAAAAAGGAAGAGAGATCCTGTGTAACAAAATGAAAATAAATAAATCACTTCAAGAATGCAGGATTTCTCCCCTACATTGGATGGGAATGGCTTGGGATGAAAATACAAAGAAAATTAGACATCATGACTGAAAACACTTGTATTCTTACTGTCTATTATATATTCTATTAACAAAGTTGGCTTTTAAGCAATTAACTGTTCTCCACTGGGACCTACTAAAGCTGGGCCTCTTTGATAATGTTTTAATTCCCAGTGTCTTGTATAAGGATGGATACTGGACACAATGGTGGTGGCATTAGTGCCACAAAACCATTCATGCTTGTAAATATGCTAGAGTGCATGTAAGCGCACAAATGGGTCTGTATTGCATTGTGGTTTGTGTCCTTGCTTCCAAATCAGGGGCAGGTTGCTCACTTACCTCACTGCTGGAGCCATGCACGCGCATCTCCATGCTTCGTGGGCGTGCGCACTCGCTACGTGCCCGCGCCCCCCTTGTGCGATTTTGCTTCTGCGCATGCGCAGAAGCAAAATCGCACCAAAATCTCGTGAGAGGATGTGCGCACGCACATGAGATTTTGGTGCAATTTTGCTTCCGCGCATGCGCGGAGGCAAAATCTTGTAGAAATCTCGCGCATGCACGCATCCCCTCGCGAGATTTCAGTGTGATTTTGCTTCCGCGCATGCGCAGAAGCAAAATCGCCCAAAAATCACTAAAAATCATGGGGGAAAATGGTGATGCGCCGGGTGGACCGGCAGAGAGGGCTCCGGAGCGGTTGTAAAATCCGCCGCTCCCTACCGGAGCTGCGTATCGGGCAGCTCCGGCAGGAACCCACCTCTGTTCCAAATGATATTCCACAATATGTTCCACAGTTCCACAGTTTTTCTAAGAAAATGAAAGGACAAAATATAGTAAATCTCTATACCCACCACCATTTTTACATATAACTGCACAGAACAGAACCACCTCCCAAATGGCAGAAACCAAAAGGAAGTCTCTTTATCTTATTGCTCTTATCATTTCTTTAGCCTTAGTTCTTTTGGGGCAGTGAAAAAAATCTCAAGTTTGCGAAATCACTACCCAGTTTAAACATGATATACAAGAGTTTTACTTTATTTTCTTGCCTATTCAAATATCATGGCTGTGTAAAGTAGTGTAAAGATGACCTTGGAATAGAAGAACCATTAAGGGAGAAGGAACAGTAACACAGTCCTGGAAAAGTGGAAAACTTGAAAAAGAAACTTTATTAGCCCAACTTGATTCTGTATATATATTCTGTATAATATGGGGCCAAGAGAAACTCTTGCATGCTTTCAAGAACAATAAAGTTTTTAATCCACAAACATGTTTTCTTATATAGTGTACCCGAATGGTCTGAGAGGATGTGAGGCAAATTTGAATGCCAATCTACATATTTGCATGTATTCATATTATTCAGTAATATGATTAGTGATAGCTTTATTGTTGAGCAATTCAATAAATATATACCAATGTTTAATAGCAAATCATTTTTGAGTTATTTGACTATGGACAGAAAAATATGCTTATTCCTCCAAAAGGCAATCAGTTTTTGCTGAAGTACTGTAAGTGGAATTACTCATTTAATTGGGGTATACCGTATTTTTCGGAGTATAAGACGCATCTTTTTACCCTCAAAAAGAGGGTGAAAATTTGGGTGCGTCTTATACATCGAATGCAGCCCCATCCAGCCACCCCCACCCTTTGGCCTCTGCCTGCCAACAATTTACCTCTTTGCAGCAAACAAAACAGAAACAGAAGCCTTATTAGCACACTAAAAGATTACTTGCCTCCCGATCTACAGCTGACAGAGGCTTGCAAGCCATGTGGTAAAATGAAACTAACTATGGTGGCTGTAATGAGACAAAATGCTGGGAGATTAAACTGCTGGCAATATTACACTGCTGAAATTGCAAGAAAGTAAGCTACAGCTACTGTAGCCTAGAGGAAAGAGCTCTTGCCTCACAGTCAGGAGGTTGTGAGTTCTATTCTAGGTAGAGGCAGATTCTGTTAATATGTTATTTTGTTAAATGTTTGTAGAGTGTTCAAATTATAAGACTTATTTTTTAAAGACTGCTTTATTATTGTTCTAGACAACTTAACAAAATGAAGAAGATTTTTAAAATAAATGCTTGCTCTGAAGAGGCCCAGTGCTATTGTATCTTCTTTTAAATAGCAGAAAGCCTTCCAGAAAGCCACATCAATTTTAAAGATCTGTAAAAGTATAATCTGAAATGTCCTGTTTTAGTATTAAGTATTAGTATTAAAATAAGGCAGCTGAATTAAACCCTGACTTAGTCATGTTTGGAGTAGATCTATTTAAATCATTGGGAGGATTAAACAAAGGGGAATGCAAACAACAGTCAATATTATTCCTTTTCTAATAACAATGTGGTCAAACTCAAATAAGAAATTTGATTTATTTTTACTTACAGAGTCATTACCTGTTGCCTTTGCTTCAACTTGAGCTAACATTCAGTCTTTTCTCTCAACCCTCTGTGTTTTTCCAGGTGTGATCATTCAATTAAAATAATAGTGCAGGAGATATTTAAATTTTATTTGTCAAATTTCCATGATAACAACTGTAATGAAGGCAAGATAGTATAACGAGGAAACTTTTGTATAAATTAAATCCTGGAGCAAAGGAAATGGGTCAATATTTTTTTTTCCTTTTTTCCCCAAGGGAAAGAATTACCATATAGCAAATACCACAAGTCAAATTTTGTTTTCCTTGACATTAAGGAACAGCGGGTGGGTGACAGAGGTTCATACAGCATCTGAAAAGGAGGAAAAGTAATGATTTATTCAATTGCACAGAATTACTAACAATTCATATAATACATTGAAAGCCATGGTTCATATTCTCACTGAGACAACTTTCTATAATCCCAGTCAAAGGGGTAAAAAATATCCTTAACGTATTAGCAATGTTACCGAAACTTGTGTTCTATCTATATGCAATCCTTGAAATAAAGGAAGGTTTTTACCCTTGAATTAGGATAAGATTGTGTAATAACCTTCCTTTATTTCAAGGATTGCATATAGATAGAACACAATTTTCGGTAACATTGCTAATACGTTAAGTATACTATATTATACTATTATAACATGCCTGAGAGAGTACAGCTAGCCCCTGTTTAATTACCTTCTCCAATAAAATACTCTAGTATTACTTAAAACAGTCTGCTCTATTGTTTAACCATTCTTACCATTAGGAAATTTGCAGGTTAATAAATGAAACTCTTTCTCTTTCTATGTGTCCTAGAACAATTTGAGCAGTCTCCACAGCTACTTAGTCTTGTCAGGATTAACCCTGGACCTGTTCCTCCCCATCCAGATCTGAACCCTACAAGGCTTAGGCACTCAACTGGACTTACCCAATAAGAATCCAACTTTAAATTGATCGAAGTGACTTTATTCACCAAGAAGGATAAAAATGCATCAGCGGGATATATTCCTGACTTTTGTTTCTACTACTCAGACAGATTCAGATCATCATAAACAAAGCTGTCCACGAGTTCACTAAGGGTAGAAATAATGAAATATTCCTGTCCTTATTGTCACACTGTAGCAAATATACACATATTCAGTCCAAGACCTCTAACATTCATTTATACCATATTGCAATCAAGGCCTCAGCCAAACTATCTAACAAATCCTCATGGAAAAAAACCAAACTCATTCTGGAATCCCATAAGGTCCATAAGTCACCTGAGCTTTTCTTCCTTTTTATTCACATTGCAAAAATAATAATAATCTTGTATTACTTCCCTTATGAAGAAAAGTACAATTCCATTTGCATTTTAGCCTTTCTACTTTCTTTTTGTAGGTATTAGTCACTTGCTGGTATGCTTTCTTGGTGATTACTCCCAACTTTCATTTCCCAGGCATGTCCTTTTTATTTATTACCTTGTTTCCTCGAAAATAAGACCCTGTCTTATATTTTTTGAACCCCAAAATAAGCGCTTGGCCTTATTTTTGGGAGATCTTATTATTTTGGGGCACCATCTTGATGGCAAGACGGGGCTCCTCTTGCCATATTACCTGATTTCCAGCTCTGTCTCCCTAACGCTAACCAGAGGAAATGACGGGGACCGGCTGCGCATGAGTTTAAATATTTTGGAGGAGGGCTTATTTTGGGGGGAGGGCTTATTTTCTTTTTCTTTTCTTTTTTTAATTTTTTATTTTCAAACATCACAATATTTTGACATATGTTCACATCCGTTATAATACATTAATAATATCAAATAATATACAATCCTTTTTATATTTATATATCTTCCTCTTTTTTCTCACGTTGTCTCACAATTTTTTATTTTTCCTTTTTTGTTCTTCATTTTCTCTTCTCCTTTTTGTCCAGTTATACCAATTGGTCCATATCTCGTAATAGTCCAAATTACTTTGTCCTTTGAGATCCATCATTAGTTTGTCCATTTCTGCACATCTGTAAATTTTGTCAATCAATATATTTTCAAGTGGTATTTGACAATTTCTTCCATTTTTTCAGATTCTAATAAGTAATTATATAGTTTCAATATCATTTTTTCATCTGGAGCCATTAAAATTTTATCTAATTGTCGCAGGTCCGTATCTATGCCCATTCCTTCTTTATCCTTATTATATTTTGATTTTATTTGTAGGTATGGCCACCAGTCGATTCTAATATTTTGTTCCAATAATTGTTCCCTGCTCTTTAGCTGTCCTGTCATATCTAATAAGTCGCTATATCTTACAATTCTAATTGTACCAATTAAATTCGGATATACCATGGCTTCTATGGGTAAAAGCCATCTGGGAATTTTTGTATAATTTTTCTTTTTAGTTTCGTACCATGTTTTTATGAGAAATTTTCTAATTAAATGTTGGTTGAAGTTAGATTGTAGTTTAAGTCCATCCTTCCATACATAGGCATGCCACCCCATCAAAAGGTCATGGCCTTCCAGAATTAATAGTCTTTTATTTGATAAATTAATCCAATCTTTAATCCATGTCAAAGATGCTGCCTTGTAATAAATTTTCCAATCCAGGAGTCTGAGGCCGCCTGTGCTCTTACTATCCTGTAGATTTGTTAATTTAATTCTTGTTTTTTTGTTTAGCCAAATAAATTTAGTTGTAATTTTATTCATTTCATTAAAAAATTTAGCCTCCAATTTTATAGGAATCGTTTGGAATAAATATAAAAATTTAGATAGAATACTCATTTTAATTACGGCAATACGCCCTAGTAATGAAATTTGTAATTTTTTTCCATTTCTCTAGATCTAACTTTATTTGATTTACTAATTTGTCATAGTTATCTTTTTTAATAGATGAATTTTTATTTGTTAGTATTATACCTAAATATTTAAATGTTTTGTTATTTGCAAATCCAGTGTTCTTTCCAATTACTCATTCTGCTTTTTTGTCATATTTTTGTTAAAATTTTTGTTTTTTGTTTATTAATTTTCAAACCTGCCGATTCTCCGTATTCTTCTATTTTCCTATTTAATTTCGCTCCAGATTCCAAAGGTTCTTCCAAAATAAATACAAGATCGTTGGCGAATGCTTGTAGTTTGTATGTTTTATTCCCTTAATTTCTTGATTATTTCGAATTCTATTTAATAATGTTTCTAATGTTAGGATAAAGAGCAGAGGCGACATCGGACATCCCTGACGTACTCCTTTAGTTATCGAAAATAATTGAGTCATATCACCATTAATTAGAACCTTGGCTGACTGGGAGGTATAAATTGTTTCCATGATTTTCTCGAATTTGTCACCGAATTTCATTTTTTGAATTAATCCTAACATATATTGCCAATTTACGTTGTCGAAAGCTCTTTGCGCATTCAGGAAGACAAGGGCTGTTTGCCTTTCTGGATGCGCTTCGTAATATTCCAAAATATCCAAAACAAATCTTGTATTATTTCTAATTTGGCGCTTTGGTAAAAATCCATTTTGATCCAAATTAATAATTTTATTTAAAATTTTATTTATCCTTTCTGCCATAATTGTCATAAAAATCTTGTAATCAGCGTTCAACAACGAAATTGGCCTATAATTTTGAATTTTGTTTTTCTCGGCACCTTCTTTCATAATTGTGGTTATGTATGTCTCCCTCCACGTATTTGGTATCCTGGCTCCCTTAAGGGCATCGAGGACAGCTTATTTTCGGGGAAACACAGTGGATAGATTAAAAGCAAAGCCCCTTGATTCCCATAATGTCCCCCATTTTTATTGGAATCATGTGTATATTAATAAGTATATTAGTTTATTTTTTTAGAAGTACCCAGTCCTTCTGCTTTCCTTTTATCTTGAGAATTTCTGTCCATGGGATCTCATTTAACTTGAAATGGGTTTACCTGAAATCTAATGTTCATGTTACATTTCACTTCCTTTTTTTTAGTATTTTGAAATTCAAGATCACATGGCCATTTCCTCCCAACATTTCCACTACTTTAGCTTTTTAATTAGCTGTTTCTTATCGGTTTAGAGCAAGTCTAGGAGAACTGATCTTCATGTACTGTACCTGTGAGCCACAGAGTGCACTACTTCAAGTTACTTCTGCTGACTGCTGACTGCCTGCAATTTGACAGTTCAAATCTCACCAGGCTCAAGGTTGACTCAGCCTTCCATCCTTCCCAGGTGGGTAAAATGAGGAGCCAAAATTGTTGGAGGCAATATGCTGACTCTGTAAACCACTTAGGGAGGGCTGTAAAGCACTGTAAAGCAGTATATAAGTCTAAGTGCTATTGCTACTTCAACTTTCCAAAAATAAAGCAGTCACCAAGACCATGAGATCCTTGGAATCTTGGATGAGTTCATTTCCAATAGATACCCCATTAATTATGTTAGTTCTGGTGTTATACAGATCTTCTTCAGGCTTGAACACCCCATCCCCCAATAATGTGTTTTTGTTTCTCCTTTCTTGTATTCTTACCCAAATCTCTCATCTGGCCCCTTGTGTTCATTTTCATGAATCTCAATATACATATACATACCCTCAGATATACAGTGCTACCTCGGTTCACGAACTTAATTTGTGAACTGACTCTGGTCGCGAACCGAATTGGTCGCGAACCGAGGCACATTTTCCCATAGGGTTCAATGTAAATCCGGTTAATCCATGCTGACCTTTTTTGAGGGGGGGGGGGTTTGAAGCACAAAAATATGAAACAAATTACAATACACATTAGTACAGTATAATAATGTATAAAGAGAGGACACTAACCTTGCTTGAGATGACTTCTGGCATGGAGGAAGGCAGGTGGGAGGCAGTTATTGTTTGGTGGGAGAGTCCCCCTCCATAAGGACATCAGGGGGATCTCCTTCAGGGGTTTCCTCTCTCCTTTGTCTCCTAGCTGCAGGCTCAGTTTTTCTGAAAAATCTGTCCAATGTCACTTGTCTCTTCCTGCGCTGCATAACCCTCCGGAAATGAGAGACCACATTATCATTCATGAGATTTAACACTCTGTTCATGACAGTTATGTTGGGGTGGTCCTTCTTCAGCTCAATGGTTATTTTCTTCACAACCTTCTTTCCACTATGCTTCTTGGGAGCCATATTGGGTGTCCAGTGAACTGTAAAATACAGTAAGTACTATACTGTAGTACAGTACAGTACTGTATGTGCTAAAAAGCACACCAAAAATCAAAAAATCACTTAAAATGTTTGCTGAGTACTCACAGTACTTCTTTCTGTGTCTCTTCTTCTCTCCACGGTCTTCCTACAGGAAGTCACGACCATGTGACAGCCTGGAAATAGCATTAAAATGGCCACGGCTCCTGTTTGTGAACTGAGGTGGAGTTCATGAACCGGAGCGTATTTTTATGCACTTTTCTGTTCGTGAACCGAGTTGTTCGTGAACAGAAGCGTTCGTGAACCGAGGTATCACTGTACTCCAGTCTTACATTTTTCTTGGTGTATTCCATTGGAATAAATTATACCTTTCAATCCTGTAAACCATTCATGACTTTGAATCATTAGAATTTATTGCCTGCTAAATTATGTTTTTCTGGATGTATTCATATCTTCTTCCCTCCCTCCCCCATTCTGTGCATCGGTATAGACACATGGAATCAATGGATAATGTAATGTGACTTATTCCATCCTTTAGGTATGGGCTCAGAACAGGATACCTCCACATCCTGAACACTTGTCCCAGTCTTATTCCAAGTATTTGGAATTGTACTCTATTTTGTCCTCAGACTTAAACATTCTATAAACAATCAGTCTGTTGGTTGTTTTAAGTGATGCTACATTATAGCGTCACTTGAGCTCAAAATATAGATAAGCAATGATTCCTGGAATTGCTAAGCAGTGTTACAGGGGTAAGTTCAAGAGCATGGTGCAACTTTAGATGCAATAATGAGTCACAAAACATAATGAAATTTTTTATCACAATAGAAATCACAATAGTCAAAGCAATATTTTCTACACTAATATATACTTTTGAAAGCAGGACATTAAGAAAGTATGGAAGAACAAAGACAGGTTCTTTAGAATTATAGCTAAGACACTGCAAGAAGAACCAATCTATCAATTCTGGACCAAATAAAGACAAATGAGCCCCTTGAGGTGAGGATCAACAAGCAGAAACTCACATACTTTGGACATATGGTGCAAATAGATGATAGTTCTAAAAAATTGGTTAGTACATTTTGAGGAAGTCAGAGAAGAGAAAATGAATAGATGAGATAAAAAATTATAGGACTGTCCTTGAACAAGCTACAAGCTATGCTGTAACTAGTGATAAAGTAAGATTATAAGCATTTGTCCATGACATCTCCAGAAATCAACCCAAAACCATGGTACCCAGCTAATCCAAATAATCAATAGTTCAGTAAAAGTTTTTACTGAAACACATTGAGAACATGGAATTAAAATCAATTAGATTATTCTGTGGAATGAAGAAAATAACATTTAAAATATATTTTAGCTAAACAAAAAATTAAAATAACTATAACAATACAGCAAGAAATAAACACACATTTAGGTCAAAGGGATTTGAGACAAAGGGTGAGGCTTTGTACTGGAAATAGAAATCTACAGGATAGCAGGTGACTTTGCACAACAAAATGAAAAGAGAAAAGAAACACTCAAAGTAGGAATGTAATTTTTATAAGAGAGTATTCTTGAGGCTGGTGCTTGCATAGAAAAAAATAGAAATAGGGTTTTTTTTTTAAAAAAAAAAAACCAAAACCAAAACCAAATAATATGGTGATGAAACTCTATATAACAGAAACCTCTCTAACATTAAGAGCCTGTGTAGAAAGTCTGCAAAGTCCCTGAACAATACAGGTTAGAGGAAGAGGATTAACCTCATGAAATAGGAAGTGATAAAGAATATCAGCCTAATTAATAGGAGGTCTGTTACTTAGAGACAGGCAAAGTTAGTCTTTTAGATGAGGAAAGGAGATAAAAGTGTGGAGGCTTTTTGCAAAGTATCTCTATATCTATTGGTCTTACAGGTCAATAGATTTAGAGGTATAGAAAATACAGAAGAGAATATTCAAAAGATTTCCTAAGAGTTCTATTGGAATGATCTAGACCCGTGATGGCAAACTTATGGCATGTGTGCCACAGGTGGCACGTGGAGCCATATCTGAGGGCACGTGAGGTGTTGCCCTATGTCAGCTCCAGCTCCAGCTTTCCTGAAGGCTGGGGAGGGTGAAAAACGGCCCAACGGCCCAACCAGAAGTTCATTTCCGAACTTCCGGTTGGGCCATTGGGTCTGTTTTTCGCCATCCACAGGCTCCTGAGGCTTCAGTCAGCCCTGGCGCATACATGGGGGGGGCAGCGGGCAGGGGAGGGCATTGCATTATGGGTGTGGGCACGTGTGCGCATGCTATTGCGTGCACACGCACCCTTTTGGCACCCAAACAAAAAAAGGTTGGCCTCACTGATCTAGACAGTATTGGGAGCAAGTGGAAACTGACTGGATTTAGGCCACAAAATAATGGAAAAGGAAACGGATACTGCAGCACTGGATAGTAACGGGATCCATTATCTTGCTTTTCTTTGGCTCTGACATATGCTTCCATTTCAGCCTTAGTGAAACTTTCCTTGACTCTGTCCTACAGACCTGTTTACTCTTGTAGGAAAGATATACAGGAGAAGATTCATTCTGATTTGTAGGAATCCTATCTTAGTCATGCCACCAAGGCTAAAGCAAAAGCAATGAAGAGACTGAGGTTTCTTTCTGCAAGTTAGCAATGTCTCTGGATGTCTTTACAAAGATTGGAGAAAAAAACACTTTGAAAATGCATTTTTGTTTGACAAAGAATGTGGGTTTGTCCAATCAGAGGAGAAAGATAACCGACAATTGATGCTCTTGAGGAATTGAGGTTATAAAAAAAGGTTGATCTTGGTTGGTTTTTGCTTCACCAAAACAAAGAGATTGATTAGATGAAAATGGAAAAGAAAGCTCATTATTTAACCTTAGCTTGGTTGACCCTTTACATGAGAATTCCATTTTTAATTGTATTAGCACATAAGCAAGACTCTTGATAATGATAATCTGATAAAGTCGTTTAGCCAGATTTCTCCTTAGAGATATTCTGCTATACATAAGTATTCAGCAACAAACATAGATTTAATTAAGATTTGGGTTCATTCTTTCTTTTTTAGCATTATATTCTGACTTTCTTCTAGATAGAAATGCTAAGCTGTCCATATCTCTCTTCTTATATCTTTTCTAAATGGAACTTTTTATGGGGTAGGCAGTAATAGTTGAAATTCACTAGAGATGATGGATTTAGACCAGGGGTGGCCAAACTATGGTTCTTTGAGGATCTGTGGACTTCAACTCCCAGAATTCCTGAACCAGCCACGCATGCATGGCTGGCTCAGGAATTCTGGGAGTTGAAGTCCACAGGTCCTCAAAGAACCATAGTTTGGCCATCCCTGATTTAGACTCTCCAATCCTAATCCACCTGGCTGGGCAATTGTCTGTATATGCTATAAAAATGATTTCAAGAAAATTTACAAGCACAAACACATCTCTGTTATTTATTAAAGTAGATCAAATACTTTCAGGTTTCCACATAAGCCTCAATCATGGAATCTTATTGCTTTTATTCACCCTTCCAGGGTAGGAAAAAGCAAACAAACAGATTGCTTTTGTAAACCGGAGAGAAGTGCACTTGTACAATGTCTGAAGAATTTCTTCCACATTGTTTTCAAAGTGTCATGAGCCAAATACCAGGTCCATATATGTTCAATTAAACTGATTTATTGCTAAAAGCCTATGCATAGGAATCTTTTCAATTAATGATTGGCAGCTCCTTAAATAAAGATCAACAGCACTCAAGGTGACTTAGTTCTCTTTTTCTACATAGAAATTCTAGGCTGATTCCCTTTTTTACTCCAGACTTAGATTTAGAACAACTTTATTGTCACTTTGAATGTACACTAATCGGCATATATGAAAATGAAATTTTGTTGCATACAGCTCTCAAAGGGTCACCACCTCCAATATACACTACATAAACATGGCTAAATAAATAAATAAATATACAAAATTATGCATATGCCCACACATATTATATGACACAGAGAAACAACACAGGCTAGTTTGGATGTATATATGTACATGGCAAGAAAAACAAATCTTGCGAGTTTACCAGATGGATGGCATAGGGAACAAAGCTACAGTATTACAGAATCTAGTAGTCCTGTTAGAAATACTTTGAAACCTCCCCCCAGAGGGGAGAAACAGAAACAGACCATGAAGTGGATGTGTGTGGTCTCTAACAATGCTTTCAGCGCTAAGCACATAGTGCTTATAAGCAGTATCCTAAATGACAGTGTAGGAAGTTAGCACCCACCCCACTCCTAGGAAATGAGATATCCTAGGAGATATTAAAAGGTAGAAGATATTCTGTGGAACACATCTGGAAACATGCTTTTTAAACAGACAAGACTCCTCTTGGAAAACTCCCACGCCTTGCAAATGGGCTATTAAGGACTGGGCCCAGCTCACACATTCCTCTCACCTGGCTGAAAGTCTTCTGCATGATAAAACCACAATAGGATTTGCCCAAGGCCCTTTCATTCAGCCAAAGCTGGATTAGACAAAAGCCAAGAGCCACCCCAGCATGCCCCTGGGGGGTCTGAGAGCCAATGGGATACATTTCTATACAGGAAAAGGAAATCTAAGAGGTGGGACCCAACTTACACTATAAAAACCAGGAACTCAGCATATCTCTTCCTCTTTTTCTCTTCACCACACCTGGAACCATGTAAGCTACCTTTTCTGTACAGGGGCTCAAGCCATGTGCTCCTGTCCACCATTAAACCTTCCTTCCAAGCAACCTTCATGAATCCAGTGTCTTTTTCCCCACTTGGAACTGAACCTAGAAGGATATTTCCTTATAACAACAGGATGCGAGCTTCCTATAATCATCTCAACTGTCCTTACTACTCTCTGAATGGACTTTCTCTCTAAGGCACTGCAGCCACCAAACAAACAGTGATGCAGTTGTTGTTATTTATTTATTTATTTGTTTGTTTGTTTGTTTATTATTTATTATTTGTTTGTTTGTCAAACATGTACAAGATAGTAGGTGTTTGTATAAACATAACATAAGCAAAGAAGTACAGATAAATGAGGACAATATGACAGTAAGACAGGAACTGTAGGCACAGTGGTGTGCTTATGCATGTCCCTTACAGACCTCTCAGGAATGGGGTGAGGTCAACGGTAGACAGTCTAAGATTAAAGTTTTGGGGGTTTGGGGAAGAAACCACAGAGTCAGGTAGTGCATTCCAGGCATTGATCACTCTGTTTCTGAAGTCGTATTTTCTGCAGTCGAGTTTGGAGTGGTTTACTTTAAGTTTGAATCTATTGCGTGCTTGTGTATTGTTTTGACCATGTATTGTTTATTGTTTATTAATTATGTATTGTTTATTGTGCATTGTTTTGTTAAAATGCTCTCAATTGTGCCTCTGTAAAAAGTGACCAGGGCAGAAGGAGAAAGATGTGCTCTCCTCATCCAATGCAGGAAATGCAGACGCTGGTTTGCACACTTCACTAAGGATGACATGTTATCTGTACACCCAGATACTTAATACTGTTGACCACCTCTACAGCTGCATCCTTGATACTGAATGGAGTATGACCATGCTGGCTCTTTCTAAAATCTACGATGATCTCCTTTGTTTTATTAACAGTTAGAACAAGGTTACTTTTATTGCACCAGTCCACCAGTGTCTTCACCTCTTCCCTATAAGCATCTTCACTGTCATCCCGGATAAGACCCAGCACTGCCATGTCATCTGCATACTTCACAATATGATTCGTAGCAGATTTGGCACAGCAGTCATGGTTCATCAAAGTGAACAGTAACTGATTCAAGACACAGCCCTATGGGGAACCTGTACTCAAGGAGATAGAGTTGGAAACTTTTCTTCCAACTCGCACAAACTGGGGCCAGCACAAACTGGGGTCCACCAGCAGGTTCAGCATTCCTTCTCCTACACAAATTGTGTGAATAACTTTAGTGCACAGATCTTTCAGTGGTTGTTACACTAGGCAACTGGGTCTGGGTTTCAAAAATTTAGATAATTAGATAGCCACAAAATGGTATAAAAATGCTTACCTTTGACTGCCCCCTGGTTGTTGTTGAGGTATTTGCTGGCAGCCCCAATGTTACTTCAACCAAAATTTGTGTGAAACACCTTTTTGTCTACTTTGTCTGACATTTGCAGAAGTGGGAAGTGTGTTGTTTGCAAACACCACACATACGCAGAAATCTTTTTCAGCTGTTATATTTATTCAAGTCAGGCAGAATGCTGCAACATATCTCACCAAGGCACAATATATTCATTTTTGCCTCTAGAAAGAGAGTTGCATCACTCAAGATCTTTGGAATCCTTGGTGATCTCTGAGCTTGGCTGTTTCCTTGCAGACATTTTGTTACCTAGCTATCTACCTAACATCATCAAGGCAGATGAGTGAGAGGTTTGTTTCTGTTTATGTACAGTAGCTTGCTCTGCCAGTGTTGGTGTTGGGGATGTGATTTTCTCCTTGTTTTCTGCAGGAATGTTTGTTACTGTATATAAACTGTATAGTACTGAATAAAGCTACTATATATAAACAGGGAGCAAACCCCACACTTATTAGCACTAGCGCTAGTCAGGTAATGAAATGACTGCAAGCAAACAGTCAAGCTTTGCACAGATTCGTCTTGTGCACCAATTGCGACCTTACTTGGAGAGGGAGGCTTTGCTCACAGTCACTCATGCCCTTGTCACCTCACGGCTAGACTACTGTAACGCGCTCTACATGGGGCTACCCTCAAAGAGCATCCGGAGACTCCAACTGGTACAGAATGCAGCTGCGCGAGCTGTAGTGGGTGTACCGAGATACACCCACGTAACACCTATTCTTCGCCAGCTGCATTGGCTGCCAATTAGTCTCCGGTCGCAATTTAAGGTGTTGGTCGTTACCTTTAAAGCCCTACATGGCTCAGGGCCAGGTTACCTTCGGGACCGCATCCTACCACATACCTCCCTACGACCGGTTAGGTCCCATAGAGAGGGCCTCCTCCGGGTCCCATCGGCCAAACAATGTCGGTTGGCGGGGCCACGGGGGAGGGCCTTCTCTGTGGGAGCCCCGTCCCTCTGGAACCAACTCCCACCAGAGATCCGGACTATCCCCACCCTGCTGGCCTTCCGTAAAGCCATAAAAACTTGGCTCTTCCGGCAGGCGGGGTGAATAGGAAGATCAGATTCCCCCCTTGAATGTTGTTTTTATAATTGTTTTAACTATGCCTTTTAATTTTAAATTATGATAATTGTTTTTATTGTACGCTTCTTATTCTGTTGTACGCCGCCCTGAGTCCCACGGGATTGGGCGGCCTATAAGAACGTCTATTAAATTAAATTAAATATTAAAAGCTCAAAGAACACAGTTCAGCTTTGACCAAGATATATTATTTTTCTCTTGGAACAAAGTTATTTGTTAAGGGAAGCTGCTTCTATAACCCAGTATCTTAAGCACTACCACACACTGGCTCTGTTCTGAAAATACAACACTTTTTTAAGCATCAGGAATTGGTTGACTATGTAGATAAATAATTTCATATGCATGGTAGAAATATTTGTGGTTATTCTTTTGAGCTGGTTAATTTCATAGACTTTCCTTGGATATTCTCACAATTTGAATGAATAGGCAGACAGATCCTTCTTCATATATGACATGATAAAAAGGGTTGTGGGCCCCTGTGCTTGGCCCCAAACTCAATTTTGTGTGATTCTGCCTAACCCAAATTCTGGAAGTTGCAATCCACAGGTCCTCAAAGAACCATAGTTTGCCCACCCCTGGCCTAACCCTTCACATATATAGGCTTCAACTTCTCAAAAAGGGAGTTATCTGTATTTGTGAAGGCTCTATGTATTTATTTCTTATTTTCTTATTTTACCACATTTCTGTATCACCGTATGCCCATGCTATTAAAAGTTCCCAAAATGAAATTGTTGGTCTCAAAAACCATGTTTAAAATCTATGCCTTGCAGAATGTCAGAAATGACAAGGATACCTCAAGGGTGTCATATTCCATAAAGTATTTCTTCTTTAGATTGGTATTGAACAGACACATATAAAGGATTTTAATTAAACATTCTCTTTTCACTTTTTTGATGTGATAATCCTTTGTTATCTAGCAAACTAAGTTTTCATTGTATATTATGGACGTAGATTCCATGTTCAATTTGAGACTCTAGAAAGAGCACAGAGAAGAGCAACAAAGATGATTAGGGGACTGGAGGCTAAAACATATGAAGAATGGTTGCAGGAATTGGGTATGTCTAGTTTAATGAAAAGAAGGACCAGAGGTGATATAATGTTCCACTATTTGGAACAAAAGAAAGACCAGGGGTGATAGTGTTCCAATATTTGAAGGGCTGCCACAAAGAAGAGGTGCTCCAAAGCACCTGATGGCAGGAAGCAAAGGATGGAAACTAATCAAAGAGAGAACCAACCTAGAACTAAGGAGAAATTTCCTAACAGTGAGAACAATTAATCAGGGAAATGAGTTGCTTCCAGAAATTGTGGGTGCTCCAACACTGGAGGTTTTTAAAAAGAGATTGGACAACTATTTGTCTGAAATGGGATGGGGTTTCCTGCTTGAGCAAGGGGTTGGACTAGAAGATCTCCAAGATCCTTTCCAACTTTGTTAAGTATTGACTTTATTCATGCAAATCTGTTTTTTTAAAATATTACAAATCAAAGCAGTTTGTGGGACTTTCATTACAACCAATGAGCATTTCACCAAGGGTAAAACATTTATAAAAAGCAAGTTCCTCACCTAAACCCACAAACATGCTATCTTTGGGTGTCTAACTTTTACATACAGACCACATATGGAATTGATGATTTATTTTGTGAACATGGAAAAGAATTCAGCTGATGAGAAAAACAGGTATGGCATGACAAAATGGCTGAACTCTGATTATAAATGACACAATTATAAACTCCAGCATCTTCACTAAAAGGCATTGTCTTTGCTACAGAATTGAGATCAATGCCTGTTTCAGATGTAGCTGATCGTTCCTCAGCTCAGGATGTTGCTAGCCAGCATGTGCTCGAAACGAGCTAAGAGCGTTGCATTTCCTGTAATTTCTCAATATCCCAATTGCCATGACACCTCTTCAACCATTTCTTTCTGAGAGGGTGAAAACTATCCCATAAAGGTCTGGTAAGTCAGAATGCTACTAAATTTAAGATAGAAGGTGATCTATTTTTAATAGTGTCAAATATTTATATTATAATATGTGAAATTCCTCCTTCTGGGAAATTTATTAGATGTAGATCTACTTGAAAGCTCCAGTTAGCCCAGCCATAAACTAAAAGAAACCTATTTGCATGATTGTTACACACTACAGAGGGTGGCACAATGGCTCAGTGGTTAAGGTGCTGGGCTTCTGGACTTTGTGCTTGAGGTGGAAAAAATGAAATTTTGATTTTGGGTTTTACCGATTAGATAATTTGTTGTTATAGAAATTGCTTGTTTATACTATTATGTAAAAGTAAAAAGTTGAAGTTTGATGTTACTATCTTATTCTACTGCACCAAAGAGAATAAGAAATCAATGCCTTTACTTTCTTTTTCCCTTCTTTTCTACACTTTTCCTTCCCTTTTCCCTCCCTTATTTTTCCTATTATTTGCTTTTGTAGTTTTGTATTTTATTTTATAAACTAATAAAAAGGACTGAGAGGAGGAGGAGGAGGAGGAGGAGGAGGAGGAGGAGGAGGAGGAGGAAGAAGAAGAAGAAGAAGAAGAAGAAGAAGAAGAAGAAGAAGAAGAAGAAGAAGAAGAAGAAGAAGAAGAAGAAGGAATGATGATGATGATGATGATGATGATGATGATGATGATGATGATGGTGATGTTGATGTTGATGATGATGATGATGATGATGATGATGATGATGATGATGATGATGATACTGGGCTTATTACTGGAAAGCCAGCACCCCATATTCAAGACCTGAGTGCCATGTGATGGGTTGAGTTCCTGTCCTTACCTCAGTTCCTGCCAACCTAGCAGTTTGAAAGCATGCAAATGCAAGTAAATAGGTACCACTTCGGTGGGAAGGTAACAGCTCTCTGACTTCATGCTGGCTACATGGCCGTGTAACATCTTGGACAGTGCTAGCTCAATGGCCTTGAAACGGCAATGAGCACTAATCCCTACAGTGAGTGATGCAATGATTAGTGAAATAAAATCTACTATCAGAGATTACTTTGCCTTTTTTTTCACACTGTAGTGTCCACACAGATCGTATCCTAAATGAATAACACATCCCTTAGAAATTTGGTAATACTGAAAACATACTGGAAGACAACGTTGACTTTAGAACAGTAATTAGAGGTTCATGAAGAGAAACAGATGCAGAAAGTACCTTTGGTTGGAAGGACAGCTAAGAAGTTTTGTGTGACATCTTCCTGCCCTCTCGATTATTTTGGTGTGCATGCATATTTTATGAAACAAGAATCTCCCTTATCTCCCTACATCTCCCAGATTTGCCCCAAGGAGCTTCCCAATCATCTGGAAATCAAGAGAACTACAAGGGAAGAGTAATCTATTTAGCCAGTATTTTTTATTCCACTGGTATTTAATTCAATTCAAGCCATTATTGCCTTTGGCTAACTAAGTAAAACATTGAAAAATTTGTAAAATTATTTTTCAGTAGCAACATTGACATTACTGTGGAAACATAGAAACACATTGTATCACTTTTGTGCTTTTGAATATATATCCATTTATATAATTAATTTATAACCAATTTAGCTAACATTAAAGCCAACAAAGTACAAGAGAGAGAAAGAGACTTCATAATAGGACTTAGTTACACTTGAATGACTCTACTAGAAGCTGGCAGGAATAGAGAAGTTTAGGTGGGTTTTTTTTTAACTAAAATATAGTAAAACGTTTCCATGCATAGATTTGTATCCAAGAGATATATGTCAAGAGATATAATATGGGGCTAGCAGAAAAAAAGTTATTCTGTATATTCACAAAAAAATAAGCATTAACTTCCATTTCAAGGGAATTTATAGGAAATGCTAAGCAAGCAATACATTGCATTGCACTTAATATACCATTTATCTCTGTGTTATCTCCAGCCTAAGCTATTAAGTCTCACACTGCTATCAGACATAAAGCATAATTCCTACAATTACAAAACACAATTATAAAGCACACACAGTGCATATACACAACTTTTATTGTGAGCAAGTAATGCCTTCTGAATTCTTTCGTCTATAGAGTCTAATTCTTTATGCAATAAATAAAAATATGTTAGTTTGGAAAT
Organism: Diadophis punctatus similis; assembly: GCA_023053685.1. Taxonomy (NCBI): domain Eukaryota; kingdom Metazoa; phylum Chordata; class Lepidosauria; order Squamata; family Dipsadidae; genus Diadophis; species Diadophis punctatus. Next base: position 216,146,323 of record JALIGW010000002.1, on the reverse strand, counting down.
TTTTTAATAAGAATTTCATCCATTACTGGATGAAATTACTACTCATCTGTTAACATTATGTGAAGCTAAGCTATTTTCTGCAAGGGAAAAATATATATGTTTATTCAGATTATTATTTTTTATCATTCATAACCCTGAAGTGAACTGAAGTGTTAATGAATTATTGCTGGAACCAACCTTTATAAAAGCTTCAACAATCATAAAATACACTTAAAGCCATCCTCTGGTGCCCTTTTAAATCATTGTTTCTGTATGTTTGCAAAATAAATAGCATGCTGCATTTTTTTATTATTTTAGAACAGAAAATGTTCCTCTATATACCAGGTAGTCCTCAATTTACAATTCAGCAAAGTTTGAAGTTACGATGGCACTGAGTGCAGGTTACACCTGCTCTTTGAAATTTCCTCCCCAATCGGAGTTTCTTGTATACCCTCACTTATGACTACCTTACTTAGCAATGGAAATTCTGGTCTCAATTGCCATCATAAGTTGAGGACTTTTAGTCTGCAACCTCCAAGTCAAACAAATAGGAAGCCATCCAAAAATATTGGTACTGTTGCTTAAAACTTAAAAAAAAAAAACTAGGGAACACAAATAGGTCATTTGATCACTGCCTATTAGTCTACGTATAGTTGTTTCTTGGGAGTACTGTGTGGTACACATCAGTAGTGGGTTCTAAAACCCTTTGCTACCAGTTCGTGCACGAGTGCCACTTCTGCACATGCACAGAAGTGTCCCGGGCAGGTGGGTGGAGCCTCCCGCCACCAGCGCTACCGGTTCGCAGAACCAGGCTGAACCGGGAGCAACCCACCGCTGGTACACTTGTGCCAGTAAATTGTGTCTTATATACAAATAGTGCCATTTAGCATTATTACCAGGGTGCTCCTCCACTAATATGCTTCAACAGGATTCTTATAGGCATGGATGATATGAGGATATCAGTACACTGATATCAGGTCTTTGTATCATAATTTATGCATGTAATTTATGCATGTAAGCACAGGAGAAAGAAATATTCTGTTCTTGTGTGCGTGTTTCCCACAGGTAACAAGAAGATCGTTTTAACTTCAATTTTTTTTCTTGGCTATACTAGACCAAGTTTACAAATAAATCAGTAGACCACTGGAGCAGTGGGACCATTGGATCAATCTGTGTTCCTATCTATTGACTTGAGAACTGAAGAAGTGCTGCAATGATTATAGTAATTAGATAACATTTTATGTCTATTAGCATCAAAACATTTTCTCTAGGACTTTTGCCTCACAAAGGCCTTACAGGGGAAACCTATTAGCATTATAAAGATCTCTAATAATCACCACATTCAAACGCTGAGCTTTGTAGTAAATAGTAAAAAAAAAAGTTTGTGGGAAATAACAAATGAATGAGTCAATCTCTTTCTCTCCTTGCACAGGAGGCTCTTTTTCTTGTCGGCAAAGAATTCAAGTTCTGCTGGACAGCTGGTAAGTGAAGAAGGGAGCCCTTGTAAGAAAGTTTAATACAAAGTTTAATTTGTATTAAGAAAAATACAATGTTTTTTTCTCCTTAGCATTCAATACAGTGATTAGCAGGCACGTAAGCAGAAATGCATAAGGCTTGTAAAACTCATAATCAAACCAAGCATTTCATTTAACTCCTTCCATTTCAATGGAATGTTGGCAAGGAATTATGACCCCAAAAAAGTTGGGTCTGCTAAGTCTCTGAAAGCCAAACATTCCTGCAAGACCAGGAAGGTAAATTTGGATTAGTAAAGTGTAGACTATATCAAGAGAAGGACCAGGGGTGACATGATAGCAGTGTTCCAATACTTGAGGAGATGCCACAGAGAGGAGGGGGTCAGGCTGTTCTCTATGGCACCAGAAAGTCAAACAAGGTGAGAGCAATCAACCAGTGGAACAGGTTGCCAGCGGAGGTTGTGAGAGCCCCAACACTTGCGACTTTCAAGGGGAGACTGGACTGCCATCTGTCTCAAATGGTGTAGGAACTCCTGCTTGAGCAGGGGGTTGGACTAGATGACCTACAAGGTCCCTTCCAACTCTAATAATAAATCAAGGCTGGGGCTGCAGAATAAAAAAATTAAAAATCCTGAAAAATCCAGCAATATATCTCTGCAGAAGAAGCAGTTGGGCAACAGCTTGGACCATCCATCCAAGATCCTTGCCTGTTTCCCTTCCTGTCACATGACCCATTACAAATCATATGAAATCCATCACGTGCTTCCCCATTCATACATATGCACAAATATGCAACATATGGGGAGAGTAGAAATCCAGACACGGAGAAAAGTTATACTGTGTGGCACAGAAGAGAATACAAGCTATTCCTGTGCATTGATGGTCGAGTTATTTGGTGAATGGGCACCCTTGGAAGAATACTAAAGCAATAAAGGGATTGTGAGGAAAAATCTACGTGCTTTTCCTACTTTGTTTAGGAGTACCATCTGTGTTGGTGAATTGCTTGTCACTTTTTAAAGTTTCAAGAATTGAAATATTTTTTTCTGAAATCTAAATGAATAAAAAGAGATGACTGTGGACTGAGCATGCTGAATGGCCTTCAGGTGATACTGGAAAGTAGTACGTCAGTTGGAAAAGAAAAACAAAAAACCCGAGGAGAATGATAAATTGGCTTACAGTCTCTTGCTGATCATTTTGTGCTGTAGGAGGGCATGGCTGACCAGATGGCATCCTGAATAAAATGTCTTCCCTTCCTTGCATCATTTATTTGCCGGTCCCTTTGGTGTGGCAATATTTCACTTATTTGTTTACTTCATTCATTCATTCGAGTGAAAGATCGTTTTCCATTTCCACACCGGGACAGCAGTTCAACTCTTCTTATGTCCTTCTTTTCAGATTAACAAAAGCAGACCAGACAATTTGATCATGATCCTGTAAATCACTGTGTATTGGACCAGTGATGAACTTTGTACATTTTGCCTTAAACATATCAACCATAATTTGATATAGAGCACAAAAAGTTCATGGTGCTTTTTCAATCTTGGCCAATGTTAAGAATCTTCCTTTAAATCTGAAAAAGTAATCTGGGCGCAGGTGAGTAAAGTTACTGAGAGATACTTGACTGGACATTTCATAGGTTTTAGTTAACCATCCTTGCTCTGAATCGGAAGTAAGGTAGAATTAAAATCCAAAAGATATCTTTTAATGGCGAACATGTCATCTTCTTGTCAATATTGCCACATTTTGTCTTTAATTGCCTCTTAAAACTACAGCCAGATGTCAGTTTTTACTGTTGGATTTTCTGCCACAGCTAAAAGTACAAAGTAAATTAAAACATGTTTAAAACATATTTTATTTATATAGGAACATATATACCTGTGAGTTTTTCTTTTTAAATTGTTGACAGGAAACTTTTTAAATCTTCTAGGGCAATATTCTGTGACAGAGGGATTTTTAATATCATTAGATATTACATCTGTCTAATTATATTAAAGTTGTTGCTTTAATATCATTAGATATAGCTTATACATTGTGAGTGGTGTCAATATTTATTGACATGGGAGGAGAAAGCTGTCTGAATTCTAGCACTTAGCATCCATTCTCAATAGCCTAAGAAAAATGTTGCAATATCTAAAGGTAATTTCTAAAGGTAAATTTTAAGTGAGCATATTTATTTCCTGCTACATATTTGTTAACAGCTAAAACAAGTTCATTTGCATTATGGAAAGTTATCTTGGAAATATTGTTACTCCATTAACAATGAAGCTATTATTATTCTTTTTTAAAAAATAGATGTCATGACTTAAATTATTTTTGATATTTTGATTGTATATATTTTAAAATATATATTAAAGGATGAATTTAAATAGTAAGATAACTATGTTGTGCTACAGAATGCTTTATACATTAAGAGACAGGCTCCCATTAAGCATTGATAAAAGAGCCAATCTTCTCCTGATTTTGCTAGCCATTAATACAAAAGAGCTTGGCCATTGGAAAACATAAATTGGCCAGTTGTAGATGTGAGAAACCTGTCTGAAAATATTCTTCTAAATGTAAAACCATTCTGTATAAAATGATTGATTTGTGTAAGAAATCATTAACAGGCTACAGATCATATACTTCCATTATGTGGTCATAGGAGGTTGATCACAGATCCATTTATTTTAGTGGAGAGTGACAATTATTTGGGAATGCAGAGTATGTGAATGCATAGATTAAAAAACCAGCCATGGAAAGACATATCAAGGCTGCACAAAGACACTTGCTATGATTTGTGTCAAAGTAATGAGCATTCCAGGAGGAATATAAAGAGAACAGAATCCCTTTTAAAATTTATGGGAGATCTTTATCAAACACTTGCAGAAATGAACTCCTTGAAGGTTATAGTAGTTACACTATAACTAAGTGCATGATGGTGTCATAAAAAGCACACCTCATCTTCCAAACTGTATTTTTAAATCTAACATCCATGATCCAAATCAAAGTTAACCCTTTCAAAATTGCTTTGTAAATCAAAAAAACAAAGTCCTTTTAGACCAGAGGTCTTCAAACTTGGCAACTTTAAGACTTGTGGACTTCAACTCCCAGAATTCTCCAGACAGCATAGCTGTCTGGAGAATTCTGGGAGTTGAAGTCCACAAGTCTTAAAGTTGCCAAGTTTGAGGACCCCTGTTTTAGACCAAGGATGTAACAATGTTTTTAGACCAATGGCTCCAGTTAGCTTTTATGTATCATGTTAGAAGCTAAATTCCAAAAACGGCCAGGTTGAATAAGTGCATGGAGCAAGGACAAAAATAGATTTGGTTTTAATTGGTTAATTGGTTTTTCAAAAAATATTATTTTATTGCTTAGATATATTACATTTATTTCATTAAATCGTGATCTGCCTTCCCTCATTCTAATGCAGGACATTATAGGAAGGCAAATTCCAACTGAATATTAGAGCTTATTTAAGTTTGTATTAGGTGGGGGTGTAAGAGCAAATTAACAGTAGAATCTATTATTCAGGGAGATAATGGACTTCATTTCATTATATACTGTATGTTGAAATGTACGTTAGGCAGCTTTCTCCCTAGGTTGTTTTAATTTGGATTTTTGCACTGAGTAAATGGTTGGATCTGATCGCCTAAATGGTCACCTTCAACTCTATGGGTATTCATATGGATACCATAGGATTTGAATAGTTAGACCATGGGTCCTCAAACTATGGCCCACGAGCAACATGCGGCCCTCCGAAGCCATTAATCCAGCCCGCGCAGGATCACGAGGCTGCCCCCCCCCCCATCACCTCATCCACCCTTCGGCCAAGTGCAGGACTTATTTTCACGAGCCCTGCGGGCTGGAACTGAAAGGTAAGGCCAACAATTTTGGCCTGCAGAGACATTCTGGAGGCAGGGGAGATGAAAAATGGGTCACACAGACGCCCCAGGAGGCCAAAAAATGGACAAAAATGGCCTGTTTTTCACCTTCCCCGCTTCCAGAAGATAGATGAGAAAGAGAGAGAGATAGACAGAGAGATAGACGGAGAGAGGAGAGAGAGAGAGAGAGAGAGAGAGAGACAGAGAGAGAGAGAGAGAGAAAGAAAGAAAGAAAGAAAGAAAGAAAGAAAGAGAAAGAGATGGAGACACAGAAAGAGAGACAGAGAAGAGAGACAGAGAGAGATTTCTTAAGCTCCTTGGGACTGAGAATTGCTGCAAAACTGAGTTTTCTGAAGTGGACCACTAGACTCCTAAACAACTGAAAAAATGATCTAGTAAAAAGAAGTGTCAACCAAAAGAGCAACATGCAAACAAAAGCAAATAAAAACACCCCCAGGAGCAAAACAAATAAAAGTTTAATTTGTGTGCATTATTTAATGGACTGTTAAATTGGCCACACCCACCTAGTCACATGACCTAGCCACGCCCACCCAGCTGGTCCGGCCCCCCAACAGTCTGAGGGACCGTGAATTGGCCCCCTGTTTAAAAAGTTTGAGGACCCCTGAGTTAGACTAAAAATACAATGTATTGTAATGTATATAAAGCAATTATACAAAAGTATATAGCTCTATAAAATTCAATGCCAGATGTCCTCCCTTCCCCTCCCCCATCCCTATAGGCAATAACTGAATAACAAAAAAACCTAAGTGATGACATCAGTAAAGAGATACTTTGGGATGTAAGGAAGATAAGGACTACTATATTTGTCTCCAGGTCAAAATATTTTTAGCATATCATAATTTTAGAAGAGGCTCAGTGCTCTCTTTTGAGGCTTCCTCAGTTCTGCTTATAGCTGTATCTTTCTGCAGTTAATCAGTGTGAATGTTTATGTCCTCTACTTTACTCACTATGGCTGACAAAGAAATTAATATCACATATATTTATATTTCAGAGAAGCTATGATGCAAAGGTGAGAAACTGACAATTGCAAATAACTAGATTTTGTTTGTTTTCACATGTGGGTTGTTTATCATTATTTCAATATAAGTGTGCTCAATATTACAGTCTAGAATAGTACATACTTGGCTTATTCTGCTCTTCCCATTGATACTCCAACCTTTGCACATGGTAAATGTTTAATTAATTAATGTAATTAATTAAAGGTAATTAAGTAATGCCAAATTGCATTAGCTGTTTTACAAATCAGGCTCTTAAATTCACTGAGATTTCAGATTAGATAGATGGATGGATAGACAGACAGAGAGATAGACGATAGATAGATAGATAGATAGATAGATAGATAGATAGATAGATAGATAGATAGATAGATAGATAGATAGATAGATAGATAGATAGATAGATAGATAGATAGATAGATAGGCAGGCAGGCAGGCAGGCAGGCAGGCAGGCAGGCAGGCAGGCAGGCAGGCAGGCAGGCAGGCAGGCAGGCAGGCAGGCAGGCAGGAAATAGGTAGACAGACAATCTATATACTTCTAAAACTCTTGTTTCTATAACTTTTAAGTGGGTGAAACAGCCCATCATGGGCAATAAATTTTGAACTAAGGCACCTAAATGGGATAATTTATGGAATGCATCCAAAATCCAGAGCCTATGCCTCTAGAGCAGTGATGGCGAACCTATGGCACGCGTGCCACAGGTGGCACGCAGAGCCATATCTGCCGGCACACGAGCCATTGCCTAGCTCAGCTCCAGCACTGATTTTTGGCTCATACGGAGGCTCTGGGAGAACGTTTTCGGCTTCCAGAGGGCCTCCGGGGGGGAAGCCTCTGGAAGCTGGGGAGGGCGAAAAATGTGCCTACTGGGCCCACCAGAAGTTGGAAAACGGGCCATTTCCGGCCACCAGAGGGCCTCCGGGGGGCGGGGGAGGCCGTTTTTGCCCTCCCCAGGCAGTGAATTATGGCTGTGGGCACTCGCACATGTGCGATAGCACGCGCGCATGCACTTTTGGCACCAGAGGAAAAAAAGGTTTGCCATCACTGCTCTAGAGGGAATGAAATTTGGACAAATTGTGCCTGCTTCAGCTGTTAGGTGTCATGGCCAGCTTAGACTCTGAAAATGAAGACAAGTTATGAGAGCCTTAGGAGGTTCTGCTGAAAGAATCATAGGCAGGGAAAGCAGTATTACCTGGCAACCAGGAGATGCAGCTATTGCTGGCCTCAGAAGTTGAAGAGGTGGAGCAAGCAACTCTCCCGAATGCAAAGGCCAACCAGGAAGAGAAGAGGGCAGAACAATGGCACTCATCAAGATTATTGGTCAGATAGAACCTTACTTCACCAAAGGAACGAATCAGAGACATGTTGTTGCCACTATATAAGGTAGTAGCACACCTCACAAATCTGTTGGTGATAACTCTCATTTATCTTACCATTCTGTTCCTCGGCTCCTTAGCCAATGATCTTGGATCCTTAGACCACATTTGTTTGACTTTCTTGTATCTTATTTACACTTTGCTTTCTCTCGCCTATAATTTAAGCTGCTTGAGTTTTTGTGGGGTGGGCATTTTGGGCATGAAGGACTATGATGGTTTGTTCAAACCTTTTTGCCATTAGAATTCTGTTTAAAACCTTTTTTAGTAAAGATATGGGACCTATTTCTATGTAATTTCTGTGGGCAGGGGAGGGTTGCTGCTATGGTCATGTGATCCTTATTCACAATGTTCTGTGACAGTTTCCCAGTCATTCTTGTAGTCCCTCACTCTCTCCCACACACAGCAGCAGACACTTACCTACCTGCAGAAAGGGAAAGGGAAAGGGAAAGGGAAAGGGAAAGGAGGTTTTTGATTATCCCTGCCAGCTTCCCTCAATGAAACTAAATGGAGAAGGTAGCAAGACATTGGAATAGCAATAACAATAGCACTTAGACTTATATACCGCTTCATAGTGCTTTACAACCCTCTCTAAGCGGTTCACAGAGTTCAGTATATTGCCCCCAACAATCTGGGTCCTCATTTTACCAACCTCAGAAGGATGGAAGGCTGAGTCATCCTTGAGCCGGTGAGATTTGAACAGCTGAACAGCTGAACTGCAGTGCTGCACTTTAACCACTGCACCACCTCGGCTCCTTGTAGTCACTCCCACTCCTACTGCTTTTTTACCCACCTGTGGTCATTCTGTTTCCCCTTTTAGGTAAAGAAATATCTCTGAAACGATGACAAAACAGGGCATTAGTCAACTAGTAAATTTAATTTATGATAAATATGAACCACCTCAGGAACACTGCTTTACACATACAGTGCAACATTACAATGAAACCCTTGAATCTAATATCTTAATAATTATAATAGCCACAACAATCACACCAGGCACCAACAGCTGAATAGCCATCAAATCCAAAGACCTTCAAGGGGCTTGTTGGTTTTATAGCAATAGCACTTAGACTTATATACCACTTCACAGTGCTTTTGCAAGACATATCTGGGGTAGATAATCAAGATCCCAAGCTTTGTATATTAGAGTGCTCACTGTGTTAATAAGATATGCCATCTAAGACTATCACTGGAGGACAAAGTGCTTAAAAGAATAGCACAGATCAGCCTCCCTTGCCAAGTTATCTTCCAGATTGTTGTGACTGGCCATATTGGCAGTGAATCTGAAACCTTGCAATTCATGACTGCCTGGAATTTTGCCCATTGGTGGGGAGGGCTGCCCTGAGAATGAGAAATAGCATTACCTAACAAATGAAAAATAGGGAGAGAAAAACGGACCTGTTTTTTTCCCCCATCCGAAAATGAAGGCTATGCTTACTGTCTGTGCAACACAGCTGCCTTACTTTACTTTTCTTTCTTTCTTTTTTTAAAAAAAGCTTTGAACATGAACATCACAATTCATAAGCAATTCTAATTTTCCTATGCATTTTCACAATTTTAATAGAAGAGAGGGTTCTCTCTCTCTCTCTCTCTCTGCCTCATTCTCCCTCACAGTGGAACATGCACTCATTTCAATTACTGCACTATTAACCTTGTAACAAAACAATTCTCTCAGTATATCTCTGAGAATTATAAATCACTCAGGTGGAGAGCAGACTGACACAGTTTCTTATGGTGGAGCATAATACCATTTTAAACCTGTTTTATTAACCTGTGCAGAGCTGTTCTTGGAGCCCGATCGGTGCAAAATTCCATTATTATGTCCTCAGTTCTTTTGCTCTGCAAATTATTTTTACATGTGTCCCGGCTGTGCGCAATCATTTATGACCTCCCTGTACATTTGGATCCTTATTAGAAAAGCCATACATTCTTTACGTTTCAGGGAAAGCCATAAAAAACTGCAGTTTGGGTTGCTGTTCTCTTCTTTGGATGACTGATTAACATAAATTACCGAGACACTGGATTGACAATTTAAGCTATCACTTGCTGCTACTCAATGACAAGTGTGTTAATTGTCATCAAATTACTACTCCAATTATGTGGCCATATTCCTATCTATAAATGTGCACTTCTCAGATTGACATAGGATGACAGTTCTATAACGGACTTCCCCATCATGGCAGCCCTGAATGTATCAAAGTATCAATCAATCAATCAATCAATCAATCAATCAATCAAAATAGAGCTGGAAAAGACCTTGGAAATCTTCTAGTCCAGGGGTGTCAAACTGGTGGCCCATGGGCCAGATGTTTCACACGCAGGCTGCACCCATCCCAGTCCACGAAGGGAAAAAACATCGTGATACATCACATGACGGCAATGTGACACAGCGAGTTTGACACCCATGTTCTAGTCCAACCCCTTGCTCAAGCAGGAGACACTATACCATTTCAGACAGGTGGCTGTCCAGTGTTTTCTTAAATGCCTCCAGTGATGAAGCCCCTACAACTTCTGAAGGCAAGATGTTCCACCGGTTAATTGTTCTCACTGTTGGGAAGTTTCTCCTTAATTCCAGGTTGCTTCTCTCCTTGATTAGTTTCCATCCATTGTTTCTTGTCTTGACGGCTGGTGCTTTGGAAAATAAGTTCATCCACATATGTTTGAAAATAGGTTGCTTGTGAACTTTGGAAACTGCAGTCACAGCTGGGTATTGGATAACCAAATGCCAGCTGCTGAAGCCTGCACTGCTGCATGCTATACCACTTAACATTTCCAGGTAAACTTTGAGCACGGCAACACATAGGACAATTGCAGTAGTCAAGCTGAGAGATGGCTATAGCGTGAGTGATTATGGGAAGGATCACCTAGGAAAGGGTGCAACTGGTGCACCAGATGGTTGTGCAAAGATTTTCTTTCCCTCAGCTGACAACTGCTCTTGAAGCAAGAATTATGACCCCAGAAAGACCCCTAGATTGCATTCCAGTCTTGAAGGGAGAAGTGGTAGCCCATCCAAGGGCACAGATGAAATACCCATATGCCCCATTAAATATGTGGTAGGACTGAGCCAGACATGATTCGTTCCCATCCAAATGTACACAGTCTCTAAGAAGTGGGATGGAATCCTGAAAGCTGCATTTGGCTGGCCTCAAGTTGAAAGACGTATAATTGAGCATCATCAGCATAATGATGATATTGAACCCCAAATTGGTGGGATGATCTCACCCAGAAGTTTCAGGATCTTGCCTAAAAGAAATGTCAAACTGTCTTGGTCTGTAACTGTCTGGTCCTTCTCCTTTTTCTCTTCCCTTTTTTCATGATAGGGATAACATTTATTTTCTTCTGATCACCTGGGGCCTTATTAGTTCTCTGGGAGTTCTCAAAGATTATAGTTGGTGATTTTATGATCACATTTATTAGTTCCTTGAGTACCCTAGTGTATAATCCATCTGGCCCTGGAGACTTTAAGTTAACTTCTATCCCTTTTTTGTCTATCCTGAGCTCTGCTCCTTTAAATAGTGGAACATCAATGACCCATTTGGGCTTTGTTTCATTTCTAAGAGAAGACATACATAAATTATGAGTTATGACATCCTGACTTATCTTCATCAACCATTACCAGCTTATCTCTTTGTCCTTGCAGTGCATTCTTAGCCTTTTTGCCTTTATTTTCATTTTTGAAAAAGCCATTTTAGGTTTTCTGGGCATTTCTTTCTATTTTTATCTCAACAAGTTAGCTTTTCTGAAACAATCCATACAGTTTCTGGCAATTGCCTTGTAATCTTCTTTGTTATATATACATTTTTTTTATTTCCTGTACATTTCTCCTAGCATTTTAGAAAGGTTCATGTATGTTCACACTGGTCTTTAGATGTCTTTCTGTTTTTCCTTCAACTAAGAATTGTTTGTAATTGTCTTTTCTTCACCTTTCCTGGATACTTTCCTCCTGCAAGATTTCAAGCAGATGTGTCTTCTAAGTTCATAAAAAACTGTTCTTCTGAAATCCAATATATAAGTCTGAATATGCACAGGTCTTGATATTATTATTGCTTTGTCATTTTACCCCAAGGTTCCAACCACCTGCATTTCTTCAGCTAGTTCCTTCATGTTGATAATTAAGTCCAGAATAATAGATTCCCTATTTCCTTCTAAGGTAAAGGTAAAGGTAAAGGTTTTCCCTGTTTAGTCATGTCTGACTCTAGGGGCTCTCTGTGTCAACAATCCAAATGACTCTAGCGGAAGCCATACTTTACTTTGCTTTGTTTCTAAGTTGCCATGCATATGTGGGGGGGACTTTGAAGAATGTAGAATGTTTTCCTCTACAGTGCCAGACATAACAGTGACAAGGCTCATGAGAATCAAGGTCAGCTCAAGATGCCCTAGCAATGGCAGGAGGGAGTAATGAGAAGCTCATCACCTGCTTGGTTGGTTAATGTGACCTGTGACACAAGGGGAGGTGGGCAATATCTATTCTTTAATTGTACCAAAGTGTGGGAATTATTCAGAGTTGGTTTCACATTTGAACGTGCCGATATGATGTATACAATAAAATGGATCTTTGAGAAAAATCACAGCCTCAGAGTCCTGAATTGATTGAGCCCATTACTCATAACCATGACACTCTATTTCTTAGCCAAGGGAGCCATTGTTGTCCAAACACATTTCCATGGTCATTTGACCAGCATGGCAATATGCTGAGATGCATGGAATGTTGCTACCTTCCCACCAAAGTGCTACCTATTTATCTACTTGCATTTGCATGCTTTCAAATTGCTGGATGGTCAGGAGCTATGTCTAGTAATGGAAGTTCACCCCGTCGCAGAGTGCTCAGGTCTCCAACCTGTCAGATTTGTGATAAATGAAGTTTTCAGCAAGAAGGAATAGGAATTTCTTGGACCTTGAACGTTGGCAGTTTCATTTGCAGCAAATGTCCCATTGTTACCACTGCATGTCTCTTAGAAAGTTTGGTCACCTGACACAGAAATAGCAGAATATCCCCTTTTGTTTTTCTTTCATTTTATTCTTACCCAAATGCCTTCAACAGAATTTTTATGCCACTGTTTTATGTATAGGTGTACAGTTTACGTTCAGTGTAATGCGTCTTCCTTTCTTTTGAGTATTTTTCCTTTCATAAATTGTGCTCTTCATTTGATGATATTTACTTTTCCATCCGTGTTGCAGATAGTAATTTTGAGTAACCTGGGGAATTTTTAAATAAATATTAGGGTGGGGCAGGGACAGGGAGATGGAGATTAAATGAAAATCTAAACCACCACTACGACCATCCAAAATATTCATTGCAAGTGACCCTTGATCAAGTTGCTTGCAGGATACACAAGCATTAAATATCAGCTGAAAAAGTATTCTTAATGAGATTTGGAAGATTGGTTTGCCTTGGTCTCTAATATCTTATAATATCTTGGAGGAGAAAAAGGATTATTATTTGGATTCTGAAAGAAGAGCAGCTATTGTGGTGGTAGAAGTCATTTGTTGCAAATGATGAAAAAGGTCACCATCTGAAGCCCTGGAAAATTGCTGCTAGGGCTGGTAAACAAGCAGATGCTGAACAAACGATCCACAGGTCTAATTTTCCATAAAGCAATTTCTTTTTATATGTCTTATATGAGTTTGGTGGGCGTTCAGCTTTTGCACAGGTTCTACAGGTAGAGTAAGGAATTTGCAGCATTTGTGTAGCTCCTTGGCAGACGAGCTCACGGAGACTCTTTTTTTTAAATCTTCCCACAAGCCCAAGTGCACCCTAAGTAGCTCCCCTGCCAGTTTTCATGCATATGAAATAGGGCATTTAACCCAAATGATCATCTTAGAAATTCTCTTGAGTACAATTGTTGCAAACACCTTTTGGGTCTACTGCACATAAAGGCATGCGGTTGCTGGATCAAAGCATAAAAGTCACTTACAAATGAGGATCCCCACAGTATTTAAAAAAAACAAAAACCTGCAGTTCTTCTGATAATGCTTCTCCATTCAGATTACCTTTGCAGTATTTAAAATAACATTGTAAATAGCTTGTTTTTACTAAGACGGCTTTTCAGAATTGAATAGAATTCTGTTTGCTGGTGAATTTTAAAAGTAACTGCCATATAATTCAAGCTGTGAGCCAAACAATCATAGGCTGAAGACAGCTATGAAACATAATTCAGAAAGAACTGAACAAGGATCTCTGATCAAAGGCAGATCACAGGCTTTCCACACAGAATTTAATCCCTGGTGTTTAAAATGATCAGGCACTATTTGATGGGGGGAAAATCCTCTGTGAGTATAGAGGGATGCTGTCGTACTGGACTAGATACACCTGGCTTCCAGTGGTTCTAAAAAGAAACCTTTCATCATGTCTTCATAGCATTATAAGTCAATTTTTTCAACTGTTCTATCAGACAGATTGCTATAAGGTGCTAACTCTATGCAGTTCGGATGAAGTTTTCTCAATGAAGCCAGAAATGACTCTACATACCTAAGTGTACAAGGTATAAAAGTATTTGATGCCAGTATTCCTCAAATCAATATTTTTGAATGATATTATGATTGTAATTCTTCCTTCCTTCCTTCCTTCCTTCCTTCCTTCCTTCCTTCCTTCCTTCCTTCCTTCCTTCCTTCCTTCCTTCCTTCCTTCCTTCCTCCCATGTTTTTCTGTCCAATTCATAAATATGTTACTGTGCAAAGGCCTTCTTTACCATTGTCTCCATCTGCTATTCCAGCTAGAGCCTTCAATCTAGGAGAACCCCAACATGCTGACAGATTACCTCTATAAACAGTTTCATATAATTATTAAACAGCAGCCCCCTCAGATTAGTAGACAGGAAGGGGACATTATTTATTTATTTATTTATTTATTTATTTATTTATTTATTTATTTATTTATTTATTTATTTATTTATTTATTTATTTATTTATTTATTTATTTATTTATTTATTTTGTCAACACGTGTACAAGATAACAGGTATGATATAAACATAAACAAAAGCAAAGTATGTATAGGTAAAAATTAGACAATAGGACAGAAGGACAGGGACGGTAGGCACGATGGTGCGCTTAGGCACGCCCTTCACAGACCTCTTACGAATGGGGTGAGGTCAACTGTAGACAGTCTAAGGTTAAAGTTTTTGGGGTTTGGGGAAGAAACCACAGAGTCAGGTAGTGCATTCCAGGCACTGATTACTCTGTTGCTGAAGTCATATTTTCTGCAGTCGAGTTTCGAGCGGTTTACATTGAGTTTGAATCTATTGTGTGCTCTTGTATTGTTGCGGTTGAAGCTGAAGTATTCATTGACAGGTAGGACATTGTGGCAGATGATTTTATGAACTACATTTAGATCAGATCGAAGGCGACATAGTTCTAAGTTGTCTAAGCCCAAAATTTCAAGTCTGGTGGAATAAGGAATTCTGTTGCAAGTAGAAGAGTAGAATAGAATAGAATAGAATAGAATAGAATTCTTTATTGGTCAAGTGTGATTGGACACACAAGGAATTTGTCTTTGGTGCATATGCTCTCAGTGTACATAAAAGAAAAGATACATTTGTCAAGAATGGTTGTCATAGGGTTCAAGTAAGCAATCAGGAAACAATCAATATGAAATAATCGTAAGGATACAAGCAACAAGTTACAGTCATACAGTCATAAGTGGGAGGAGATGGGTGATAGGAACGATGAGAAAAACTAATAGTAATAGTAATGCAGCCTAGTGAATAGTTTTACAGTGGTGAGGGAATTATTTGTTTAGCAGAGTGATGGCGTTCGGGAAAAAACTGTTCTTGTGTCCAGTTGTCTTGGTGTGCAGTGCTCTATAGCGACGTTTTGAGGGTAGGAGTTGAAACAATTTATGTCCAGGATGCGAGGGGTCAGTAAATATTTTCACGGCCCTCTTTTTGACTCGTGCAGTATACAGGTCCTCAATGGAAGGCAGGTTGGCAGTAATTGTTTTTTCTGCAGTTCTGATTATCCTCTGAAGTCTGTGTCTGTCTTGTTGGGTTGCAGAACCAAACCAGACAGTTATAGAGGTGCAGATGACAGACTCAATGATTCCTCTGTAGAACTGTATCAGCAGCTCCTTGGGAAGTTTGAGCTTCCTGAGTTGGTGCAGAAAGAACATTCTTTGTTGTGCTTTTTTGATGATGTTTTTGATGTTAGATGACCATTTTAGGTCTTGAGATATGATGGAACCTAGAAATTTGAAGGTCTCTGCTGTTGATACTGTGTTGTCTAGTATTGTAAGAGGTGGTAGGATGGGAGGGTTTCTCCTGAAGTCTACCACCATTTCTACGGTTTTGAATGTGTTCAGTTCCAGATTGTTCCGGTCGCACCATGAGACTAGTTGTTCAACCTCCTGTCTGTATGCGGTTTCATCGTTGTCTCGAATGAGGCCAATCACTGTAGAAGAACATTCAAGAGCAAACTTGTCTAGAACTGCATTCGATTACTTATTCCAGTGGTTAACCACACATTCCACAAAACTGCCTGACAGAGCTTCCATAAAGTCTTCCAAAACTCCTTGGCAAGCCAATCAAACAGTTCTCTCCTTTCTGCTACAGTCAAAATGTACATTGCTATCTGAGTAGGAAGGTTTTATTGCCCTTTCAGTGGTGAAAATAAAGCCCAATGTAACAAGAACTTCTGATTCGGCTTTGGGTGGATTTTTTTTCCACAACAAAATTGTCCATTTGAAATGGCATGTGAAATTATCTAGATAGATAGTTACCTGGAATTTTGGGCTTCATTATTAGTTATTGCTGTTGATATTAGCATTTTATCATGACTCCCATGCCTTGTTTTGAAGCTCAGGGAACTGTTTTCCTTTTTAGCAAAAGACGTTCTCTCTTTCTCTCTTCCTCTTTTCTTCCTTTCCTTTCCTTTCCTTTCCTTTCTTTTCCTTTCCTTTCTTTCAGATCCTTCCTTCCTTCCTTCCTTCCTTCCTCCCTCCCTCCCTCCTTTTCTCCCTTCCTTCCTTCCTTAACAGCCTAAATACACAAATGGTGTTTCTGCCATACTTCTGTTGATATAAAACACCACTTCCACTTTAGCAAAATAGGCTGGCCTTAGATCAATTACTAGGACAACATGGGGGGTCTGTACATTAATCAGAGCTGTTGCATGTTTCATGAAGACTTAATTGCACAACAACATAAATTAGCTAGAATAGTTACCTCCTTGACTAGGGAGAAAGAACATATTCAAGAACAAAGGAAGGCCAACCAATCCAGTGGGATTGGGTCACTTCTTAGCTGCCGGATTGGAGTTCAGTGAAACATTTATTATACAATGTACTTTTTTAATGTTGGCATGTCACCCAATGTTGCCATTATTCTCTTAGTTCTGCCTCACAGAACAATCTATCGATCCCATGCAATTTCAGATGTTAACTGCTCACTTGCTCACTAAATATAAAAGCTTGAGAACCAAATGATTCCTCCATCTTGGTGTTACTTGACCTCTCAGCGGCTTTCGATACCATCAACCATGGTATCCTTCTGCGTCGTCTTGGGGAGATAGGAGTGGGGGGCACCGTTCTGCGGTGGTTCTCCTCCTTTCTCTCCGACAGGACGCAGTCGGTGTTGACAGGAGGGCAGAGGTCAGCCCCTAGGCCCCTGGTTTGCGGGGTGCCACAGGGCTCGGTCCTCTCTCCCATCCTGTTCAACATTTACATGAAACCGCTGGGTGAGATCATCCGATGACACGGGGTGAGGTATCAACAATATGCCGACGATACCCAGTTGTACATCTCCACTCCGTGTCAGTTCAGTGAAGCAGTTGATGTAATGTGCCGCTGCCTGAACGATGTAAGGGTCTGGATGGGAGTGAATAGACTCAGGCTCAACCCAGACAAGACTGAGTGGCTCTGGATATTGCCTCCCAAGGACTATGTCGACTGTCCCTCCTTGGTTCTTGGGGGAGAAAAATTGACTCCCTCAGAACGGGTCCGCAATTTGGGTGTCCTCCTAGATCCACAGCTTAAATTGGATCAACATCTTTCAGCTGTGGCTAGGGGGGCCTTTGCACAGATCCGGCTTGTGCACCAATTGCGACCCTCCTTGGAGAGGGAGGCTTTGCTCACAGTCACTCATGCCCTTGTCACCTCATGGCTTGACTACTGTAACGGGCTTTACATGGGGCTACCCTCGAAGAGCATCCGGAGACTACAATTGGTACAGAATGCAGCTGCGCGAGCTGTGGTGGGTGTACCGAGATACACCCACGTAACACCCATCCTCCGCCAGCTGCATTGGCTGCCCATTAGTCTCCGGTCGCAATTCAAGGTGTTGGTTTTGACCTTTAAAGCCCTACATGGCTCAGGGCCAGGTTACCTTCGGGACCGCATCCTGCCACATTCCTCCCTACGACCAGTGAGGTCCCACAGAGAGGGCCTCCTCCAGGTCCCGTCTGCCAAACAATGTCGGCTGGCGGGCCCAAGGGGGAGGGCCTTCTCTGTGGGAGCCCCATCTCTCTGGAACCAACTCCCGCCAGAGATCCGGACTATCCCCACCCTACTGGCCTTCCGCAAGGCAGTAAAAACATGGCTCTTCTGGCAGGCGGGGTGAAGAGATGATTCCCCCCAAATATGAATGGTTTTTTTTAAATTCTAATATGTTTTTAGATGTTATTTTAACTATGTAGTTCTAATCTCTGCTGTAAGCCGCCCTGAGTCCCACGGGATTGGGCGGCCTATAAGAACTCTTATATATAAATAAATAAATGGGGATTTTGTTACCTGGAATGCTGTGCGCAATTGTTTTTTTTCCCTCCATAAAGCATCCATGTCTCTTTTTGAAGTGCAGGAAACTGTGTTTTCTTTTTATCCACAGCCATTTTTTAATGTCTAAAAATAGCTAATTCATAAACTAATCAGTAGGGAACATATTCTGGAGTCCTTTCATGTTGTGAGGGTCAAAGAAACAAGGGAAGATGCAATATATTTTAAGGGTGTCTGCCTTTTCTAACATCTAATCAGTGTCTTTTATTATTGTTTTCTGACACACCACATATACCAATGTTGTGCATCAATAGTTTTTGCATATATATTAAGACGTGACCCCTTAATAAACAGTTCTTGATTTGCTTGATTAGTGGTCCATACTGGGAGGGGTGAGGGGGTTCACTTTGTAAAGTTAGTGTCTTTCTCCTAAATTGAAAAACCAAATTCCCAACATCCCCTCCCCTGCTCCATGCCAAATCGGATGCCTGAATTTTAAAGGCAGCAGTACCAGAAAATGTGGTAAATTCTATTTTTACTTCCCAAGATGCTGTTTAATTCAGAATTTTAAAAATGGAAATTATTTATTGACATTTTATACAAAGTTAATTGAAAGCTCTTTTCATTTTTGAAAATATATGTCCAAATTTTCCAACATTTATTGTAATTAAATTGATTTATGATCATATTATTATTGAAATAATATTGTTATTGTTAATACAGAAAACTCTGTCTGTTTTAATTCAATATCTTCCTGAGATAAACTAGGTTATGAGAGAATAAGTGGGCTAAAAACATCCAGTAAGCTCCTTCACAGTTTTAGGCAATACCTGAAGTATTATTCCATACCTCCCTTTAGACTTAGCCCAATCTTTCTTTATCTAGGGTGGCAGGGCGAGAGGGATAGACAGAGATTTATCCAAGCACTTCAGTGAAATTATGACAGGACACTAAATATGAAACTGTCTAAGATAGTGTCACAGATGCTGTCTGTTTTGCAAATCAAGATATACAGTAAGCTATAGCTAAATATACTTTCAATTTAAGATTGTAAATGGAACTGGTGAGGAATTGGTATCATATTACTATCAACCAGAGAGAAGTAAAAGAAAGGTTTGTTGTGGTGTTATACATGTATGAACTATACAAAGAATTTGTATAGTTCATACCAGGGGCGGGTTCCTAATTTTTTTACTACCACTCTGTGGGCATGGCTTATTTTGTGGGTGTGGCTTGCCAGCCTTGTGACTGGGTGGGCGTGGCTTGCTGGCCATGTGACCGGGTGGGCGTGGCTTCTCAGACTGATGAAGGGAGGGGAACTGAGATAGGTCCTGCCGCCCATTCCCCCTCCCCTCAGCAGCTCGACAAGCCTCAAACATGCGAAAATGCCTAGGATCATCACCGCGCGTTCGTGGCTTCTCAGACTGCTGAAGGGAGGGGAATGGAGATAGCCCCTGTCGCCCATTCTTTCAGCGTCTCACGCATTCCCTCAGCCATCCTCCCCTGCTTGGACTCACTGTGGGGCAGGAAGGCAGCTCATGCGCCGTGCCAGAAGCTCGGCTTCTGGGCATGCGCAGAAGAAAATTTATTTAAAAATTTTAAAAAAATTTTTAAATGGTGGCGCCCAGGCACCAACAACCAACCGCACCGGTACTGTGACGTCACCAGTGGGCCACTACCGGTGCTATAGAGTGGACCGCACTGGTAGGAACCCACCACTGGTTCATACATGTATAACCACTGCATGTGGTTATACAGTATGGACCACTGCGCCCAGCCCATCTCCAACTGTCTTGACTCTTATCCTGCTATTTGGAGCAAGATGGAATCTGGGAAGAGAGAGTGAGGCTGACTATGTGCACCTCTCCCTCACTTTAATCCAATTCACGTGCAAGTCTTGACATCCCCCCCCAATTGATAGATGTCAAGGTCCTCTTCGAATACGATGGACGAACATCATCATCATAAAAGAATTTAACATCATTTGGAAAAGTTTATACATTAGCTTTGAGGTGCCAAATTTAATTTCAATACATTTGTATGATTTACACCAAATGTTTCTGAAATTGATATCAATTCCTATTGATCATTATTTTCATAGAAGAAAAGGTAGTATCATCATACATACAAATCTTTTAGTTATTTCAAGAGCATGAAAATGAGAGCATTATTTGTTGCTCAAAAGGTATCTTTCAACATGGCAATTCTAAAAAGCAATCATTTTCTTTCCATCTAACTCAATCACCAACCTTTACCCCCAACCCTCATCTCACTCATGTAAAGCATCCATTTTAAATTAAAAATAATTATCTCACATGGCTCTCCAGCATGGCAAGTGCAAAATCCCATCTGAATTATAATGAACACCATTGATTTAGTTAAACTACAACTGAAAAAGCGATTGTTGTGATTCAGGCATAATGGTAGGAAAAGAAGCAAGACAGAAGATAAAACAATATATTAAATTCAACAAGCATATAATGAAAGCCAGAATGGCCAGCTTTATCACCTTAAGTTGATCCTTGACAGATCACAAGAGAGTTACAGTGCAAAGAGTTTTTCAGTTACCACTGCCATTCATTGATGTTTTGTAACATTCAAGGAATACTAGTAGCCAATAAAGACATAAAAAACAGATAAACAGCTTCACTTGACTCAGAATTGGGGACCAAGCACAACTAGACAAGGGATGATTAGAAAAAATTATCTTCATCAACATTTCTTGCCACGTTTGGGAGTTCTCATTAACCCAGTCTTGTTTTTGAGGAGACAAGAAAATGTTAGTAATCAGACTTTTTTTTCCTCTGCCTTTGATTTTAAGACTTCATTCAGTCTGCTTTGCATGTGTGCATTAATAAACCAACCAGAGAAGAAACTTGACATGTCATGCAATTTTCATTAAGATTGATGGATTTGCAGTACACATCCTTGTCCTGTAATGACAAAACAGACTTCTGGAAACAGAGGCAAGCTGCATGGCTACCATTTTGAAATTCATTTTAGAAACTCTGCAAGGTAAATTAGTATAGAATAATAGAATAAAATGAAGACTAAATTGGTCCATTTATTAGCCTGTTTTCCAGGTTGACTTGAAAATGCCAAAGGAGTGAAATATTACAAGTTTGTGATTCAAGCTACCTTGGCAATTGCTTTAGAATGTAGTTATTGATGCCAGGCCTGTTCCAATTAATTGAAGATTGTATTAATAGAATAATAACTTAGAATAACCAAGACATGTTGGAAATGAGATGAATGTCATATCAAAAACCTCCCTGACACATACATAAACCAAAGTGAAATTTCTTAGTAGAAAAATTAAAGTGTATGCATATGTCAGATATTTTTGACATGACATTCCAGGAAAAATCTAGGTAAAATTATTTATGTAGTCTTATAAATCATTGCCTCGTGTCAAAGCCAAACTTTCCATCTTTGAAGATGTTGGAATTCACTTTCATTGAAAATACTCCCCTTTCTCCCCTTCCTTTGCTACTTCATGCTATATATGAAAATCTGCCAAACTTTTGAAATACTATGGGATGAGCCTGAGGTAATAGGAGACATTGTCTAATCTTTTATACGAGTAAAGGCTGGAAATTGAGATCCAACCCACAGTACTATAATAGCAAGCATCCACTGAAGAAAGAATGATGTGCTTTCTGCTTCAACAATGTGATTTAGAACATTCTTGTGATGAAATGTATACCTGGAGAAGCAGTGGGGAGGGTGAGTTTTGGCAACGTAGAGAGAGAAATGAATTAAGGTTGATATGTCTTAGAAGACATACAACTGAGGCAGACATGTTTGAAAGGCTAACAAGTTTATTCAGCTCAAGGTAAATGCTAACAGTGAAAGCGCTACCTGTCTGCTTAGCGCGGCACGCTCAGGCTAACAGAGAGTGGCAAAGTCAGTACCCTTGACAGTTCCTTATATAGTCGAGCCAGAATGGCTGCAACCAATCAGCTTGCAGCAGCAGCCCAGCTTCAGCTGAGGACCTGAGGGAAG
Source organism: Diadophis punctatus similis (assembly GCA_023053685.1). Lineage (NCBI taxonomy): Eukaryota > Metazoa > Chordata > Lepidosauria > Squamata > Dipsadidae > Diadophis > Diadophis punctatus. The sequence continues at coordinate 216,123,920 of JALIGW010000002.1, read as the reverse complement.
CCTGGATGCAGCAAAGGGACTGCACAGTCCAGAGCTGGATGGAGAAGAGGGGAAGAAGTTCATGGTAGCCATACTCTAATATCTCCCAGGATACATCTGTAAGATTAGAAGGTACAGCTTTACTTACTTAGTTAACACTTACTTAGAATAACTTTATTGTCACTTTGAATGTACACTAATCGGCATACATTAAAATGAAATTTCATTGCATATAGCTCTCAAAGGGTCACCACCTTCAATATACACTACATAAACATGACAAAATAAATAAATACAAATAAATAAATTTGTATTAGGTGCAAGCAAATAAAGGACTGTACTTGATGGAATCTTGCTGTGTTAGTCTTTGGGCTTGGGTCTGACAATTCTGTATCTAATGCTATAACAAGGTAGAAAAAGCATGGCTTCTGGAGTTCTTTGCCAACAGTATTGTATTTGGCTTTGTGTAACAAAGTAAGTTGCAGACTGTGTGTGTGTGTTGCCTTATTTAACCTATTTTTGAATTTGATTTTTCCTTCGCTGGTTTTCCCCCCATACAAACATACAAACCAAATTTGGTTGAGTTCTTTCTGTTTTCAAAGTTATTTTGCTGATGGATACACACAGGCAATAGAATCTTGAAATGTTTTACATGTTTTCTTTCCAAATTTTTTCAGATTGGAAGCTAGAACAAGGCAGGGTATACATAAAGAGCATGACTTCTGCCATTTTGCTGCCTTCATTCTTTACCAGTAGTAAACATAGGGAATCATCTACCTTTTCTTTTGTGTGACAAATTAATGTGGTATATATGTATTGCTACTCACCAGTCACCCAGTGTATTAAATGCATGCATTAAGCAGCGTAAGTCAGACACTATATGCTTCACTCCAAGTCATGTAACCAAGAAGCCTGGGGCTTAGAATGGAACATTCAACAATATAGATAGTCCCCAACTTATGACAACTGGGACCAGAATTTCAATTGCTAAGCAATTTAGATGTAAAGTGTGACTGCAACAGGGGTGGGTTCTAAATTTTTTTACTACTGGTTCTGTGGGTGTGGCTTATTTTGTGGATGTGGTTTGATGGTCATGTGACTGAGTGGGCATGGCCAACTTGACGTCATGCCCACACCCACTCACATGACCCTCCCACCAAGTCACGCCCACAGGAAAAGGTAGGAAAATTTCCCCTCCTTTGGCGGCCCCGCCCCGCCCCATCCCCTGCCCCACCTGCCACCCCCAAATTGTGCCCCACTGCAAGATGTGCATCTTACCAGAGACTGGCCCGTCTCTCAGCCATTGCGTGCAGGGAAACACTTTGCCGCAGTAAAGAAAAAATTCTCGCAAGTGCAAGAAGTTGTTAATTGTCTCTTTACTGTGTAAGGTTTTTCCCTGCACGGCTAAGAGACAACCCGGAGCTTCCTGTAAGATGTGTGTCTCGCAACCCTCCCGCCCCATGCCCTGTCCCACCTGCCACCCCCAAATTGTGCCCCACTGCGAGACACGCATCTTACCAGAGACTGGCAGCTCCATTGCATCTCTCAGCCATTGCGTGCAAGGAAAAATCTTGCAAACTAAAGAAAAACTTCTCGTGAGTGCGAGGCAATTAACAACTTCTCGCACTCACAAGAAGTTTTTCTTTACTGTGCAAGGTTTTTCCCTGCATGGAATGGCTGAGAGATAACCCAGAGCTTCCAGTCTCTGGTAAGATGCACGTCTCGTGGCCCTCCTGCCCCATGGCCTTCCCCACTTGCCACCCCCAAATTGTACTCCACTGCGAGATGTGCATCTCTCCCATCCCCCCACCCCCACCCTGCTTTCCTTTTAACTTTCTTTAACGCACCCCGCTTCCCTCCCCAAACCTCAGGAGGTGGCTGCTCCCGTCCTCACGGTCTGTGGAGGAAGAAGCCTCTGCACCGCAAAGCCCTCAAGGTGGTGGCAGGAGGGGGAAAAGAAAAAAAAGGCTCGGCCTCTGAAGCCTCTCGAGGGAGATGTCCTTGTGTGTGTGCATGTGTGGCAATGCTGTGAGGAGAGCCAGGTGAAGGGACCCTGGGAAACCACGTCAGCTGTGAAGCAATCGGCCCCTTTCCTTCCACTGCTGCCACCACTGCCTCTGCCTCTTCCTTCTCTCTGCTAACAGAAGTTGGAAAGGAAAAGGCAGTTGCTTTGCCAGGCATTTCTCTGTGTTTCCATCCCAAGTCAGTCGCAGCCGCCACCTCCCATCTGCTGTTGGGAAGGCGATGCTTGTGGCAGGATGCTCCTCGATATGTGGAGGCAGGAGGCGGTGGTTTCTTTCGCTGCCTGCAAGCTGCAGGCAGCGAGCAGCAGAGCGAGTAAGCCAGTGATCTGCCGGCTGCCTCTAATCTGCAGTTTACTTGTGCGCACCATTGGCCTTTCTCCCTGCCTCTCCTGGCCAATGTTTCTCATGAGTAAATTGCAGCTAGGATCTCCTACGTGCTTTCCTTGCAGGCCACACAGGCTGGGGGAAACACATGGGAAGAGTTCCGGTGCCACGATCTTCCGCATGCTTCCCTCACAGGCCAGGCCGGCTGGGGGAAACACATTGGAAGAGCTTCAGTACCACAATCTCCTGTGCACTCCCCTCCCTCCCAACTTGCATCAGTCCACCCACCGCTGGTATCACCCCTCTGCCAGCACTCCCTCCCCTGCCCACACACCGGCCCATGCCCTTCAGCCTTACCTTTGTGGTGAGAAGAAGTACGCGGCTAGATCAGTGGTGGGTTGTACATTATTTTGCCACTGGCTTGCGTGTGTGCTCACACATGTGACACTTCTGCGCATGCACAGAAGCTTCTGGGCATATGCCCAGAAGCCTCCCACTGCCGGCGCTACCGGTTCTAAGAACCGGTCTGAAATGGGAGCAACCCACCATTGGGCTAGATTCTGCAAGTAGTGGTGGGGCAGGCGAGTGAGTATCAGGCTGGCGGGATGAGCAAGCGGGGACCGGTTTGGAGACATGACCAGCCAGAGGTCACTACCGGTTCTGCGACCCAGGCCAAAAAATGGTTCTCCCAAACCGGTGCAAACCGGTAGCAACCCATCACTGGACTGCATCACTTAGTGACAGCAATCTCAGCAGTTCCAGTTGCTGTTTTTAATTGAATCCCACAGATGTTAAGTGAGGCAAGTTCCTGCTGGCTTCCCACAACCAAGTCAATGTGAGAAGCCACAGGATGTTGCAAGTCCCAGGTGGTTCATAAGCAGGCCAGTAGACCCACAATTGGTTTTTTTTCCAGGTGGCAAAATGTGTTAGGGAAATGAAGGAAAGATACACAAGAGTGCAAGGGAGGCATGGCAAGGGTCAGGGAGGCTGTGTAAGGTTGCATGAGGGTGTGGGGAACATGGGGAAGGCACAATGAGGATCAGGGAGAATGTACAATAGTTTGAGGAGATGCACAAGTGTGTGGGGGAGGAACAGGGAGGCTCAAGAAAGTGTGCTAGGTTCTGCAGGGGAAGCACAGAAAGACTAATAGGATAGGGTGTGTGGGTTGGGTAGACTTAGCCCAGCAACTAATGACCTGCCCTGCTGGCAATAGCAACCTGTCATTGACTTTCTGGGAAAACTAAAGTTGCAAATGATGATTACATGATTATGGGGCACTACAACAGATTGTAAGTGCAAGCCAGTTGCCAAGAGTCCAAATCACAATCACATGGCTGTGGGAGTATTGGATTAGCCAGACCTACGAGAACTGGCTGTAACAACCATTTGTTCAGCACCATGATAACTTCAAACAATTGCTGAATCAATATTTGTAGGTTGAGGACTATCTGTATTCAGAATTACTGCCCAAATGCCTTTCCCTTAAGGTTGTGCTGGGAAATTTATTTTCAGTTTTCCTCCTAACTTGAGCTAGATTAACATGATCTCAGTTTTTTTATACTCAGTCTTCTTCTGCCAGCTTCTCATATATTCCAAACCTTGTCCTGTTTTACTCAGTTTTCAGATACTTGTCGTCCTAGGTAGAATGTTGAGTTCCTTTACATAATTTTGGAAGAATGAAAATACAATGTACAACATTTTCTGCTGACTTACTTTTGATCTATTTATTTTCCTATTTTATTTGTTACCAATTCTTTGTCCATAGCTTACTCCTGAGTTTTGATTATACACTAGGTGTTTCAATTTCCAAACCAATTCAGTTCTTGCCTTTTCCCCCAAGTATGCTACCCACTTAATAATTGTATCACAAATCAATAAAATACAACCTATCCTAAGTCAGTGCTGCAGAAATGCTTTGTTTCATAATGGGTAATCTACACATATTTATTACCATGGTAGGAACTCCATAGCAACAAACTCATACAATTAAGGCTATGTACTATTATACTGATTACAAGAGAACACATACTAATTAAATATACATTTTCGCGACTTAATTTCTTGAATCATGAATGGGGGAAAGCACAAAACTGATGTGGTGAGTATATTATTTGAGGAAAGGTGTGGAAGGTGGCTCACTGAGAGCCTGCTATTATAGTAGGCAAAAATACTAAAACAACGGATGGCCAAAAGTAGCAACACAAATTCCATCCTAAGAACCAGAGCTAGCCCATAAATCTCAGATAAATCTCTTTATAGCCTTAGCATTTTAATGCCTCAAGCAACATTACTTCACAATAAAAAAGGTCTCTGTTTACCAATTTTGTTTTGGCAAGAGTTTGAGCCAAGGCAAACATGAATGGTTAGAGGCCTAGGTCTAGTTTTATAGTTCATATTATTTTGCAGTCATAATTTATTCCTAGGTCTATTTTTATAATTCAAATTATTTTGCAGTCATGATTTATTTAAAAAAAAGTCATAATGAAATGATAGCCTTACAATAGCAGTTAAAGGACTGGTGTTGTTACAAGAAGTACAAGATCAATCAAAATTCCTGTGTTCCAAGTTAGAAATGACTTCTATCTTGCTGGCTTTACAAAAGCTTGCATTATTTAGACAGAAGGAAGCGGAGCCTTACTTTAGAGGTGACATGAAAACATTTTACAGAAATACCAGATGGAATGCATTGTAGATTCTGTGTTGACTTAAGAAGAAGCCTACATCTAATGGATGTTCTTCAAGAATAGCCTCCTGAAGTGCTCATTATAGTGGATAAGATTTGAGACTGCAAAAGCATAAAGGATGGTTGCTAGATCAAACTGTAGCAGACAAGGCTTTAGTCTCATTATAACAAAGAGTTGGAGGAAGCAGGCATCTGATATTCAGGCCATGTGCAGCCACTAGAAGCCTGAGATCATCACGCAAAACTTAAAGGCAAAATGGCCAATTTTCAGTAGTGCAATTTTTTTTGTAACTTGCTCTTGTTTTGGGTTTTGTTTTGTTTTTTGAAATAAGGAAGGAAAAGAAATAAGGGACCTCTGGGAGGCAAAGCAATTCTCACTTCCACCTTTGTCAAACAATCCAAAGCTGTAAAAATGTTCAATGTTGTGCCACGAAACTGGAGATACTTTGCTGAAGAATTTGAAGGGGAGGCATTACGGCAAAGGCTAAAGTTTTTAAGACTAGACATGAGAGCAGTTTGTCTCCTAAAGGCTTCTTATTGCCATTCTCATTATAAAAAAACTAAGCAGCTCAAAATAGGGCAAAAAGTTTGCTCTTTTGATGTTACCACCATTTCGGTAATTACCGGCAGCCCTCCAACTGGTCCAGAGAACTAGTAGCTGAAATTTTCCCAGCCCTTCTTTTACATATTAATATTTTTTTTAATTATAATCCTCATGTCAGGGTTCCAAGTAATAGATCCATTGCAAACAAAAACTCCAAGGCAGGTGAATTCCTCAAAGAATAGCTTTATTGGAAATATCATATTGGCACATATCTGGTGAAAACCGACTCTGAGGGGCCCCTTGGTTTTCACCTAATTAAAAGTAAAAGTTTCTCCCCCCCAGTCCCAAACAATTAGTCACATGGCCCAATCAATGCAGCTTCTGCTGGTCTGGTGTCATCACTCCTCCTTCCTCCGGCCAAGTGTGAGAACGTCCTTGGTTCCCAAGAGAATGTATTTTATTTTGACTACACAACCCCCCACATTTTCTAATCCCCTCTCCCTATCCCTCACTCCAGTGTGGCAGTACTGAAGCCTCAAGATGGCTTCAGCCAGGTCAGCTTCAGGGTTGACACCAGTGGTGGGTTCCTACCGGTGCGGTCCACTCTACTGCACACCAGTAGCGGCGGGCTGGTGACATCATCAAGAGGCTACCGACCCGGTGTGGTCGGTTGCCGGTGCCTCGGAGCCGCCATCTTTTTTGCAAATTTTTCAGTGATTTTTTTTGCTTCTGCACATGCGCGGAAGCAAAATTACACCAAAATCTTGCGAGGGGACATGCATGCACACGAGATTTCAGTGAGATTTTGCTTCCGCACATGCGCAGAAGCAAAAAATCACCGAAATCGCAAGTGTGCGTGCGTCCCCTCACAAGATTTTGGTGTGATTTTGCTTCTGTGCATGCGCAAAATCAAAATCGTGCGAGGGGGTGTGCATGCGCAGCATGTGTATGCATGCACAAAACACGCATGCGCTCAAAACATGGTGATGCACGCGCAGCGCACTGGTAGCAAGGTAAGTGAGCAACCCGCCCCTAGTTGACACATCCATTATTTCAGGGGTAGGCAATTCATTTTTACCAAGGGGCATCACAAGAAAATGGGACTGTTGTTGAGGGCCAAATCAACAGGGCTGTGAAAGTGCACAGGCATGCATGCATGCACTTATGTAAATTTTAAAAAATAGCAGTCAACTTCAAAATGAAAGCAACCCGTGTGTGCCAGACAGAGACAACCAAAGGTCCGGATGTGGCCCGAGGGCCAGAAAATGCCTAGATCTGCATTATTTCATCAATTACCAGGGCATTATTGAGAGTGTAGCGCTCTAGTAATGCACAATGAAGATAAAAATAGCAAGAAGAAGGGGGGGGAAACAATCGTATTTCTCTTGCAAAAAAACAACAACCTCCATCTGGTTTGTTTGTGACGAAGTCATGCAGTTAATGGTAGGAAAGCTTTAGATCCTAACTCCGTCTTCCCAAAGCATAATTCAATTAAATTACAACCAAGGATATAAATGAAAGAAAGTAGCCTTGTATAGAACGGTGTTTATCTACTGTATGTATTAAACAAATTTATATAGCACCCATCTCACACACAGTGGGGACATTATGCTGTTTATATTTTAATTTTCTGCCATAATACTTTGATTATAGTTGATATGGCTTACTGAACAGAACTCAAGATTTGGTCCGTATGTTATATTTACAATCGCTGGTTGTCATAAGTAGACACAACTGGTAAGATACTGCACAGCATCAGATATAGTCTGTAGAGTCTGAAAACTGTCTTGAAAAATTTTACCTTCTTAGCTAAGGACTTTTTGAAATCTTTATTTGTAAGATAATAATCATTCTGGAGCTAGGCTGACATTTATATTGTCTAAACTTTTTTTTCCTATTGAACATTTATAATTTATGTGTTTATTGTTTTTAAGACTGTTGGCTTTATTGCATGGTTTTATTTAAGAACCCTTTTAATATTCTCTTGTAAACTGTTCTGGCTCTTGGATGAGAAAGAGCAATATAGAAATAAAATGAGAATTGTATCATTTTGTATTATAGTAGGTTATATTCATTTTTTTTTAAAAAAAAACCTCTTTCTTGTTGTTATTGAAAAAAAGTTTTGTAGTATGGGAAACTCAACAATAAAATATTTAGAACACTTTTAAAGCAATCTTTTGTTGTGAATTAGGCTCCAGACTGAACTGCTCTTACAGCCATATCTATTTTGAGAGCTCAGGGCAAGTGTTTCAGATTTTGCTCCTGTTTATTGGAACTGGAGCAATCTTGTGGATTTCTTTGAACTGCTGTGGTCCACAGAACCTTTGGACAATCCATTTTCCCAGTGACAAGAACTTTTTCATTCTACAGTACTGGTCCCCAACCTTTGCGTCTTTGCGGCCTAGCTGTGGGTGAGAGGGGAACTGTGCCATGCAAGTGGACCATCACATAGGCACGCAGCTCGACTTGCATGAGCAGCAAGCCATCGCGCATGCGTGAGTGCCCACCAGTTTGAGCTGCTCATACATATGCGCTCTGACCAGCCGCTCTTGTGGCCCAATTCCAAATAACCTGGTTCGGCCCAGGGGTTGGGGACCCCTGACCAGCCACTCGTGTGGCCCAATTCCAAATAGGCCACGGCCTAGCTTCAGCCTGGGGCTTAGGGACTCCTGTACTCCAGTGCTTCTAGGATCAAGTCACATTTCTCTTTCATATTCTCATTCATATGCCCATAGGTTCCCTATTTTATGCATGAAGCATATATCATCTAGCATGAATTCTCTACAATTTCTCTTGTCATTTTTCCCAATTCAATTAGCAGAGAAATATGCCACCAAGTTCACAGTTTTTTTTTTTTTTTTGAGAAAAATGCCCAGGAGAAAAATTGCAATCTTACAGCTTCACAACTCACAGAGACTTTTAAATACAAGATCAGAATGGTAGAAATAGACCTGGGGAGACTCCCTAGGACTTCATTGCTTTTTGATATGCATTGAAGGACTTCCGGACGATTGAAATCTCACTCAATAGGTTGTGTGCCATAGCAGAAAAGGCTCATCTCCTGGTCCTGCTAATTGTAACCCCTTAGAAGACAAGACCCATAGCATCCCTCTTTTCCCCCGACCTAATGGGATGGGAGGATATAATTGGGAGGTAGCCCCTCAAAATTTTGGAGGAGCCACAAATTTTGGGAGATATGGAATAGAAAAATATGAAATAGTTCGAGTTTAAATAAAGCCCAGTGTAGATAAAGAACTTATAGAAAATAGTTAAAATAGAAAATAGTTTTATCATTAAAATTAATTTCTGGTTGAGTTTAAGGTACCAATAAAGAGAGCATTTGTAGTTCAGGGTTGAAATGATGGGTCTCTGAGCTTGCTTGTTTTCTTGCAGATGTTTCACTACCCAAACTAGGTAACATCATCAGTGCTAGTAAAGAGTGCAGTTTGCTGTCAGTTTATATTCTAAGTGGCTTGCTTGTTAGTGTCGGTGGGGGTGGTCTTAGAGAGTCTTTGGTTGGGCTGTTTACTGTTGGCTTCTTTGGCAGTTTCTTGATTGGGGTATTTATTGTTTACTTGAGTTTTGGTCTGATATTAACCTTGGAGTTAATAACCTATACTGATCTGGGTGCTGATTGCTGGTGGAGATGTGCTTGGGTCTTTTTGTTCCTTTTTGGGCTGGGTGATCATTTCTTTTGCATAGTCTATAGATGTTGTTTATGTCTGTGTCTATTGATGGCTGATTTGTCAGAGTGGCAGGCTTTTTCCTGGCATTTTTGGACTTGGCTTGGTCTAGGATGATCACATTTTTTCAGTTGAAACTATGGTTAAATCTGTCTATATGTTGTGAAATTTTTTTTTAGAAAAATTATCATGTCTTCTGAACTGCTAGTTGCTTTCATGGATGTGTTCTGCCAGTCTTCTGCCTGTTTGTCTTACATAGTGATTGTTGCAGTCCTTACATTGTATGTTGTAGGTCACTCCTGTTTTTTTTTCTTCTGGGGTTGTTGGATGTTTTGGTCTGCTTAGGATGTTTTGAAGGGCTTTTAGTTGGCTTGTGTGCTATGCTGATTCCACGTGGTTGTAGTCTGTGGTGGTTTCTGAAATATTCTTGATGTATGGTAGTGTAATTCTTTTTAGGGTTTGTGTTGGTTTTGTTGTATTGGGTTGAGTGGTGAGGGACTTTTTGACAAAGTTGCATGGATATCCATTTTGTTGGAATATGTTGTATAGATGATCTATTTCATTTTTCCAGGTTGCTGCAGGATGTTTGGGAGGTTGGATTGTTGCTTTGGTAGTGGAGCACCTGGTTAGTATGGGTGGTATTGTGTCGTGAAGGGAAAAGACGAGACTTGAGGAACTCTAACCGTAACGTTTATTTAACAGAGGAACACAACTGACAGGAGGCAGCTTCTGTCTTACAGCTCTCTATTTATACCCCCTGAACAACAAGCATCCACCAATCACAGTGCCTGTATTTCCCGCTCCTTTGGGAGCCTCCTAGTGGTGCTCTCGGACATTTATTTATTTATTTATTTATTTATGGTTTCTTATATGCCGCCCCACTCCCGAGGGACTCAGGGCGGCTTACAACACAAGAATAAAATACAAGAAAACCAATAAATTCAATTTAAAATCAAAATACAAAAATTAAAAATTACAAATATAAAAACACCATTCAACCGCCAGACATACCCAGGGGAGAGTGCAGATGGAATTAGGCTCTCCCCCCTGCCTGCAGGAAGAGCCATGTCTTAACGGCTTTTCGGAAGGCCAGCAGGGTGGGGATGGTTCGGGTCTCTGGAGGGAGTTGGTTCCAGAGCGCGGGGCCGGCCACAGAGAAGGCTCTCCCCCTAGGACCCGCCAGCCGACATTGCTTGGCTGACAGGAGCTGGAGGAGGCCAACTCTGTGGGCCCTAACCGGTCGGAGGGAAGTATGAGGCAGAATGCGGTCCCGGAGATAACCTGGTCCTAAGCCATGAAGGGCTTTAAAGATGATGATCAACACCTTGAATTGGACCCGGAGACTAATGGGCAACCAATGCAGCTGGGGGAGTATAGGTGTCACGTGGGTGTACCTTGGCACACCCACCACAGCACGCGCAGCCGCATTTTGTACCAACTGGAGTCTCCGGATACTCTTCAAGGGTAGCCCCATGTAGAGCGCGTTGCAGTAGTCCAAACGGGAGGTGACAAGGGCATGAGTGACCGTGAGTAGAGCCTCCTTCTCCAAGTATGGCCGCAACTGGTGCACCAGGCGAACCTGTGCAAAGGCCCCCCTAGCCACAGCAGTAAGATGGTGTTCCAATTTTAGCTGTGGATCTAGGAGGACCCCCAAGTTGCGGACCTGATCTGAGGGAGTCAATTTCTCTCCCTCGAGAACCAAGGAGGGATAGTTGTCACAATCCTTAGGAGGCAATATCCAAAGCCACTCAGTCTTGTCGGGGTTGAGTCTGAGTCTGTTCCTCCCCATCCAGATTCTAATGTCGTCCAGGCATCGGCACATTACATCAGCTGCCACACTGAAGTCAGACGGGGTGGTGATGTACAGCTGGGTGTCATCAGCGTACTGATGGAAACACACCCCATGTCTGCGGATGATCTCCCCCAGCGGTTTCATGTAAATGTTAAACAGGATGGGCGAGAGAACCGATCCCTGAGGCACCCCACATAACAGGGGCCTAGGGGTGGATCTCTGCCCTCCTGCCAACACCGACTGCATCCTATCGGCGAGATAAGAGGAGAACCACCGTAAAACGGTGCCTCCCACTCCCAACTCGCCGAGATGATGCAGAAGGATACCATGGTCGATGGTATCGAAAGCCGCTGAGAGGTCAAGTAGCACCAGGATGGAGGAATTTCCCCCCTAATTACACCCCTTCCCCCTAAGTTGGAGCATGAGTAATCCGCTAGGTACGCCGGACGCCTTCTAATACGACTAGACCTTCTCAGCTCTCTTAGGACTCCGGTAGGGCAACCCTCCGGCCCCCCGCTGACAGGTGGCTGGTCCAGATCCATCGCTGGGGCTAGTGTGTGCTCCCCGTCGTTCCCAGTATCAGAATCAGGTAAGTTTGCGGCATGGGACTGACTCCCTGGTTGCGGTACAGACTCTTTGGCATGACTCCCTTCCTCCTCAGGTGGGTCATTGTCAGTGACAGGTAAGGGGCTGGAGTCAGCCAATTCCCCCCAACGGGACCGAATTTGGTCGAGGTGGCGGTGCCACTCCTGGCCATTCTCTAACAAGATTCTATATGAGCAGGGCCCGCAAATAGCCATGACCACCCCGGGGACCCATAGAGAACTACCTGTGTAATTACGGGCATACACTGGGCTCCCAATCTGGAATGAACGACCTGGTCGGGCCGAATCGAGAGGTTTTTCCGTTGAGTATTGGGGATGCAGGCGGTCAAGTGTGGTTCGTAGCCGCCTGCCCATGAGCAATTCTGCGGGCGTCTTATTGGTGGCTACACACGGGGTGGTGTGCTGTGTGAGGAGCAATTCTGCTATTTTCGTTTGCCAATCCCCTGGGCCTAACTTTGTGAGGGTCTCCTTTGTTGTGCGGACCATGCTTTCGGCCATCCCGTTTCCCGCTGGGTGCCATGGCGCAATCAACCCATGTCTGATTCCTAAACCCGCCAGATAACCCTCAAACCTTGTGGATGTTAATTGAGGACCATTATCCGAGATTAATACATCTGGATAACCATGCGTCGCAAATAACGACTCCAAACATCTAATTAATGCATCTGAGGTGGTGGTGGACATTAAACGGACCTCCAGCCATTTGGAGAATGCATCAACTACCACTAAGAACATTTGGCCCCTAACCGGGCCTGCAAAATCCACGTGAATACTTGACCACGGGCTAGCAGGAGTTTCCCACTTCTGCGGGGTGGCCTTTGGTGGGGCTGCACGGTTTTCCTGGCAAGGGGAGCAAATGGATACTCGGTGTTCTATGTCCCTGTCAAGCCCCGGCCACCAGACATATCCCCTGGCCAAAGCCTTCATACGGACGATGCCGGGGTGACCCCGATGCAAAAGATCCAGGGTCTGTCTCCTAAATTGTTGTGGAATTATCACCCGCTCCCCCCACAATAAACATCCCCGCATCACAGAAAGTTCAAACCGGCGCGCTATGAATGGTGCAAACTCGACAGCCACTGTGTCCACAGGCCACCCCCTCAAAACCCAAGTCATGACTTTAGACAAAAGATGATCACGTGCCGTGGCCAGGGCGATGTCAGCAGCGGAGATCTGTAGGTTGATGTTGCTGATGTGCAGTACTGTTGATGCTGGGGCTGGATCTTCAAGTAAGATAGGTAGGGGGCAGCGACTGAGGGCATCGGCGTGGGAGATGTGGCGTCCAGGTCGGTAGATCAACCTGTAGTCATAGTTGGCGAGGAACACGGTCCATCGAGTCATTCTAGGCGAAAGAATCTGAGGAGTAGGATGGTTGCCAGCTAATAACCCCAGGAGTGGCTGATGGTCAGTTACGAGATCAAAGGTACGGCCATAAATGTAATGATGGAATCTGCGCACCCCCGCTATCAGCGCTAAAGCTTCTTTATCAATCTGGCCGTAATTACGCTCAGGGCCAGCTAGGGTGCGGGAAAAAAAAGCAATGGGGGCCTCCTCCCCATTAGGTAAGCGATGGCTAAGTACAGCCCCCACCCCGTAGGGAGATGCATCGCATGCAAGGACTAGCGGTAAGTTGGTACTGTATTGTGCTAAAACTGTATTCGATGTGAGGAGACGCTTGACTGCAGTGAATGCCTGTGCCTCCCTGGACCCCCAATGCCACGGGGACCGGGCGTCCAGTAGTCTATGCAATGGTTCCGCTACAGTTGCTTTGTGTGGCAGGAAAATCGCGTAAAAATTTAAAAGGCCGAGGAATGCCTGCAGTTCCGTTCTAGATGTTGGAGCAGGGGCTTCCACTATAGCTTTGATTTTATTAGCTGTGGGGTGGATCCCCTTAGAATCAACTAAGAACCCTAGAAACTCAACACTGTGTGTTGCAAAAACGCATTTGTTCTGTTTGACTCTCAAGCCAACTGACTGAAATTTGGACAGTACTGCTCGCACTCGCGACAGCAATTCAGATCGGGATGAAGCGGTGACCAAAACATCATCAAAGTATGGCACCGTCCCTGGAATTCCATGCAAAAGACGTTCCATGAGACTTTGGAAGATCCCAGGGGCGGTGCAAATACCGAATTGCAGGCGGCGGCAGCGGAAGGCGCCCCTGTGAGTAATGATGGTCTGAGCCTCTGCAGCTAAATTGTCCACAGGCAGTTGTTGGTACGCCTGTGACAAGTCTAACTTTGCAAAAATGTTTCCCCCCCCTAAGGAGTGAAGCAGATGGTGGACGATGGGTACCGGGTAAGCGTGGGACTGCAGAGCGCGGTTCACAGTGCACTTGTAGTCTGCACACAATCTAATAGACCCGTCAGGCTTGACCGGTGTGACGATAGGTGTTTCCCATCGCGCCTGATCTACAGGTTCTAATATTCCTTGCTGCAAAAGGCGGTCTATCTCGGCATCCACCTTGGGCAATAGCGCTAAGGGGACTCTCCTCGGCTTGAGGCGGATTGGGGCTACAAGTGGATCAAGGCTGAATGATACGGGGGTGCCCGTGTACTTTCCCAATTTGCCATCAAAAACCGTCGGGAACTCTGCGGCCATCATTGCTCCTACGTCCTCCCCCTTGACAGCATTAATGCCCTCCAATGTGAGGCCGAGGGCAGGGAACCAATCTAATCCCAAAAGGCTTGTGAGGGGACCATCCACTATAACAAGGGGTAATTTGCCTGAAAATGTTTTAAATTGAACGGGGAACTTTCCCTTGCCTATTATAGGAATGGTAGACCCCTGGTAGTCTCTAAGGAATAGTGGGCAGGGCTCAAGGCGCTTCTTTGATGCTCTCGGGAAAATGCGCTTTAACGTGCTCCACGACACGATGGACAGAGCGGAACCTGTGTCCACTTCCATAGGGCATGGCTTATTGCCGAGCAATACAGTTACAGTAAATTTCTCACTTGGGGACAGCTGGTTTTGTTTGATGATGCTAGAGCTGATGTCGGTTGAGCGATAGATTGCGTAGCAGCCCCCTCTTCTCGCTTGGGGCCCCCATGGCTGTCTTTGTTGTTTGGCTGGTGCTGTCTCTCGATATGTAGGAGTCGTTGGGGGCCTTCCGGAACGGCAAACCCTCGCGAGGTGACCCCTGCGGCCACATCGTCGGCAAATTGCGTCTTGAAATTTACATTGGGCTCTTAGGTGATCCCCCCCGCAACCCCTGCAAGGTGAACGGGATGGGGGGGCGATTCCTCGGACTAGCATCCTTCTGGTTCTCAGCTATGCGGCATACTTCATCGTCAATGGCTAAAGCCCGCTCAAGGTCTTCAGGTAGGCTTCCTATAGCGTTAGTAGCCGAGGTGTGTGTGGCAGGTGCGGTAGCGCCTGTGTCATCCATTTCAGCGAGGGACTGGTTTGACATCTCCTCAGCGAGGGCAACTGAGAACGTGAGCCCATGCATGGCAAGGAGACGTCTCTTCAGTCGGCTGTCACGCACCCCAAAAACAAGCCTGTCTAGGAGGTAATCCTCCAAATTCTGGAACTCGCAATAGAGAGAGGCTCTACGGAGTGCAGCCACAAACTGATTCACTGTTTCCCCCTCCTTCTGATTCCTGTGATAAAAGGCATAACGCCTTGCACATCTTGATGGAGGGGGGGCATAGTGGTCCTTCAGCTTCTCCATGAACTCCTCCCATGGAATGCTATGAATGGAGCGTGGGGCGAACAGGGCTTGGGCTGTTTCAAACATTTCTGTCCCGCAAAATCCCAAAAAGTAAGCCCTTTTTCTATCTCCAGACAGCCCTGTGAATTCATTAGCAATGAGGAAACATTCGAATCGGGCTACATAGGATGCCCATGTCTCCCTAGGCGGATTAAATGGGGCAAACGTATGCTGCGTGGCCATTCTTCCTGTGGTGATTATTAAGTCTTTTACTGACAGGCACTCGCCTCACCTTCAGTCCGCTGCAGCCTTTCCTGAGTGGAGTGGTGTTCTACCTTCCTTGTCGCCAGTATTGTGTCATGAAGGGAAAAGACGAGACTTGAGGAACTCTAACCGTAACGTTTATTTAACAGAGGAACACAACTGACAGGAGGCAGCTTCTGTCTTACAGCTCTCTATTTATACCCCCTGAACAACAAGCATCCACCAATCACAGTGCCTGTATTTCCCGCTCCTTTGGGAGCCTCCTAGTGGTGCTCTCGGACATTACAGGTGGTTTTTCTATAGACTTGCATTTCTAGTTTGCCATTGTGGTCTCTGCTGATCAGGATGTCCAGGAAGGTAGCAAGTTGTTGTTTTCATCTTCTCTAATAAACTGGATTCTTTTAAAAATGTTATTGATGGTTCTTTGGGTGTTCTCTTATTGGTCCTTTTTTATTATGGTGAAGACGTCATCTACATATCTGATCCATACTTTTGGTTGTATTTGTGGAAATGCTATGATTTCTATATGTTGCATGATGACCTCCACTATAAGTCCTGAAAATGGTGATCCCATAGGTGTCCCTTTAATTTGTTGGTAAATTTGTCCATCAAATTGGAAGTATGTAGTTAATCCAGGGTGTTTCGATCTTCATGTATTCAGTTAAGTCAGGTGTGCTGTGGATCAATGTGGTCATGGATTCTGGATCTATACATGTGAACAAGGCTGTGACATCAAATGAGGACCATGATTTCGTCCTCATCTATAGTCACATCGCTGACTGTTTGAAGACAATGTAGTGGAGAGTTAATGGAGTCTTTGCTTCCTCTTCTGAGGTGCCCAAGCTTTTTTGTTAATTCTTTTGCAATGTTGTATGTAGGGGTCCCTGGTAATGATGCAATTGGATGGAGGCGTATGCCAGGTTTGTGTATTTTAGGGCAACTGTAGAAATGTGGGAGGATGGGTCCACTGCTTCTCATCCACCACTGTTCCTCTTTTGTAACTTGACCTTTCTTAGTGAGGTCACTGAGGGTTCTCTTGATCTGGTTGTCTAGTTTTTGTATTCTGTTAGCGTTGACTGGGAGGTAGGTTTCTTTGTCCCCTAGTATTTCTTTTGCTTTTTGTAGTTATTGTGCTCTGTCAATAATAATCATGATTCAGCCTTTGTCTGCAGGTAGGATGATGATGGTCTGGTTGTTTTTTATGTTTCTGAGGGCTGCTTTGTCTTCTGTTGTAAGTCGATTCTGTTCTTGTTTTCTTCTGATTTGTGGAATGATGCTTTGTCTAATGTTTTAGACTTCTGTGGTGAGTTTAGTGGTTTTAAATGCCCCTTCTATGGCTGAAAAAATTCTAGGTGGTTGGCATCACCTGTTTTAAAGTTGTTCTTTTTGTAGGATCCTGTGTTCTGCAGTGGATAGTGGGCCACTGGACATGTTGATCACCCAGTCCGGCTCTGATGTTTTTTTGGTTCTGGAATTGAGTTTAAGGAGTTTGCTTTGCAATTTGGTTTTTCTTTTCCCAGCATGTCTATGGGATGTATTCATAATGGTAGTGGCCAATCTCTCCATGTACTCCACTGTGATAGTCTGATCCAACTATTCTTTGAGGTTTGCTATAGTGTGCAGATATTTGTTTAATCTGAGGTGAAATTAGCACCCAGATCAGAATAGATTAACTCCAAGAATAACATCAGTCCAACAATCAAGTAAATGATATTCCAATCAAGAAACTGCCAAAGAAGCCAACAGCAAACAGCTTAATCAAAGATCTCTAAGACCACCCCCACCAAAACTGAGAGGCAAGCCACTAGGATATAAACTGACACTCCTTACTAACACTGATGATGTTACCTAGTTTGGGTAATGAAACATCTGCAAGAAAACAAGCAAATTCAGAGAACACTAAGGACCCCGGAATTGAAGGTGTTTATAATGTACTGTTCCTTTCTATTTGGAAGTTTCCCTTTTGTAAAATAAAAGGCAGATATTAAAATCCTTTCATATATTTCTTGGGAAAAAGAAGTCAGTTTCAAACTGCTTTGTGAGGGCTTGGGTCTATGTAAGAACCCCAGATATAGTAATTAATCCCAAGACTTAAATATTTTTTGCCTACTTATATATTTGTTTTAATGGCCATCCTAGCTAGGCCAAAACAAGTAGATTCCAAGAACTGGATAACTGTTCAGACATGATCTTGAAAATATTCAACATCAAATTCTTAAGGGAGGAATTCGATAAGAATTTTTGCCCTAATTTTGTGATTTTAGGAATTTGGGTAGAAAGTAAGCTTCTACTTTAATAACAGAACAAACTATCAATCAAGTACCAAGTTGTGCTGAATTATAAATAACAACTTTAGGCTATCACATTCCAAATAGACTTTCCAAAGAAGAGAAAAAATGTGATGGAGAGAGATTAAAAATTCTTTACAGCCTATTGGTTAATCTTCCTTCCTTCCTTCACAATGAAAAAAATCTAACTTTACTGTTAGATATGGTTGCTAAAAGCACCTTTGAGAATGTTCCAAGATGTCATTCATCCCTATTATTCTGCCTGTACCAAATAATATTTTATTTCCTCATGGCCTCAGGGATACAGTGATTCAGTTTGTTTCTGTACCTTCCTTCTTGATTCACAGTTATATTTGGTTTCTCTGTTGTACCAGATTTTCAGTCAACTTGCTGACAGCACTTCTAAGCTTCAGGATTGTATGTATGATTTACTTGACTTATCATTTTCAAGGCCATTGTTGAACACAAGTTTGATTTTAAGTAGGTGGTAGTTAGTTTAAAGCAAAGGCACAGATTGAAAAAGTACCAACATTTCTAGTTTGCTAAATATTTAACCCTGAACAATTTACAGCCTTTACTCTCTTACTGGGAAGGAAGCCACACTAAACACAATAAAGCTTACATTTAAGTAGACAAATATAGAACTATGGTGCAATTCTATGGAATAATGGAATAACAGAGTTGGAAGGGATCTTGGAGGTCTTCTAGTCCAACCCACTGCACAAGCAGGAAACCCTCTTGTCACTGATGCACACAAGCAGATTTATCCCCTAGGATAGATTTAAATGCAGATTAATTTGCCCTCCACATTCCATTTCCATTGTTGTTTATAGTGTCCTGTCTTTTTGATGGAGAAAAGAGGGGCATCACTGACTAAATAAGGCAAGGTGATAGAGACAAAAATGGAAGACAGAGACTTCAAAGAGTGGGAGAAAAAAGCAATACATTTTAAAGATATCCCCCCCCCTTTTTTTTTTCAAACAGAAAACAATGCAGAGTATATATTGCAAAGGTTTAAATAGGACAGGCTGAATGATTTTGGTTTACAATCTATTGGTCTTTTCAATCAACGGGATGGATTCAAAGTTTGTCAAAGTTGTGCCACTAAAAATCAATGGGATCTGTTAAATTTAGTTCTGTTTATTTCAAGGGGACAAATCTATTTCAAGGTCTATCCTAAACACAGTCAAGTCTGCAAATAGGCAGCTTTAGTGACTGGTGTGGTAGCTTCCTAGAGACCTTTGTGTGGCATGGGTATAGGTCACAAAGGTGGAGGAACAGGTGCCCTTTGATAGGAGGATAAGGGAGGCAGGTCATCTCCTTGGGAATTCTAATGGCTTTATGACTTCATCCCTGCAGGCTAAAGTGTCAGTTACTGTCAGTTATCAGTTATCAGAGCAAAGACGCCTTCCTAGAGACAAGTTGCTCTTCAATAGGGCTCCTGGACTCTGTGGAAGCTTCCTTCCTTTTACAGAAAACTCTCAGAGGGGTAAGTGAGGGTGAGAGTTTGGGTTAGGTTTAGAGTGGGGTGAGGGATTAGGAGGTTAGGAGAAGGGGGTGGTGAAAGGAGGAGAGGGAGGGACAGGCTGAGAGTGAGAATGAGGTTGAGAGTCAGGGTCAAGATCCGGGGGAGAGGACTAGGAGGATAATTGGTATGGGGAATGGGAGGAAGAACAGGTAAAAAGGGAGGGGGAGGGAGGGGAGGGGAGGGGGAAAGGAAGATAAGGAAGGAGTGGGGGACAAAAAGGTGGAGTAGGATGGATGGGAGAGGGCAGTGGTGAAATTCAAAAATTTTACTACCGGTTCTGTGGGCGTGGCTTGGTGGGCGTGGTGCGGCTTGGTGGGGGAAGGATTCTGCAAAATCTCCATTCCCACCCCACTCCAGAGGAAAGATACTGCAAAATTTCCATTCCTACCCCACTCCAGGGGAAGGATACTGCAAAATCTCCATTCCTACCCCACTCCAGGGGAAGGATACTGCAAAATCTCCATTCCTACCCCACTCCAGGGGAAGGATACTGCAAAATCTCCATTCCCACCCCACTCTGGGGCCAGCTATGGTATTTGCCGGTTCTCCAAACTACTCAAATTTTCCACTACCGGTTCTCCGAACTACTTAAAATTTCCGCTACCGGTTCTCCAGAACCTGTCAGAACCTCCTGGATTTCACCCTTGGGAGAGGGGAAAGGAAGAGGGGAATGGGATAAAATAGGGCGGGGAGAGGGATAACGAAGTGGAAGGGGATAAAGGTGGAATGGGCCAGTAGGAGACGGGAGGGAGAGGGACAGGACAGGCAGAGAAGGGAGGGTAGACACAAATAGGAAGGCAGGAATTTGAATGCCTTTATGACTTCATCCAGGCAGGTTATTATCAGAGCTAAGGGAGAGGGAGGGAGGGGGAGGGAGAGGGTTGGGAAGGACAGGGGAAGAGGTGAGAGGGGGAGGAGGAAAGGAAAGAGGAAGTGGTGGGGGATGAAGAGTAATGGACTGGGGTGGAGTAGCAAGTGGAGTGGAGGCAGAAGGGATGTGGGGGACAGGGAGGGGGAATTCTAATGACTTTAAGACTTCATCCATGCAGGTTATTATCTGAGGTAAGGGGGAGGAAGAGAGAGGGAGGGTGAGGAGAATGGGGAAGAGAGAGGCAGAGGCAGGAAGTTCGGGGGGGATAGGTAGGAGGAAGGGGACAGGAGGGGGACAAAGAGGTAGAGTGGGCCAGGGAAAAGAGACAAGGGAAGAGGAGGGAGGGGGAGAAGGGCAGGGAGATGGGACAGGGTTGGACAAGAAGGGTGAGTAGGAACACATGGGGGGATTTTAATGTTTTCATAACTTTATGCATGCAGGTTACTAGAGGTAAGGGAGAGGAAGAGAGAAGGAAGGTGAGGGAAATGGAGAGGAGAGAGGCAGAGGCAGGAGGAGTAAGGGGAAAGGTAGGCAGAAGGGGAGGGGGACAAATAGTTGAGTGGCACAGAGAGGAGGAGTGAGGCAGTTGTGAGGAAGGGGGAGGGAAGAGGGGAGAAGGATTGAGGAAGGACAAGATCAATGGAACCCCATTGCAGATGTCCCTGATGTGTGAAGTCAAATACTTTTGTGTAAGCATTGAACAAACTTGGTGCACAAGTGATTTCATAATTCATCATGATTTTCTTCACTTACATATTGCTGAATAGTTTTCCACCTATTTTAATAAAGTTACATTATCCATATATAGGGTACTTCCTAAAGTATAATATGTCAGTAGTTTACAATGTAGGGGGGAGGGAAATGACATAGGCAGTTTCCAAATTATGGTGCATAGCAGTGGTGGGATTCAGCTGGTTCTCTCCGGATCGTTCAAACTGGTAGCGGCGACTGTAGGAGGCTCCGCCCACCTGCCTGGATGTAACGTGTGAGCACTGCGCATGTGCATAAGGTCATGCATGTGTGCATAAGGTCGTGTGTGTGCGCATAAGGTTGTGCGCATGCGCATAAAGCTGTGCGCATTTGCATAAGGCCATGCGCATTCGCATAAGGTTGTGCGCATGCGCAGATGATGCACGTGCGAGCGAAGTGAGCTTGCTCACACGCGTGTTAACATTTGTGAACCGATAGGGAAGGGAAGTGAATCCCACCTCTGGTGCATAGACTGAGTTGATCCTTCCCCTTGTAAGCAACTCCATTGCTGCAGGATTACCATCACTCTGTCTCTGTCTCTGTCTCTGTCTTTATCATCTCTCTTGAATCTCTATCTCTATCATCTCCATCTCTACCTCTACCTCTACCTCTATCATCAATCCAAATCTATAAAATCACAAATCCACCAGAAGCAACTTTTGGCAACAAACATAATAAAAGCACAGTACACTAAAAAGACACCTTAAAACAATAAACAACATTAAGACCCTGATAAACTTCACATTCATCTATGTTAAGGAGAATAAATCTCCATAGAGGCGATGTTGATCTTTCTCTCAGAACTCAGACATTTAGAAATAAAGCCGAAGGTAAAAGTCTAATAAAAATATTTATTTCGGTACAAAAACAATAAATTCTGAATAATTACATTCTTGTTAATTAAATGCGACCACTCCCGGTCAGAGTCAAACCACAAGAGAGCAATGGAGAATCAGGAATGCACACATGCGCATAAGGTCACATCACATGTCCTGCTTGTATTGGAATGTACCATAATATTAGGATAGGGGTGCATCACCCTGCATAGACATACAACTGACAATATTCACTACGTGACACCATCACATGCCAACTCCATCAACATTCTGGTCCCAGTGTCGGGGGGGGGGACAAAATCTTAACTGCTGACTTTACAATCTGATATCTTCCTGTTGCAATCTCAAGATTTTTGTAAGATGGGGAACTTCAATTTCAAGCAGCAAGTATCACTAGAGGAGTTGCTGCATTCTGCTGATTTTTATTTTCTGAGGCCTTCTATACAAACTATTGAAAAGGCAATTGGATTGCCTAACTCTTGTTCATTATTATTTTTTTCACAGCCATTAATGGTAAAAGGATTCACTATATGTTATAGAATTCAGGTGGTGCATTGTCCCTGCCAAAACATCTTAATGGACTATTTCATGGCTCGTATGGAAATATCCTCCAAATAATGCCTGTTGTGATATAAATCAATTATACTTCTGCAGTATATTTCAAGTCAAAAGCAAACATTGCTGAGTCTGCAAACAAGGAATGTGAGGAATGCTACTGGCTTTAATGAGAGAAGAACTTAAATGGCTTCAGGAGATGACTAAAAATGTAGCCCCTAGAGCATTAACCAATGCTGAGCAATTAGGACTGTTTTCTGTTTATCAGCATTAAGACTACATTCTGTCAGCTTGTAAATATGTGCAGATCAGCTGGTTTCTCACAGATATCTCTAATAGGAACTGCTGGTAAGTGGCACTTACCATCAAAACTATCCTGTTGCATTTTGGTTTGCTGTTTCAAAACCAAAATTTCCCCATTATGAAACAAAAAAGGACTATCGCTACATACTGTAGTCCTTAATTCATTGGCCCTACTGGCTCAAGTGCTGGATAAGCCTACTAGAGAATTTGAGCCAGGGGTGGGTTCCTCCCGGTTCGGACCGGATCGCCCGAACAGGTAGCGACCCGCTGGTGATGTCACTGAACTGGATCAGCCGGTCGGTGGACACCGCCATCTTTTTTTAAAAAAAAATTGCGAATTTTTTTTACTGTTTTGAACGTTTTTCCTGTTCTGCTGCTTGTAAACGGCCCCTCCCGCCCGCCCCTGGGTTTATACTGACCTTTATTCCTTCGCCCAAAGCACAGCTGATCAGCTCCTCAGCTGTGTTTCGGGCTGATTTCAGCTACTGAGCATGCGCGAAAGCCAAATTGCACGAGGGGACGTGCATGCAAAACATCGCAATGTGAAGGTAAGTGGAACCCAGCCCTGATTTGAGCCCTATCTTAGATCATTCTTCTCAGTCTTTAGAGCACTTAAATGAAAAGGGGAGGAGGGAGTGTTATGTACATCATTATGAACTCCTAGGACAGGAGTGTCAAACTCAAGGCCGAGGGGGCCAGCTCCGGCCTGCGGGGTGCTTAGATCTGGTCCATGGGGCCGCCCTGGAAACAGTGAAGGACTGGCCCACAGTGCCTCTGCCAGTGAAAATGGAGCTCGGGAGGGCCACAGGAGGGTTGCAGGAGGCCATCACAGCCAGAAACGGAGCTCGCAAGGGCCGCATGCAGTCCTCCTGAGCTCCATTTTCGCTGGAAGAGGGTTGCAGGAGGCCATCGCAGCCGGAAATGGCCCATTTTCATTGGCAGAGCACTCGGACCACCACAGGAGCTGACACGAGTAATGTTGAGTTGGTCATGCCTATCCCAGCCCCCCAAGGTCAAAACCAACCCTGATGCAGCCCTCAATGAAATCAACTTTGACACCCCTGTCGTAGGTGAAGGATAGGATAAAAATCTACCCTACCCTCCAAAATACCCCACAAACAGCAAACAAACAAAGCATACTACAGTAAACATTTAAGTAAACAACTCACTGAAAGCTCACTATTGTTTATATTCTTTTTTTTCTTTTCCCCAAAAAGTATTTTTATTAAACTTAGAACGCATACATATGTACATATCAGTAGTGGGTTCTAAAACCCTTTACTACTGGTTTGTGCGTGTGCTTGCACACGCGACACTTCTGCACATGCGCAGAAGTGTTCTGGGCAGGTGGGCAGAACCTCCCGCCGCCGGCGCTACTGGTTCTTAGAACTGGTCCGAACCGGGAGCAACCCACCGCTGCTACATATCCACCAATTTCTTGCTTGCTGGGACTTTTGTCATGTTTCTGCACTTGTTTTCCTATTTCACAATATTTAATGAGGTGAATTTTGATTATTTTTCTACCGGTATTTTCAGAAAGTGTTTGCTTTTTGTTTGAAATATTTCTAGACTGCAAAAGCCGGCTTACTTAATAAAGTCACAGAGTAATTATTTGGCTTCAATGCACAAATCTTTAAAAGCTTTCTGAAAAATGAAACTCACTAATCTCCTAATCATCCTTATGTTTTCCACATGCTTTCTTTTGTTCTAGCCTCAAAACCATATAATCTAAGTTGCACATCTTATGATTTATAATATGTCCTGTCAATCATCTATTATAATCAGCTGGATGCTTTTGGCAGAGATAGCTAATAGTTTTGGGGCTCAAGCTGTTCCATCCTATAAAAGTAGGCATTTTGAAGGTTTAGATAGATTCCTTCATCACAGTTGAAGTTTATCTCTGTAAGGTTGTTATTTAAACATCTGCTAGTATTCATATCATTAATTGTTCATTGGTTTAGGGTCATGTAATTCTAAAATGTTTTAATAGTTACAGGAAATATTTTGATGCATTTTATTTATTTATAAAATGTATTGGCCGCCCATCTTATCATAGGATAATTCTGGGTGGCTTATAGTTACATCTAAGCCAGGGGCGGGTCCCTAATTTTTTTACTACCACTCGGTGGGCGTGGCTTATTTTGTGGGTGTGGCTTGCCAGCCATGTGACCGGGTGGGTGTGGGCCTCAGGAGCTTGGCAGTGGCCGGAGAAGCAGGGGGGCATTGCCCACCCGCAACGCAGCCCCCCGCAGAGGGAGCAGCAAGACCGTGGCAGCGGTTCTTCTAGGAGGCTCCATCTGGCCTGAATGTTTCTCCCCATTCGATGATCCTAGGCTCCTGCCACCCGTTCCCCCTCCCCTCAGCAGCTCGAGAAGCCTCGAATGTGCGAAAATGCCTGGGATCATCACCGTGCGTTCGTGGCTTCTCGGACTGCTGAAGGGAGGGGAATGGAGATAGCTCCTGCCGCCCGTTCTTTCAGCATCTCACGCGCTCCCTCAGCCATCCTCCCCTGCTTGGACTCACTGTGGGGTAGGAAGGCAGCGCATGCGCAGTGCCAGAAGCTCAACCTCTGGGTATGCGCAGAAGAAAATTGTAAAAAAAAAATAAAAAAACATTTTTTAAAAAAATGGCAGCGCCCAGGCACCGGCAACCGACCGCACCGGTACTGTGACATCACCAGTGGGCCGCTACCGGTGCTATAGAGTGGACCGCACCAGTAGGAACCCACCACTGGTTTAGGGTCATGTAATTCTAAAATGTTTTAATAGTTACAGGAAATATTTTGATGCATTTTATTTATTTATAAAATGTATTGGCCGCCCATCTTATCATAGGGTAACTCTGGGTGGCTTACAGTTACATCTAAGCTAAAACATAAAAAGTTAAAAACAAACATTTAAACCAAAGGTGCATGGGAAAGGCGGGGGGAATGGGGGGGAGGTGGAATCTATTATTAATCAATCACTTGCATTGTGCTGTTCCACCACTGGGCCCCCAAACTGACTGTCAAAACCATGTCTTTAGGCCTTTACAAAAAGATAGGAGGGTTGGAGCCAACCTCATATCAGGGGGCAAGATGTTCCAGAGGGCAGAAGCAAGAGCAGAGAAGGCCCTCCTCCTGGACTCCGCCAGCCAGAATAATTGGGCTGATGGGACCCACAGCACACCTTCTCTGCCAGCATGAATGTTATGGACCAATCCCAGTGGGATGAGATGGTCCCTCAAATAACCTGGACCCATGCTATGAAGGACTTTAAAGGTGGTCATCAACACCTTGATTTGCACCTGGAAGGTGACTGGTAACAATGCAGCTCATGGAGTAGTAGTGCTACAGGTGCCATTGTTGGAGGCCCCAAAACCAGGGGTAAAATGCTATCAGTTCAGGCCGGTTTGCTCAAACCGGTAGTAAAAATGCTACCAGTTCACCCAAACCGATAGTAAAAAAATGCTTTAAAAAGTTTTTTTTTTAAAGGTTCCGATGATCAGCTGTGACAATCAGCTATGCTGTGCGATCATCGGAACCTTTCTTCCCCTTTTTTAAAGCATTTTTTTACTACCGGTTCTGGCAAATAGGTAGTAAAAAATGCTTTAAAAAGTTTAAAAAAGGTTCTGACGATCAGCTGTGACAATCAGCTGTGCCGCACGATCGTTGGAACCTCTTTTTTTTACTTTTTAAAAGCATTTTTACTACCTATTTGCCCAAACTGGTAGTAAAAAAATGCTTTAAAAAGTTTTTAAAAAGCTGATTGTCACAGCTGATCGTTGGAAGTTTTTTAAAACTTTTTTTTAGCATTTTTAACTACCAGTTAAAAATGCTTTATAAAGTTTTTAAAAGTTGGCCATGTCCACCCAGTCACATGACCCCCACCAAGCCGCGCCCACCAAGCCACGCCCACAGGACCAGTAGGGGAAATTTTTGAATTTCACCACTCTGCACCAGCTTCATGTACATATTTAAATGCTAACTCTTATCCAGAGAGCTTTAGATGCATGTGGACTAGAATGAACTCCTGAGTAAACATGCATAAATGTCTAGAAAAGGATTTGTGAGTCCCAAGTGAAAGAAGAAAAAACCCTATTGATCAGAATCCAGGGTGTGAACAGAATGAACATTTGATATTAAGTTCTATCATATGGTTTGAGAGCCAGTTGATATTAAGTTCTATCATACATTTTGAGAGCCAGTTAAGGCAGCAGACTAGAAAATGGGAGACCATGAGTTCAAATTTCGCCTTAGCCATTAAAATCAGATTTGACTTTGGGCAAATCATTCCCTCTAAGCCCAACTCACCACACAAAGTTGTTGTTGTGAGGAAAATAGGAGGAAGAAGATGTGAAAGGCCTTTGGTGCTTTCTGAGCTTGGTTGTTTTCTTGCAGACATTTCATTACCCAAACTAGGTAACATTACCAGTACTGATAGAGAATGCTCTCAATTTATATTCTAGTGGCTTGACCCATCAGTGTCGGTGGGAGTGATCTTGGTGGGTTTTTTGGTTGAACTGTTTACTATTGGCTTGTGTGGCAATTCTTTGATTGGGGTATTTTTCACTTCTTGATTTAATTTCAAACCGGAGCTACAAACATTCCCCTTTATCAAAGGAAGATGTGTTGAATATGATTTCCGCCTTAAGTTATTTGTAAAAATAATACAAATACAAACAAATAAACAAATAAACACATAAACACATAAACAAATAAACAAATAAACAAATAAACAAATAAGAAAGAAAAAGAAAGAAAGAAAGAAAGAAAGAAAGAAAGAAAGAAAGAAAGAAAGAAAGAAAGAAAGAAAGAAAGAAAGAAAGAAAGAAAGAAAGAAAGACGCATGTGTACTAATGTAAGAGGATATACTTCTCTTGCAGTGGACATTCATAGCCTGTAGGAGATAACCGGGCTGAACCTAAGGGAGGTATCAAACGCATCATCAGTCATGAGTCCCTTCATGCTCACAAGAGATCTAAGTCCAGCCCAGCCCACTTTGAACTCCTTTCTATTCTTAACCCCCGTTAATTTCCCCTAACCGTTAGTGGTTCACTCACTTGTGGAGAGCTTATGCTTACAATAAATCTTTATATGCAATAAAACTTTATACACTTGGAACTCCTGCTTTCCCTCATGCTGACATAGCCTTACTCGTCATTTGATCCTCCATTTAAAAAAAAAATCTAAAAGTTATTTCATTTCATTTCCACCCCAAATCCATAATAATCCTCTACATAATGAACAGCTCCTGGTCATGTAGACGTGTTATATCACGTATAGTCAATTTTTGGCAATCTGTCTTCACAACTTTGGGGACAATCAGTAAACAGTAGAGAGAGAACCTATCTCTTCCACATGGTTTTAAAATGCTCAAGGACGAATATCTTCTTTAGTACTATGGAAAATGGAAGACATATTTTGGAATAGTGGCAATTCTGTCTTCTTTTCAGATAGCATATTTGTTCATCTTCCTCCTATTCATTATTATGAACAAGCATGGAAGCGTCTGTGCAAATAAGTTTGGGGAATTTATATCTGCTCTCACAAGCATGACAAATAATCATGGATGATAAAAGTTGTTGCTGTTGCCATAACATATAGAGGACATTAGATTGCTTACTCTTAATATTTCTTATCTACCTACTCTTTATCTGGTCTGCTAGTTCAAGGTCTGCTAATTTCCACAGTCATTGAGAACTTTATCTGTGGGAACATTCAGATTTTTGATCTATCACTTGTAGGCTGAAATTATACAGTTAAGCAATTGAGATACCATATGATCCTGGCTGTTGTGCCTTTAATCTTCCAGGAGTGCTTGAAATCAACAGTGCCTAACCTATGTATAAATTAAAGAAGTGCAACATCCTGAATGATAATTTTGCTGTTCAAACATACACAATTTTCTATCCCAAGTATTAATACTGATTGGTTGAGGGGGGGGGGTTGTTGTTTTTAAACAACACTTATGATTAGCAAAGACTGTCCTTAACACTAAATCTAAAGCAGAGAATTCTGAAATATTGTGCCAATCTGAAACAGACTAGGTGAGTGGAAATAAAGAAATATTTGTTTTTCTTTTTTGTCTCCAACTCCCTCTGTGTATTTCAAACATTCTCTAGCACTGTGAGTTTCTCCAATGATTGATATACATTTTCCGCAGAATAAATAGCTTCTTGAAATGTGGGAAAGACTTTAGAAATCACATTCTATTTTAGCCTTAGCACCACCTGCTTAATGATTCCTTTTGGACTTTCCTGTGTTGTGATAACTTAATATCAAAAACAGTCCTACAGAGGGAGAGATCACAGAGAACCTTATCCCTGACCTTGAAGAGGTAAATCTAAAGAATCCAGCGGTTTCCTAAAACTTAAGAGATACCTGGAATAATATTGAAAAACAACCACATATGAATGAACATAGGTACCAAACTCATATTTAAGGCTATATCTTCATGACTGTAGCAAAAATCAATACTTCTCTTTGCTTATTACATCTATAGATTGTTGTTTTAGATTGTTATCCAGTATCCCTATTTAAGGTCTGTAAAATAAGGGCTAGAAGATCAGTTAATGTGTTACTGTAGTGAATTTGCAAAGAATCTATAGAATAAAATCACTCATGCTCTTCTGGGCATTGGCTGGAAGGTATGCCACAGATGTCTTGCAAGATGTCCTAGGAATAGTTTGAGCTTGTAAGTCCTGAGGTTTTGGGTATGGTCTTCTGCAACGTAAGCTCTGCCACCTGTACTTTGGATCCCTGCCACATCTGGGAGATGGCAGAAGACTGGGTATGGAAACTAGTTAAGGCAGAGGTGGCCAAACTATGGTTCTTTGAGGACCTGTGGAATTCAACTCCCAGAATTCCTGAGCTAGCCATGCTATGCAATTCTGGGAGTTGAAGTCCACAGGTCCTCAAAGAACCATAGTTTGGCCACCCCTGAGTTAAGGCATCATTATGAAAAGAGACAATGTCATTTTCTTTAAAGGAGGTGTGGCCCTCCTGATTTAATTCATTTGATTTCAACACCATCCAACTCAAGAGGTCAACTATGGCTGCTTTGTGGATGTTCACTTACACTTTTTCTTATATTTTGATCTTGGTATTGCTGAATACTATCCACATCTAATTAGCCATCTATCAGAGCTAATACTAATGCTAATAATTATTAAGTAATCCCACTATCTTAAAAATATAAGGACATTATGACAAAGATTGTTTGAGAGAGAGAAATGGATTTAATTACAAATATTTGAAGCACAGTACAATGCTAATACTAATATACTGTACATCGTACTACATAGTTCTAATGTAATATTGATATAACATAAACTGTGACCACCATTCCACCCCATTTAATAGTAAGAAATTTCAAAAAAGCTGATTTCAAGAAATGAAGAAATAATACATTCAGTAATTGTGTTACATTTATTAATGACAAAATGAAAGTTTCTAGAAAAGTCCAGAAAGAAAAATCTGGAGGTTGCTAAACATAATAAAAATCATTAATCTCTGGCTCCTTTACTGAACTGAATAATTCACAGGCTCAGAAGATTTACCAGAAGCAAACCAGAACTGTGTGGCTAAAATTGTTCTACAATGCCGGATATGGGCGTAAGGATCTTGCTACTCCCATCACAATTATGAAAGCAATGTTGCATTGCTCATTCCACTTCTATTGTATGTAGATGAGATATTATGACACATGTACAAAAGGAGTGGTCTTGAATTGTGACACAGCTATCAACATTTTGACACCATTTGTCCCCTGCAGGATATACAATAAACTCCAGAATGTATTTGGATCTGGTCACATCCTCTTTCCAGATTTGAAAGCTGCTGGTTTCTACACACTGGGTTCATATGCAAACACACAGATATAAACCGTATTTTGCTATGGTGTTCCCAAACAAAGGTACTTGTATCATAATTTCACTGAAGTGAAATTATAGTCATTCATCATGCCATATGCATACACAATCACAAAAATCACTTTTTGTGTATATAGATATGTTTTCTTTGAATGGAAAATGTGGTGATTCTTCTCTTCCTCTGCCTTGATATTGGTGGCAATATTTATTTGTTTATTTGTGAGATTTATATACCGCCTCACAGTGCAAGCACTCTCTAAGCGGTTTACACTAGTAAGCAATGTATATTTATATTGCCCCCAACAATCTGGGTCCTCATTTTACCTACCTCAGAAGGATGGAAGGCTGAGTCAACCTTGAGCCGGTAAGATTTGAACAGCTGACCTGCGGATCACAGTCAGCTAAAGTGGCCTGCAGTACTGCCTCTAACCATTGTGCCACCTTGGCTCAATAGCACAGTATCTGACTTAAGTGACTATTTTACCTCCAGCAAGCTGAATGCTCAAATAATCTAATGATAGTCAATACATGTTTTATATATTTTTCAAGTCCTAAACATTCCTTCAGGCATTTTCCTGTAAATGTTTGCCTCATGATTGAAGTTACACAGTAAACTCTAGCAAATGGTATTTATTTGTTTGTTTGTTTGTTTGTTTGTTTGTCAAACATGTACAAGATAGCAGGTATGAATATGAACATGGACATGAACGAAGGAAATGAATACAAATAAATGGGGACAGTAGGACAGGGACGGTAGGCACGCTGGTGTGCTTATGCACGCCCCCTTTATGGACCTCTTATGAATGGGGTGAGGTCCATGGTAGACAGTTTAAGGTTGAAGCTGTGAGGGTTCGAGGATGTCTCCTTATGAAATCACTTAAATATCTAGAGATGGCCCAGAACTCAAATACAGAGATGGCTCAGTGGGCCCACGATTCTGCAGAGTCATCTGCAAAAACGAAACCAGTAAACGCAATTTTATTCACACAATGAACTCCATCACCAAATCTGACACTAACTATAGTAAACTCCGATCCAGACCTGACCTATCCTTCCTGCAAAGAATCCGCTCCCGTGAACTTTGCCTTGAACTAAAAATGCGACAAGACAATGGTGAAACTGACCTATATATAGACTACCGTGCAGACTGCATCAAAACTAAATCTCCCAACCTACGTCCCAACATTCAACCTCCCACCATTCAAAACTAGGAATGCATGCCCCAAACTACCTCTCTACCTACAACTTCTACAACCACTAATGACCTTATCTACCTCGCTACTAACACTGACCAAACTTCCTCACTACCTGCCAATACTAACAACTCTACTATAGACCTTAATTACCCTAACCTTAACTACCTTAACCTCAACTACCTCACTTCTACTACTAACTTAACTACCCAACTACCTACCACTCCCTCTACCTCTCCAACCAATAAAGACCTTAAATGCAAGCTACTTAATGCAAGAAGTCTTGTAAATAAAATACCTGAATTCCTCCTATTAAATACGACCAATTTTGACATCATATTTGTCTGCAAAATGTGGCTAAAATCATCCCTCCCTGACTCAATTATTATAGAAAGAAACTATCATATTTTTCGATCTGATTGCGAACTCCGTAGAGGAGGCGGTGTTGCCATCTTTTACAAAAAGTCCTTAAATCTCAAAAACATCCAAGTAACACATGATCTTGCTCTTCCCGAGACTATCTTCTGTGAACTATCTTTAAACACCACATTACAATTTCTACTATGCTACAGAGCCCCAGACTATGACATTGAACATGCGAATAAGTTAACTTCACTCCTAACGTGGGCAGCCTCCAGCCCACACCCTCTCATCTTTCTTGGCGACCTAAATCTACCTCTTATCAAATGGTCCCTCAATGAATGTTCCACAGAACCTATACACTCAACCCTGTACAATGCTGTAACCAATCTGGGGCTGGATCAACTAGTATCCAACAACACTAGACTCAATAACTGCCTTGATCTCATCTTCTGTAACAGTTCAAACTCAATATATGGATTACAAACAAAAGAACCCTTCTCCAACAGTGATCACAGTATGATTGACTTCAATCTCAATATACACCCTTACAAAAATCAACAATATGACAAGATCCCCAGTTACAATTTCAAAAAAGCAAACTTTGATCTCATAAACACTGACCTCTCTTCTCTTGATTGGCAAACCCTATTCATGGACTGCAACACTGCTGAAGACCACTACAACATTTTCCTACGTCAAGTCCAAAGAGTCATAAAACTATATGTACCACTATTCATTCCCAAAAACAGGAAGAACAAACTACCCACAACAATAAGGAAGCTCCAAACAAACAAAAAATCTCTCTGGCGTAAAAACAAAAAGGGCTACATAACCAACTACAAAAGCCGATACAAAAACTTATGCAAACAAATAAAGACTGAATGCACAAATTATCATATCAATCAAGAAGAAAACCTCCTGTGCACAAATTCCAACCGAGCATTCTACAAGTTCGTAAGCAACAAACTCAAAGTGACGAGAACCATCCCACCCCTTAAAGGCCCCAACAATAAAGACTGTAATGATGATTCCGACAAAGCCAACCTCTTCAACACATTCTTCGGCTCAGTCTTTATAAACAGCAACAACTCATGTCCTATATTCCCTAGTCGAACCACTAACAATGACAATGATCTAATACAAACCGACTTTACAGAAGACAAGGTTAGAAAGGCTCTACACAACCTAAAACCATCCCTATCCATAGGACCAGATGGACTTTGTGCTTACTTCTTTAAAAAAAACTTTCCACCATCCTATCAGAACCTCTAAACATTATTTTTGACATATCTCTCAGAACCAGCACCCTACCCAACCTATGGTCACTAGCCACGGTTATCCCTGTCTTCAAAAAGGGAGACCCCAACCTAGTTGAAAATTATAGACCAATCTCCTTATGTTGCGCCACCTGCAGAGTCATGGAATCAATCATCAACCAATCCATTACCCTCCACTTAGAGACAAACAACCTACTCTCTCACAAACAATTTGGTTTCAGAAAAATGTTATCCTGCAACATACAACTTCTACATTGTAAAAACATACAACATACAACATACAACATACAAAACTCGTCCAGGGCAAAGCAATAGACACAATCTACATAGACTTTTGTAAAGCCTTTGACTCCGTAGTACACGATAAACTACTCCAAAAACTAAAATCTTATGGCATCTCTGGTCCCCTACACAAATGGATAACTGCATTCCTGTCAAACAGACAACAAGTGGTTAAAATAGGATCATCTCTATCAAACCCTGTACCTGTTAACAGCGGTGTTCCCCAAGGAAGCGTTTTAGGACCTACTCTCTTCATTCTTTACATAAATGACATTTGTGATATTATACAAAGCAACTGTGTCCTCTTCACAGATGATGTAAAACTATTCAACACCACAGACAATACTACAATCCTTCAAAAAGACCTTGACTATATATCTGAATGGTCAAACAAGTGGCAACTACCAATCTCTATCAACAAATGCTCAGTTTTACACATTGGCAAAAATAATCAAAACACTAAATACAAACTTGATGATCATGACCTTGATGATGATCCTCACTCAGTAAAGGACCTCGGAGTACTCATCTCTAATGATCTGAGTGCCAGAGCCCACTGCAATTACATAGCAAAGAAGGCATTAAGAGTGGTTAACCTAATCTTGCGCAGCTTCTTCTCTGGTAACATTGTACTCTTAACCAGAGCATACAAAACATTTGCTAGACCGATTCTTGAATACAGCTCATCAGTCTGGAACCCACACTACATATCAGACATTAACACAATTGAGAATGTCCAACGATACTTCACAAGAAGAGTATTACATTCCTCTGTTCACAACAGAATTCCTTATGAAACCAGACTTGAAATTTTGGGACTTCAAAATTTAGAACTCCGCCGCCTTCGATCTGACCTAAGTGTAGCTCACAAAATTATCCGCCTCAATGTCCTACCTGTTAATGACTACTTCAGCTTCAACCACAATAATACACGAGCTCACAATAGATACAAACTTAATGTAAACTGCTCCAGACTTGATTGCAAAAAATTTGACTTCAACAACAGAGTTGTCAACGCCTGGAACACTTTACCTGACTCAGTAGTTTCTTCCCCAAACCCCAAAAACTTCAACCTCAGATTATCTACCATTGACCTCACCCCATTCCTAAGAGGTCGGTAAGGGGCGTACATAAGCGCACAATTGTGCCTACCGTTCCTGTCCTAATGTACACATATATTCTTACCTCTTTTACTCTTATTCATGCTTGTACTATTACATATATATTCAATCATGCTTTACTGTTTACACTTTGCTTATAATCATATATGCTTGACAAATAAACAAATACAAATGTAACAATGGAGTCGGGTAGAGCATTCCAGAGCATTCCAGGCATTGACCACTCTGTTGTTGAAGTTGTATTTTCTGCAATCGAGTTTGGAGCAGTTTACCTTGAGTTTGTATCAATTGTTTGCCCATGTATTATTGAGGTTGAAGCTGAAAAAGTCGTTGACAGGTAAGACATTGTAGCAGACAATTTTGTGTACTATGCTTAGATCAGACTGCAGGCAGCGCAGTTCCAGTTTGTCCAAGCCCAAAATTTCAAGCCTGGTGGCATAAGAGATTCTATTGTAAATGGAGTATTCTTCTTGTGAAATACCTCTGGACCCGCTCAATCATATTAATGTCTGATATACAGTGTGAATTCCAGGCAGACAAGCTGTATTCGAGAATTGGTCTGGCAAAGGTTTTGGTTGATGAACATAGATCTGAACACATGTTATATACAGTATGTGACTCTGTCTTGATGATGCTGGAACAAAATTCCAAATCATGTTGAGTAACCAACATATGTTAAGTCAATGTATCATGCATGCAATAATTGTCTTTCCAAGTATGACTGAATCTTATACTATCATGTCATTCCTTATACTTGGCATGTTCTTTCAGTTACAGTTACTAGGAATATATTAGTCTAATAAAATATTGTATAATTAAAAATATATTACCCTATTCCATACATATAAAATCTAACATTATCTTTCTACCTCTGTCTATTAAATGGAAACTGAAATATATATTTTAGATATGAGATGGGGGAAGCAATTTTATTCCTATATTTTCAATTTTCACCTTGGAGGATGTTTTCTTTTTTTTGTCCTTGAGAATTCATACCAGGCTTATAGCAAGAGGCAAACAAATAAGCATGAACTGGGAATAATTAATGAAATTAATGGCACAATGATTATAATTGTATTAAAAATTCTTTAAACACTAATAAAAGCAAGCATTTTGAGGCAGGGGATTAAAATTACATTTGGGAGTAGGAGGTCCAAATACTGCATATAGGAGGGCTATAAAGATGAATAATATTGCATGATTTTGATAAATATGGTTTTGACCTGAAAAGAAGTTTGTAATGACAATACCCACCTAAAGTTAAATTGCTGGTGCTTTTGATGGCTGTGGGAGAGATTTAAATTAATGTTTTATTTTGTGGTCCTCTACCACTTGCATGAAGTTCTGCCGATTTCCCCTAGTTTGGTACTTTCTGGTTGTGTTGAGACTGTGACTGATTGTATTGGGATCTGTTTTTCCATCATCTTTCTTTAGAAAGAAATTATCAACAGCCACTCTCCCATTCCTGCCTATAGTGGTCGAGAGTAAGAACCAGAAAAATTCTATATATTCCCTGAAAAGGCAGCTAGCTAAACTCATACGGATTAGTTGGTTTTTTTATACTATGGAGGAGAGGTTGTTGATAATTTCTAATCTCTAGTGGAGGCCAAGGATGAGGCAGAGCTCCCTTTTAAAGGATGGCTTTACATTGAAAAATTGGCATCCACAGGTTGCCAATTCAGACAATATTCTGAATTTCTGAATTGGCAATTCAGACGGAAATCATCCTTGCTTTAACAGAGTAAAGCATTCATTCATTTTCAAAGCTGTAATGGTAGTATTACTAGTATTCCTGTGGAAGCTTAGTAATATACTATAAATTTGAAGAATGTTTATATAGTATGTGTTTATACCCAAGTGCAGTATAATCAAACAATAAAAATAATATAAGCAATTTAATCCATATTCATTACTATTACTTTCTAAGCACCTTCTAGAGTGCCTTTTGAGGTTCTGTTAATAATGTTCCATGAATTCCAATTTCTATTTATTTATAGCAAGAATTTCAGTGTGGTGTGTAACAAGGAAATTATACTTGTATATATTCACATACAACATTATCCTTTGCTTATGAACAATCCTAAAAAATGTCATGCACAAAATCATGTGCATGAAATATTATGTGAAGTAGCAACCTCCCTGCTCAAGGAAACAAAAAAAATTATTGTAATTTATTGTATTTATTATATTTTATTGTATTCATTGTAATTCTACTGGTTTTAAGTAAAAGAAGTGACCTGGATTGAAAACTATTCCTAGAATAGCCCAATCCCAAAATAACATTTGGCAAAAAAAAAATGGTAACTCTAAACTTAATTTTCTGTTTGTGTCATGTTTATTCTGTGTTAAAAATGACTTCACCCTCTCTTCCTAATACTCCTGCCCAGGGCTGGCTTCCCCCCCAAAAATAAGCTCCTTTAAAATCCATGGAGAATAGGCTTTAGCAATAGAAACACGTTCCAGATGCAGAAGTGTAACTTTCCTTCTCACATGAATCAGGTAATCGTTTGCATGCCTATTCAGAAGTAAATTGAATGAAATAACAGAATAACCGAGTTGGAAGAGACCTTGGAGGTCTTCTAGTCCAACCCACAAGCAGGAAACCTTATACCATTTCAGAAAAATGGTTTTCCAATCTCTTCTTAAATATCTCCAGTGTTGGAGCACCCACAACTTCTGGAGGCAAATTGTTCTACTGATTAATCTATTAGGAAACTTTTCCTTAGTTGTAGGTTCCTCTTCTCCTTGATTAGTTTCCATCCATTGCTTCTTGTCCTGCCTTCAGGTGCTTTGGAGAATAGGTTGACCCCCACTTATTTATGACAACCCCTTGGATATTGGAACACTGCTATCATGTTACTCCTAGTCCTTCCTTTCATTAAATGGAACTTTCTTAGCCATTTAAAAAATAGTCCTTCTGAGGGCGATTTTCTCCCTTTATCCAAAAGCCTCAGAGGAAGCCGGCAGTCCAGTTTTTCTTGTAGACTAAGTGGCAATGGAAAACAATGCCAAGTGACTATTGGAGCAGCCTCAAGTGGCCAATAAGAGATGAGCATATCATCACCAGCATCATCAAGGAGGCATCATTAAGAAAGACCTGTTTGGGGAAGGGGAGGATAAGGGAAAATACTTCTAAATAAATACATTCAAATGTATGCTGTCTTGGTGGTAGGCTGGGGGTATCTTGAGGACATGTTCCTGTTAGCAATCCAACTTTGTGCTACATTTTAGCAGAGCATGGGGATGTGACCACAGGCTGTAAACAGTGTGTGTGTGTGTGCGCGCGCGCGCGTGTGTGTGCATGCATGCACGTGCACGCGCACGCACGCACACACATGCACACACAAACACTTGGAGCCCCAAATAGGTCAGCTTTCATTATATTTTTAAATTGCATCTCTGAAACAGTTATTTTTCTTCTTCCACTCATTTATTTTGGTAGTGTCACTCCCGATAGAAATAAGAAAGACTTCAGATGACTCAAACATATGCATGAAAACATTAAATCACAAACCTTCACATTTTAAAAGCAAAGGGAACATTTTATGGTTGAAATGTTTTGTGACTCACCTAGGTGATAAGGATGTAATTATTATTATTATTTTTTGCCAATAATTCCCCATTTGTTTTCTTATTTCTCCTGTATAGGAGCACTATGCTTTAGTTTCTGCAAAAGGCTATCTTTTTTTCATTTTCCAGAGGAAAAGAAGTCTAATAGTTGTTATATTACAAAACTTTCTCTGGTCAAATTCATGAGAAGCAGCAGAATGAAACATAAATAAATAACAATATAATACACTCTGCGTAAAGATTTGGATATGCAAATTTAGAAGAACAGTAAGCAATTTTTATAAATATTGGGCAATGCCTCAAAGAGTGTCAAATATTCTTGTGGGGAAATACTTTACAGTCTTTTATGTATAGTACATTCATTGTCTAGAGTTATATCTTGTAGATAATTTATGAAAGTTGCACATTTCTGTTCCTATTTTCTCTTATTGTATGAGCCTCATATGTTTTGTAGTAATTTCTTCTGTATATCCTGAAGGGATCAGGTTAGCAATTTTTTTCCTAACTCTCCAAACATATTTCTGCGTATAAATCCAGTGACACACAAACACAGTTATAAAATTTATCAACTGCAGAGTCAGCAGCACAACCTGTAAGCCCCTATAATGTGCAGCATCCTATAGGATTTCATCTATTTAACCAATGACTGATACCTGATACAAATCTTATAAAGCTTCAGTGCTGGTTGTGAAATTTTATAAGATTTGGGGGGGGGGAATATCGAGCTATCAATGTTTTGGCTATTCCTTTACAGTGCATTTAAGCAATTGAATTTGATGTTTTGCGGCACCTGCAAATATTGCCAAACCTTCACTAAAAGGATTGACATACAAATTGATGTGGGCTTAGTGGCCAAACACAATAGAACCACAATTGTCATTAAACCCAAAGAAACATTTTAACATTATAAGCTGCTGTTAGCATTGAATATAAATTTACTTAATTCTTATTTCCTGAACATGTATACTGGAAACAGAGGCATCCAGAGAATTTGAGGTTTTTTTTTCCAGGATGACAAAATGAGCGTGATGTGAGTGACATAAGCTCTTCCCCTTACATGTTTGGTTGTGATGTCATCACATTAAAATGGAAGAACTTGTGTCTCACAAAATATGTCATCATTCCCCTTTTTATTCTCCTATCCCCCCACATATGTCTATGAACCCCACATATGTCTATGAACAAAGTAATAACCAAAAGCCAACATGGGTTTGTCAAAAACAAATCATGCCAGACTAATCTTATTGCATTCTTTGATAAAGTGACAAAATTAGTGGACCAGAGGAATGCTGTCGATGTGGTTTACTTGGACTTCAGTAAGGCATTTGACAAAGTAGATCATAACCTACTACTAGATAAAGTAGAAAAATGTGGGTTAGACAGCATCACCACCAGATGGATTCGAAATTGGCTAACCAACCGCACTCAACGTGTAGTCCTCAATGGAACTGCATCTACATGGAGGGAAGTATGCAGTGGAGTACCCCAAGGCTCTGTTTTAGGCCCAGTACTCTTCAACATCTTCATCAATGACTTGGATGAGGGGATAGATGGGGAACTCATCAAATTTGCAGATGACACCAAACTGGCAGGAATAGCCAACTTCCCAGAAGATAGGCTCAAGATACAGAAGGATCTTGACAGACTTGAACATTGGGCGCTATCAAACAAAATGAAATTCAATGGTGAAAAAAGTAAGGTTCTACATTTAGGCAAGAAAAACAAAATGCACAGGTACAGTATATGTGGTACCTTGCTCAACAGTAGTAACTGTGAGAGGGATCTTGGAGTCCTAGTGGACAACCATTTAAATATGAGCCAGCAGTGTGCAGAAGCTGCCAAAAAAGCCAACACAGTTCTAGGCTGCATTAACAGAGGGATAGAATCAAGATCACATGAAGTGTTAATACCACTTTATAATGCCTTGGTAAGGCCACACTTGGAATACTGCATACAGTTTTGGTCGCCACGATGTAAAAAGGATGTTGAGACTCTAGAAAGAGTGCAGAGGCTAAAACATATGAAGAACGGTTGCAGGAACTAGGTATGTCTAGTTTAATGAAAAGAAGGACCAGGGGTGACATGATAGCAGTGTTCCAATATCTCAGGGGTCGCCACAAAGAAGAGGGAGTCAAACTTTTCTCCAAGGCACCTGGGGGTAGAACAAGAAGCAATGGGTGGAAACTAATCAAGGAGAGAAGCAACTTAGAACTAAGGAGAAATTTCCTGACAGTTAGAACAATTAATCAGTGGAACAGCTTACCTCCAGATGTTGTGAATGCTCCAACACTAGACATTTTTAAGAAGATGTTGGATAACCATCTGTCTGAAGTAGTGTAGGGTTTCCTGCATAAGCAGGGGGTTGGACTAGAAGACCTCCAAGGTCCCTTCCAACTCTGTTATTATTATTATATTATTATAACT
Source organism: Diadophis punctatus similis (assembly GCA_023053685.1). Classification (NCBI taxonomy): domain Eukaryota; kingdom Metazoa; phylum Chordata; class Lepidosauria; order Squamata; family Dipsadidae; genus Diadophis; species Diadophis punctatus. Next base: position 216,083,158 of record JALIGW010000002.1, on the reverse strand, counting down.
ATAATACCTTTTGTCATTCAGGCTCCACTCCCTCCCAAAAAAACATATACCCTATGGCAGGGGTCTCAAACTGGATTTTCTTTGAGGGCTAGATCAGCATTGTAGTTCTCCGTGGGTTGGGCAGGCGGGGAGATGGGATGGATGGATTCCTGCAGCACCCTGCTGGCCAAAACAGGGCACGGGGGGCTGTGTGCAGCCCCTCATGCCTCATTTTTGGCCTGGACAGCCTCTTGCAGTGCCCTGCCAGCCAAAATGGGGCATGGGGGCGGCACGCAGCAGGGTGCTGCAGGAGGCCATCCAGGGCAAAAGTGGGGTGCAGAGGGGTCGCATGCAGCCCCCCACCCCATTTTGGCTCTCAGAGGCATCGTAGGCTGGTCCTTTGCTATTTCCAGGTAGGCCCCACAGGCCAGATTTAAGCACCCCACAGGCCAGATCCAGCCCACAGGCCTTGAGTTTGACACCCCTGATACAGATGGTCAATTTATTCAACTAAACATGCAAATAAATAATCCTGTTATCAAATAAATTATTCTATGCCTTCTTTTTCATTTCAATTTCAGCCTTTTCTTTTTAATTCAGGATTCCCTCACTTTATGATGGGGTTACATTCTCCACCCACCCCCATCTTGCATAAACAAATTTGCATAAAACAAGAGATGAAACCAGTGGAAAATGGGTTTGCAGAATATGGTGTCAGATTTTATAAATACACTGACAAAAGTGATCATATGTTTTAGAGCATATGACTCTTTAGCATTGCATTACCCAGACATGATTTCTTTCTTGGTTCATGTTCTATGTGCAGTGAAAACATTTTCTCCACCTTTTCTACAGCTGGATTTCTAATTATGGTGGTTATCATGGAACAAAAAGAGGTAAAATACATCATAGGTCTGTGAATTTGATTAGCATTTTTATTATGTAGCACACAGTAGATTTGACCAGGTTAAATGTTTGCCCTACGGCTGAGATTCCTGATATCAGAGGGTCTGATAAATTGTTGATAATCATTTAGTAATAGTAGTAGCTACTTCAGATGTGGAAGTAGCAATAGCAATAGCACTTAGACTTACTGTTTCACAGTGCTTTACAGCCCTCTCTAAGCAGTTTACAGTGTGTCAGCATATTGCCCCCAACAATCTGGGTCCTCATTTTACCGACCTCAGAAGGATGGAAGGCTGAGTCAACCTTGAGCCTGGTGAGATTCGATCTGCCAAACTGCAGGCAGCTGGCAGTCAGCAGAAGTAGCCTGCAGTACTGCATTCCAACCACTGTGCCACTACGGCTCATCTTAAGGCAGACATCTCTAGGTTCTATGATGTGGGTACTTCATGCTTCATACATACTCTCTTATGGGGTACTTTATTATGGACAACCTAGAAATAAGGATAAATCAAGCTAGAAATAAGGGGAAATTTCAAATTAGATATCAAAAAATGTGCAAGATTCATTGTCTGCTTAGTTAATACTCTCTTGGCCACATCTTAATATATCTTATTATATTAACTGCTTATTATTTTCCTTATAATAACTATCAAAACAGCAGGAATTATATTCTTTTTAGCATCGCCCCTAGGCAATCTGTGTAAAAATAATAAGGCATGTAAATGAGGCAGAATCCCATGTAAATTCTCCAACTAATTTTGATTGAGAGTGGAATGGGCATTCTATGCCCCCAAAGATCAGAATACATTGGAGAAGTAGAACGATTTCTGCAGTTCGTTTCACAATAAGAAAACAGAGTTCTATTAATCCTTCACTGTATCTCAGGACAGAACAGCCTTCCCTAAACTGATCCTTGTCAAATCTGTTGAAAAAAGAACTCCCCAAATCCCTGGACTGTTACCAAAGTTGCATGAAAATTTCTATCATGTTCTGCTCCCTAACTGTGAAACTAATTTCCTTTGGAACTACATTTTCAGAAAGGGTCACAAGAATGCTGCATTTAAACGTCCAGGTGTATATTTAACTACTCACCGTGACCATGAAAACTGAAACAAAGATACTCAAAGGAGGAAGAAATTTTGGTGAAATGTTTGGGACCAAAATAGTAGCAAAAAGAATTTTGAATGTGCTTACACTTTTGAGTAAGTCTTGACTTTTAGAAACTGCATGGAAAAATTCACAGAGTTTCCTTAACAATCCTTTTTGGGAAGCATTTGCCATTACTTTCTTCCTAGGGCTGAGAAAAAGTGATTGGTTCCAGTTGGCCTTGTGCCTCAAACAGTACCAGAACTCACTGTGTGACAGACTCTAGCCAAGTGCCTTTAACTATTATCCAAAACTGGCTCTAAGCAGCTAATAATATATATTTACTTAGTATCTGTAATTAAAGTATAAGTAAGAACCAGAAAACAGGGATCTTGAGCCACGGTGGCTCAGTGGTTAGAGTGCAGTACTGCAGGCTACTTCTGCTGAATGCCAGATGCCTGCAATTTGGGCAGTTCAAATCTCACCAGGCTCAAGGTTGATTCAGCCTTCCATCCTTCCGAGGTGGATAAAATGAGGACCCAGATTGTTGGGGGCAATATGCTAACTCTGTAAACTACTTAGAGAGGGCTGTAAAGCACTGTGAAGTGGTATATAAGTCTTAGTGCTATTGCTATCTTGGGTTCTGGGTTTCATGAGTCAGGGATCTCTTCAATAGTTTGGAATCTCTCTGCCTAATCCTTCTCAAGTCAGAAACCAGTAGTGCCATAATAAGGTTCCCGCAGTTTTTTCCAGAACAGGAAGCATTAATTTAATTTAATTTAATTTAATTTAATTTAATGGATTTCTATGCCGCCCAACTCCCTGGGGACTCTGGGCAGCTCACAACATGTTAAATTCCATTACAAATATAAAATACAATGATTAAAAAATACAAAAGTTAAAAAGAGTATCTCATATTTACACGCAAGGGGGGAGACCCATATTTAATCTAGTTGGTCTCACTTTCACCCCGCCTGCCGGAAGAGCCAAGTTTTTATTGCTTTCCGGAAGGCCAGTAGGGTGGGGATGGTCCTGATCTCTGGGGGAAGCTGGTTCCACAGGGAGGGAGCTCCCACAGAGAAGGCCCTCCCCCTTGGCCCCGCCAGCCGACATTGTTTGGTTGACGGGACCTGGAGGAGGCCGACTCTGTGGGCCCTGACCGGTCGTAGGGAGGTATGCGGCAGGATGCGGTCCCGAAGGTAACCTGGCCCTGAGCCATGTAGGGCTTTAAAGGTAACGACCAACACCTTAAATTGGATCCAGAAACTAATGGGCAGCCAATGCAGCTGGCGGAGGATCAGTGTTACATGGGTGCATCTGGGTACACCCACCACAGCTCACGCAGCTGCATTTTGCACCAATTGCAGTTGCCGGACACTCTTCAAGGGTAGCCCCATGTAGAGCGCATTGCAGTAATCCAGCAGTGAGGTGATAAGGGCATGAGTGACTGTGAGAAGTGCCTCCTTCTCCAAGTAGGGTCGCAATTGGTGCACAAGACGTACTTGTGCAAAGGTCCCCCTAGCCACAGCTGAAAGATGTTGTTCCAATTTTAGCTGTGGGTCTAGGAGGACACCCAAATTGCGGACCCGTTCTGAGGGAGCTAATTTCTCCCCCCCCCCCAAGAACCAAGGAGAGACAATTGGTCGAGTCCTTAGGAGGCAATATAATAGCAAAGAAAAGATGATGATAGAGGTGTGGAATTAAAATTAAATTTAAAATTAAATTAAAAACTTCATAATAATGCTGTAAAATAAGAAAATTGAATAAGGAAGGAGATTTATTTTATGTCTAGGGAGATTTTAAGTCATCCAGGTCATGGTTCTCCCAAAGGTGCTTTTTCAAGAGGCAACTGGACTTCCTTGTTTTTCATTAAAGATATTTCACTTCTCATCCAAGTGGTTGTGAAGTGATTGTTTTGTTTCCCCAATGTACAGATCTGCACAAGTAAGACATGTACTTTGGGGAAACAAAACAACCACTTCATAAATGCATGGCACAACCAGTGGTGGGTTCCTACCAGTGCGGTCCACTCTATAGCACCGGTAGCGGCCCGCTGGTGACGTCACAGTACCGGTGCGGTCAGTTGCCTGTGCCTGGGCACCACCATTAAAAAAAAATTTTTTAAATTTTTTAAAAAAATTTCTTCTGCGCATGCCCAGAAGCCGAGCTTCCGGCACTGCGCATGCGCTGCCTTCCTACCCCACAGTGAGTCCAAGCAGGGGAGGATGGCTGAGGGAGCGCGTGAGACGCTGAAAGAATGGGCGGCAGGAGCTATCTCCATTCCCCTCCCTTCAGCAGTCCGAGAAGCCACAAACGTGTGGTGATGATCCTAGGCCAGTGATGGCGAACCTTTTTTGGTTCGCGTGCCAAAAGGGGGGGGGATGCGGGGATCACGTGTGTGCATGCCCACACTCATAATTCCATGCACCCCCGCACATGCACGCATGACCCCCCTGCTCCCAGCATGCAATGGCACACCCATTTTTTGCTCTCCCCAGGCTCCAGAGCCTTTCTAGGAGCCTGCGGAGGGCGAAAACGGCCTTCTCCACCCCCTCTGGAGGCTGGAAACAGCCTGTTTCCCGACTCCCAGTGGGCCCAGAAGGCCCGAAAATCAGCCGGATGGTGCACACATGCACGCCGGACCTGAGCTCGCGTGCCCACCGATATGGCTCCGCGTGCCACTTGTGGCACCCGTGCCATAGGTTCGCCGTCACGGTCCTAGGCATTTTCGCACGTTTGAGGCTTCTCGAGCTGCTATGGGGAGGGGGAATGGGCGGCAGGACGTATCTCAGTTCCCCTCCCTTCAGCAGTCCGAGAAGCCACGCCTACCCGGTCACATGGCTGGCAAGCCACACCCACAAAATAAGCCATGCCCACAGAGTGGTAGTAAAAAAATTAGGAACCCGCCCCTGGGCACAACATAGGAGAATAAATCCTCCAGGAGAAGATTCAGCAGCCCATCTGCATTCAAAACACAAATGCCACTCTTTTCAAGACAGCAAAGTCCACATTTTGGACAGAAAAGACCACTGTTTTGAAAGAGGGTCTATTTTTATTATTACTATTGTTATTATTTTTATTTTTATTGTTATTATTATTGTTATTATTATTATTATTATTATTATTATTATTATTATTATTATTATTATTATTATTATTATTATTATTATTATTATTATTATTATTATTATTATTATTATTATTATTATTATTATTATTATTATTATTATTATTATTATTATTATTATTAATATTATTAATATTACCTTTAAGGATATCTTTTTATTATGAATTAACAAGTTGTTGAACAATAATATTATGTGGTTATGATGAAATTTAAAGGCTTTAATATTTAATATGTAGACATGTAATAATTTTTTATCTGAGCTAATAAGTTGTTGTATAATAATGTTATTATGAGAAACTTAAAGGTATTATTACTTAATATTTTTTATTATGAATTAAAGTCGTTGTATAATAATATTATGTTATGATGAAACTTAAAAGTTTTATTATTTAATATGTAGACATGTAATACTTTTTTAGTTTTATTTGAATTAATAAGTTGCTTTAGAATACTATGTTGTTATGATGAAATTTAAAGGTATTATTATTTAATATCTTGATATTAGCTATGTAAAATTCTCTTGGTTTTAGTTAATTATGAGATTATTATTGTTATTAATGTTTTTTTAAAGATTTAGTATTAAAAAATTTTATAGATCTAGAAAGGTGATTGAAAGGAGGAGGGAGAAATTGTTTTCCTTCCTTTGTATAACCTAGATTATATAATTAATATATTTTTAATTTTTATTTTTTATTTTTTAGAATTATATGGGAAATAATATAAAATATAGAAATTTAATGACGCTAGAAATGTGTAATTTGGAGTTGAGGGGTTTTTCCTTTTTCTTTTTTCTTCTGTAATTACCGATATTATGCCCTGTGTTCTCTCTGGGAAGTCCGGGGGGGAGGGGGGGGAGGGAAGGGGGTGGGGGTGGGGAGAAAAATTAAAAAATGTTTGTACTTTGTACTAATAAAACTTTTTCAATAGAAAGAGGGTCAAAGAGGCCATCTATGCCAAAATTAAATAGCCCTCTCTCAACAGAGGGGGAGGGATACTATATTATCTATATCCAGTCTATAACACAGACCTTTAAGAGTTCCAAGGAGGCTCCATATCCATTTGTACTACTCAGGTGACCCTGAGGACACAGATAAACCTCCAAGTGGCCTCAATGACTCTCTAAAAGAAGGCAAATGACCAGCTGTCTGCAAGGAATATAAATCCTTCCATTCCCCACCATCCAGTCAAAGTTGAAGAAGCTTATTGGATGAGAAGCGAAATGTCTTCAAAGAAAAACAAAAAAGTCCAGCTGACTCTTGAAAAATCATCTTTGGGAGATATTTCTTTTACTTTTCCCCTGTGTCAAGCATTTTTTTAAAAAAAATTAAAGGATTTTCTTCTCATGAAACCATCAGGGAAAAATTAATCTATAGCTACTTCAAAGTCATATCAATTAGAAACAGATTTGGAGGCATCGGTGAAGGTCAGGAGATGTTTTGTGCTTAATAGTCCATTGTCTCTCATGATATGGAGATGGAAGCCTCACAGAGACCATAGGACTGTTAATTTAGTGGTACTTTTTTTAACAAAAGGTTCTTTTTATTAGGTCAAAACCTCACATGATTTTTTTTAGTAGTAAAGGTTTTTGCAGCTCCAATCTGTCAGACTTAAACTCTACTACTAATTTTTTTTCTAATAATAATAATAATGCCTCTAAAAGCAATATAAAAATTCTAATGACCAAATTTGGGTTTAAATTGTACATTCATCCCACACCAAAGGAAGGTTGATTAATGGTTGGTTGATCATTGAACTATTTAGCCATTGATTGAGATGGCTAGATAGCTCAATGACCAACCAACAAACTCATTGACTGAGATGAGTATCTATAGAAATTGAATCAATAAATTACTATTTCCCAGTATTCTTTGAAGCAGGGTCATTGCATAGCTTTCATGAAAGAGCTACAAATCTACTTTTTCTGCCTTAAGCTAATTAGTAGTTGGAGAATTCTCTATGTGCATTCCTAAGAATGGGAATTTGACCTGAGCAATGATTGCTTAAATAAGCTGTATAACTACCATACAAAAATGGTTTACTTACAGAAAATAGATTAAAGGAACTCATTCCATCAGGAGAAGATTTGGAGCACATGCCTGTGCATGTGTCCCTGTTGAGAAAGGCAAAAGAAACTATTTCAGATTTAAAGTGTCATAGACTGGAAGCAAGCAAAATAATAGTAAATTCATAACTCTCTTTCTGCCCTGAATGATCAGTAAATCAGTAAATAACCAATACTATTAGATTTAGATCTCCAACAAAACATAGAAGTCATTGAATCAGAATATGATCCAGAGGTGGTATTCAGCAGGTTCTGACCAGCTCTGGAGAACCGGTAGCCGAAATTTTGAGTAGTTCAGAGAACCGGTAAGTACCACCTTTGACTGGCCCCACCCCCATCTATTCTCTGCCTCCTGAGTCCCAGCTGATTGGGAGGAAATGGGGATTTTGCAGTAACCTTCCCCTGGAGTGGGGTGGGAATGGAGATTTTACAGTATCCTTCCCCTGCCACTCCCACCAAGCCATGCCTACCAAGCCATGCCACACCCACCAAGCCACACTCACAGAAGTGTTAGTAAAAAATGTTGAATCCCACCACTGATATGATCCCCAGATCATATGTTTTAAGTTAGACTCAAATGTCTTTGTCTGTTTTCTAGGGCTAAGACAGAGGAACTGGCTCAAGGTTTTGTGCTTAAGGTGAGCTGGAATTGTTGGTATCTCACTTCTTAGCCTGGTGCCTTAACCACTTCACCAAAAGCTATAATTGTCAGCTTTTAACTGACAATTAAAAGCTGAAAGCACCCATTGAAAGCAGAACTCTGAGGCAGATAGGTTCCTCTAAGAACATGATTATTGGATACATCATATTGGCACAGCCGGTGAAAACCAACTCTGAAAGTTCCTGCGGTTTTCACCTAATTAAAATAATGAAACTTTCCCCCCTCCCCAGTGTCATCAGTCACATGGTCCAATGAATACAGCTGGCAGGCTCCTCTCCTCCTTCACCAGCCACCTGTTACGATGACCTTGGTTTCTACAGGAAAACTTTTTATTTTGACTGCAAGTTGGGCTATCTACTTCTCCCATCCTCTTCTTTCTCAGGCTTTGTGACAACTTTGAGGCAGCACAAGATGGCTTCAGCCACGTTCACTTCAGAGTTGACAATAAATTTGAGTTTTCATGGTTATCTGCACTTCTTAAAGCACTATTCTCAGTCTGAAAGGACTAAGGAACGGGAAAGAAAAATGCAACCGTTCTGGTTTGAAAACACAGATCTGCCAGAGGGTAAAAGATTCATCTTCTTTGTAGTCTGAATTAGTTACATGCAGAATAATTGCATAAGTCAGTGGTTCTCAACCTTTTCTTCACCACAGACCCCCTTTAAATATCTTTTGTGGCCATGGACCATGGCCACGGACCCCCAAGACTTAACTCAAGATTTAAATCATAACATTTCTTCAAGCCTTTTTGGACCCCCTGTAATAACGTTGTGGCCCCAGGCATCTGCCAACCACAAGTTAATAACCCTTGGCATAAGTGGGTAATTGCTCAGTTGCCCTGTTAAGAGAAAAGGAAGATGATTACAGGAAAACAGTCAGGATACTTCAACTGTTTCATTCAATGCTCAGACCAATTTGATTTATTTCAAGCCATACAAGAGATACAAACTGATGCCTAGCAGAGAAAAAATGTATAATTTTCCCTTCCCGAAGGAACAGTGGATTTTTACTGCAGTATTATACCTCGGTTAACTCAACATTGTTTCTGTTATTGTGTGCCATGACTCAAAAGCAGTATCTGAAATCTTCTATTGTTACAATAAAAAGAAAACATGCAGTTTATTTAGCTAGAAGAAAATTACTGGAAAAAAAACTAATGTATAATGGCAAGAGCTTGGAGCTCTTGTATGCATGCAGCTTGGAGCAAAGCAGTGAAAACGAGCTAGTTAAATGAAATAATGATGAGCCAAGTAGCTTATGAAGTCCTTTAAAATGCTCTTCTCTAATGAACTGTACATTTTTCCCCTCCCATGAATTTTAGATGAAATTTTACCAATTAATTGCATTTTGGAGGTTGCACAGATAGCAATAGATTAGAATTCAACATTCCTTGTTGAAACCTAGCTGCAAAGGAATAATAATGACCAGATGTGTGATATTTCACTTGCAGTCTATTGGAGCATCATTTTACCTTAATTTGCAGAACATTAAGTTATATATTTGAACCACATAGCTTCGAAAACAGGAGATGCGAGAACAAAACTACATTATTATAACATTTGTTGTCTTACCAATATAGAGGCCTCTTGTGCTTAATATACTGTATATGTTCTCACTTGTATATACCTGGGGCTCTATAATCAGGCTGGGCAACCTGAGCCCAAAAATTGTGTGTTGTAGCATCTGAATAGCTTTCAAACCCTTAATGGCCTCTCTACCAAGTACTAGCCTGAAGTGTACATCTTGACTGCTTGTTCCTTTACTATTGGTGGTGGATCCTAAAAGGCAGATACTACCCATTTTGGTATTTTCAAGTTCTAAGGCTGGTTGTAATTAATAGTTTGGTCCTCCTTGTATTTAATTTTAGTCCCATTTTTTTTCACTGTGCCTTGATTTTTATTACTAAAACTTGGAGATCCTTTGCATTTTTGACTATCATATTTTGGGTTTTTTTTGGCATAGCATGAATTATTAATGCTTCTTCCTCCCATTTTAAGATCACACTCACCTTCTTCCAATCCAGCTTCCCTTAATATGTATTCAGCATAAACTTTGAATAAATAATGAGCTTATCTCACTCCTTTGCCAGCCTGAAGCCACTTTGCTTTGTCATATACTGTCTGTACTGTGGCTGCTTGACCAATACAATGAATTATTGTACATGGTCTTAGGTGAGAAGAATAGCCATTTAAATCTTCATTGTTTCTTCTGTGGCTTGCCATATTTCTGTGGGTATTCCATCTGTTCTTTTAGTTTTCCAACTTGGTAATGACCAGGGTGCTGATCAAATTCTTCTAGTACTAAAAGTGTTTGTAAGTAGATAATATCTTCTAAGGTATCGTAGATGTTGGCATCACTATTGTAGAATATTTCAATATACTCCTTCCTTCTTCATTTGATCTCCTTTGAGCTGGTTACTATTAGTTATTTTAGCATACTAGTTTAAGGTTGGAACTTCCTTCTAAATTCAGAGGTTGTTGGTTTTTTTAAAAAAAAACTTTCTTTTCTTTTTGCAAGTCCTTTTCTATCTTCAGTCCCTTTATGGATGTTGCTATAATACTGCTTCTTATATCTTTCAACAGCTCTCTGAAACTCTTTGTTACATTTCTTTCTTAGATGTTTGTCTTTCTTAACTTTGGATTCTTTTTTCTTCTTGACAATTTTCCACAGTTGTTTTGACATGATAGAAGGTATTGAAGCTACAGGAACCTTCGGGGCAAGTGATCATGCAATATTGGAATTCAACATTATGCAAACAGAAGCAGTAGAACAAAATCAAACTAGAGTCTTGGACTTTAAGAGAGCTAATTTCAATAAACTTAGAGAGAACTTTGGAAAGATTCCATGGATGAGAATCCTCAAGGGGAAAACAACTAAAGAAGCTTGGGAAATTTTGAAAAGTGAGATTATAAAAGCCCAGACTAGCACAATATCAATAAAGAAGAAAAACAATAGCTCTCAAAAGAAACCAGCACGGCTGCATAAAGAATTATCTGACAAATCGAAAGACAAAAAGGACAAATATAAAAAGTGGAAAGAAGGGGAAATAACTAAGGCAGAATACCAGCAAATAGCCCGAGCCTGTAAAGATGAAGTGAGGAAAGCTAAGGCTCACAATGAACAAAGGCTTGTGACAAAAGTACAAAGTAACAAAAAAAGCTTCTTCCAACATTAAAAACAAGAAAAAAGTCAAGGAAACAATTGGTCCATTGCAGGGAGAAAGTGGCAAGAAGGTGACAAGCAACAGGGAGAAAGCAGAGCTACTTAACACGTTTTTTGCATCTGTCTTTACACAAAGGGAGAAAACAGTCCATCCTATCAAAAACAGCATCACAAAAAACATATTAGGAACACAAGTTAAAATAGGGAAGAAAATGGTAAGGGAACACCTGTCTACCCTAGACAAATTCAAATCACTAGGATCAGATGGATTACACCCCAAGGTTCTGAAGGAACTGGCAGATGAGATCTCAGAACCATTGAACTATATCTTTCAAAGATCCCGGAGCACCGGGGAACTGCCAGAGGACTGGAAAAGAGCTGATGTAGTTCCCATCTTCAAAAAAAGGAAAAAAAACAGATCCAGGAAACTACAGACCTATCAACCTGACCTCAATACCAGGGAAGATTTTGGAAAAGATAATCAAGCAACGAATCAATGAACACCTAGAAGCAAAGACAGTAATAACCAAAAGCCAACATAGGTTTGTCAAAAACAGATCATGCCAGACTAATCTTATTGCATTCTTTGACAAAGTGAGAAAATTAGTGGACCAGAGGAATGCTGTCAATGTGGTTTACTTGGACTTCAGTAAGGCATTTGATAAAGTAGACCATAACCTACTACTAGATAAAGTAGAAAAATGTAGGATGGACAGCAACACCACAAGATGGATTCAAAACTGGCTAACCAACTGCACTCAATGCGTAGTGCTCAATGGAACTGCATCTACATGGAGGGAAGTATGCAGTGGAGTACCCCAAGGCTCTGTTTTAGGCCCAGTACTCTTCAACATCTTCATCAATGACTTGGATGAGGGGATAGATGGGGAACTCATCAAATTTGCAGATGATACCAAACTGGCAGGAATAGCCAACTCTCCAGAAGATAGACTCAAGATACAGAAGGATCTTGACAGACTTGAACATGGGGCGCTATCAAACAAAATGAAATTCAATGGTGAAAAAAGTAAGGTTCTACATTTAGGCAAGAAAAACAAAATGCAGAGGTACAGCATATGTGGTACCTTGCTCAACAGTAGTAACTGTGAGAGGGATCTTGGAGTCCTAGTGGACAACCATTTAAATATGAGCCAGCAGTGTGCAGCAGCTGCCAAAAAAGCCAACACAGTTCTAGGCTGCATTAACAGAGGGATAGAATCAAGATCACATGAAGTGTTAATACCACTTTATAATGCCTTGGTAAGGCCACACTTGGAATACTGCATTCAGTTTTGGTCGCCACGATGTAAAAAGGATGTTGAGACTCTAGAAAGAGTGCAGAGAAGAGGAACAAAGATGATTAGGGGACTGGAGGCTAAAACATACGAAGAATGGTTGCAGGAACTAGGTATGTCTAGTTTAATGAAAAGAAGGATCAGGGGAGACATGATAGCAGTGTTCCAATATCTCAGGGGTTGCCACAAAGAAGAGGGAGTCAAACTATTCTCCAAAGCACCTGAAGGTAGAACAAGAAGTAATGGGTAGAAACTAAACAAGGAGAGAAGTAACTTAGAACTAAGGAGAAATTTCCTGACAGTTAGAACAATTAATCCGTGGAACAGCTTGCCTCCAGAAGTTGTGAATGCTCCATCACTGGAATGTTTTTAAGAAGATGTTGGATAACCATTTGTCTGAAGTAGTGTAGGGTTTCCTGCCTAGGCAGGGGGTTGGACTAGAAGACCTCCAAGGTCCCTTCCAACTGTGTTGTTGTTGTTGTTATTGTTGTTGTTGTTGTTATTGTTGTTGTTGTTGTTGTTGTTGTTTGCTTTCTTTATTTTTGGCCCTATCTTTACACTTTCATCTTAACAACTTGTTTAAGTTCATTCCATAATTTCTCTTCTTCTCTTATCAATTTGGTTCAAGGTTTCAAAGTAATTCATGAAGTGTTCTTTGAAAATGGTGGGTGTATGTCCAAGAACATATTGTAGAAACCAGGTGGCTTTTGTCTTCTTTAGCTTAATCTGGAACTTGTACATGAGCAATTTGTGAACTGTTTCAGCCCCTGGACATGTCTAACAATAACAATAACAATAACAATAACAATAACAATAACAATAACAATAACAATAACAATAACAATAACAATAACAATAACAATAACAATAACAATAACAATAACAATAACAATAACAATAACAACAGAATTGGAAGGGACCTTGGAGGTCTTCTAGTCCAACCCCCTGCTTAGGCAGGAAACCCTAAACTACTTCAGACAAATGGTTATCCAACATCTTCTTTAAAACTTCCAGTGTTGGAACATTCACAACTTCTGGAGGCAAGCTGTTCCACTGATTAATTGTTCTAACTGTCAGGAAATTTCTCCTTAGTTCTAAGTTGCTTCTCTCCTTGTTTAGTTTCCACCCATTGCTTCTTGTTCTACCCTCAGGTGCTTTGGAAAATAGTTTGACTCCCTCTTCTTTGTGGCAGCCCCTGAGATATTGGAACACTGTTATCATGTCTCCCCTAGTCCTTCTTTTCATCAAACTAGACATATCCAGTTCCTGCAACCGTTCTTCATATGTTTTAGGCTCCAGTCCCCTAATCATCTTTGTTGCTCTTCTCTGCACTCTTTCTAGAGTCTCAACATCCTTTCTACATCGTGCCGACCAAAACTGAATGCAGTATTCCAAGTGTGGCCTTACCAAGGCATTATAAAGTGGTATTAACACTTCACGTCAGTGGTGGGTTCCTACCGGTGCGGCTGCTCCAGTACTGTATTTTTGGGCTTTTTTGCTTCCTTGCATGCCCGGAAGCAAAATCTCGGCAAAATCTTGCGAGGGGCGTGTGCATGTAGCGAGGGGACACGCACACGTAGCGAGGGAGCGCACGCGTGTAGCGAGCGAGCGCATGCATCAAACGTGGTGATGCACGCACAGAGCTCCGGTAGCGAGGTAAGCGAGCAAACCGCCCCTGCTTCACGTGATCTTGATTCTATCCCTCTGTTTATGCAGCCTAGAACTGTGTTGATACTATAACTGAGCTTCTCCATCTGTTTTAACAATAGTTTAGCAAATTTAATTTCTACATACGCTGTATGTTGATATCCATCTATAAAGGCATTATTTTGGTCACCTGAATACATTGTTAGCTATGAAGAAACCACTGATGTGGCAGAAATTGACATGCCATTCTCCTGATTCATTTCACTTGCCTAAACCATACATTCCAACTACATTTTCTTCCTTAATATTACCAGTTTTGGCTTTCTAGTCTGCTATCAGAAGCAGCACACATCTTGTTGATTTCAAATTGAGCTTAATCACAAAACTCATCAACCTTCTTTTCTTCTGCATCAGGTTTTGGAGCATTTAAAGCAGTAGCTTAGAGTATCTAAAATATGTTTTTCAAAAAAAATGTCCCCAAATTGCCTTAAAGTATCATTTCAATCTGTTAAAATCTCCTAAATGGGGAAAAAAGTCTAAAATTTTACCCCACACCCACTCAAGAGTCTCTGGAACACAAGTGGTCCCCAAACCATGGCAACAAAAACAATAATTCTAAGCTGAAAAAGCCCACTCCAGGTGTAGCTTAAACCTAAAATAGGTTGCTTATACTTAAAAAGAAAAACCTAATCCCAAAATTCAGAAAAAGCAAAGAATTCGCTAGGTAGATGCATGATGCTGAGCTTTTTCTATAGGTTCCATTTGACTAAAAGCCATCAAGTGTGTCCCCAAACCACACTGTTATAAAAAGACCCCAATAAAGGAAACAGGAAACAGCAACACAAACAATAATTCTTACTTTAAGATTCAGAGGTTTATTTCATGAGCAATTTGGAACACGAACAGCCATCATAACACAACTCATATCAATAACCCATTGCAATGAGGTCCAGAGACAATAGCTAGGTCCTGCAAGGAATAGCTACGGCCAGTGGCCATGAACTCATTTCAAGACATTCTTTTTATACTTTTCTGCACACATTTTACAATTTATTTCCTTGTTCTTTTTACTGACAGACAGTCTCCACATATACCTGTGTCCATCTCAAACCTCTATCCATCGGCTACTTTCAGTTCCCTATTTCTCACAGTTTCAATGTTCTGATTCCAAATAAGTCTCAAAACTACGTACTTTGCAAAATTTCACAGCAACAGCTCAGCAAATAGTTCTGATACACTTTGAAATATTTCTATCTATCTATCTGGTTCATATAGGTTTTTTAGGGCCTGCTATCCTTCTGAGACCTATGGACTCTGGTAGTCCAATAGGCTATTTGTCCATTTCTCACAACACTTAAAATAAACTTACAAGAAACAAGAAAAACATCTTGCTTCATTGCTTCAGAACATATGTCCATTCATCAGGGTCAGCTTTAAATTATGAATTTTTCTTGATTTCATGAACCAACAAATCTCTTCAAAATTAACTTTGGGTCCAGAATTCAATTAATATCTTAAAATAGAGAAGCAAAAATGTGTTCTTTTTTATTATTGAATATGTATTTACAAAATTCCCTTTAAATGATGCCAGTGCCAATCATGTCAGTTGTGGAGAGTGGAAATCTGTAGTATATCAGAATTTTCTCCTACTTTAGTGTGGAATATTGTATTGTCTATTGTGCAGGTCCTTTACAGTGTAATTTTCTAAGCTTCTTCTACCTTTAGTCTAATCTTTTGTCTAATGTTTAATTCACCTTTCGTTAATGTTTTATTTTTGTTTATTTAGTTGCATCCCACCTTTATTTATGATTCTTTTTAAAACATACACATTTGTATTTGTGGGGGGGGGAAACCTGCCTTTTTTAGAATTAGCCATGTTCTTCAACTTTTTCAGCTGCTAAGAGTTGATCACTGTGGTGAGATATAAATGCAATAAATACAATAAACTATTTACGTAACAAATAAATAAACCAAATAGTACCACAGGTTCCAGTGAGTGATTTAGAAACAAAATATATTTTTGGAACAGTGAATATATAGAATCACAGCAGTGAGTAAATTAAAGAATAATTTGTCCTGTTTTCAAAATATAGTTGCTGAGGATATTCAACTTGATTAGAATCCATGTCTCTATATTGTTCAGTAACCAAATGTAAAGAGAGAAGGATTTCTGAAAAGGCAGATCTCGTATGTATAAATACCATATTTTTCGGAGTATAAGACGCACCTTCGTTTTTGGGGAGGAAAATAGGGGAAAACAATCTGCCTACCAGGTATTTATCTGGCTAGCATCCTTAGTCTGGTCCTCTTCAGCACATTATTTTATCCCCTGGTTAGGACTTAAAAAAACCTTCTTCTGAGAGAGTAACAATGAAAGAACCTGCAAGCCAGTAAGAGCTGGGAAGATCGTTAGCACCTGGTTAGGGCTGGAAAAAAAACTTATTCAGAGCAAGTAGAGCAATGAAAAAAAAACCTGCAAAGACTTAGGGCTGGAAAAACATTCTTCTGAGAGAGTAACAATGAAAGAACCTGCAAGCCAGTAAGAGCTGGGAAGATAGTTAGCACCTGGTTAGGGCTAGAAAAAAACTTATTCGGAGCAGATTCAGCACATTATTTTATCCCCTGGTTAGGACTTAAAAAAACCTTCTTCTGAGAGAATAACAATGAAAGAGCATGCAAGCCAGTAAGAGCTGGGAAGATAGTTAGCACCTGGTTAGGGCTAGAAAAAAACTTATTCGGAGCAAGTAGAGCAATGAAAAAAATTCTGCAAAGACTTAGGGCTGGAAAAACATTTTTTGGGGAGAGTAACAATGAAAAAGCCTGCAAGGTAAGAGCTGGGAAGATCTGTTAGCACCTAGTTAGGGCTGGAAAAAAAAGCTACATTCGAAGTATAAGACGCACCCAAATTTTCAGCCACTTTTAGGGAGGAAAAAGGTGCGTCTTATACTCCGAAAAATACGGTAACTGGTCCAGTAGGTGTTCTTCTTTTTTTTAAAAAAATGCTATGCATCCTGTATTTTGCTGTCAAAGCTGTTGTGATGTGTTCTGCAGAAAAATAAAAATAGAAGTTTATATAAACATTGAGAAGGTGGAGTGGATACACAAAAACATAAAGCAATAACTAAACTTTCTCATCAGAAATAAAATAACCCAGAATTGCTACAATTACATGCAATCTCTTCAAAACACAAAATCACATCTAATCAAATGTTTCACTTATTTATAGCCTTCATTTTAAAATCATTTATATATTGGGGCTGGGAAGGTGGAAGGTGTTTTGACTCCTGGCAAAGGCCTGGACATCAAGTCCCTGCAGTTTTCATACCAAAGGTTTGCCCCTTCATTTTTCCTGGGGCTGAGAGAAAGTGACTGATACAAAGTCACCCCAACTGGTTTTCTGCCTAAGACAGAACTACAACACAGTGGTTAGTCTGATGCCCGAACTACTGCACCAAACTGGGTCTCTCTAAATTAAATTGTTATTACAATCCAAAATCAGAAGTTCAAAACCCAAATCTCTGTGTTCTTCCCCTCCATCCCACAATGTAAGGCATTCTAACTATTCATCTGATTCTTCCAAGTTCACATCTACAAATAGACATCATTCATTAAAGTCATCAACAGTCAGTTAAGGTAGCATCTTATAGTCATTCGTGCCCGAATAGTTCTTTGGTTCATGGACTCCAATAGAAGAGAAGAAATAGAAGAAGATGCTCGGAAAGGTCATTATATAGCTATAGCTATGCAATAGGCAAACAGCATGATAAATAAACCTGACAGCATCAATTATCTGCTATCTAAGATGAAAAAATATTCCACAAATTTAGCAAGAAGAGTAACTGTCTTGTGCTGTTCTTTTGAATTCCTCAATCAGAATGATTAGACAGGGAATTATCTTCAGAAAGTTTTACTCATTGCTAAAGAATTCAAAGACATAGATTCTCCCACTGTATAGAAAATGAGAGAGAGAAAAGGAGGGAGGGAGGGAAGGGGGAAAGAGGGAGAGGGAGGGAGGGAGAGAGAGAGAGAATGAAGATCCTTTTTCACAGCACTATCAATCTGGCATGTTTTTGAAAGCTACATGTACCTTTTAAAATTAAAATGGCATTTTTGTTCATTAATGCACTCCCAGGAAAATAACATATGCAAAGCAAAGTGACTGAATTAAAGTATGGGTATGCACTGAAGGAAATGCAGATAGCTTGTCTCTCCAATCTTGGCAGTGGTTAGTAATGGAGATGCCAGACAATGAAGATAGGAAAACTTGATTTTAAAGGGAGAGGGCAAGAAACTGAGTCCACTGGAGAGAAAGAAGACAGCTGCAAGTAGCTCTACCAATAAGAGGTGCAAAATGAAAGAATGCACAAATGCACAAGGAAGTTATGCCAAATAATTGGGGGGAGGGGAACAATAACATCATTGAAATTCCTATTTTTCCCCCCCTTAGCATCAAAGAGACAGCTGCATGCAATCTGCTATTTATGTAGAGAAAATGTTAATAGGGAGAAGGACAACATCCTCCTGGGAACGTTTATGCTAAACTTATTATTAACACGATAGCCACCAAGATAGATGGCTTTAAATCAGGATTTGAGAAAATGATGACATGGCTGGCAATGTGTACTTGTTGTCGAGTTCCAGGTGCAGAAGCATTATCTTCTCACTCAAATCCAATCAGTGGGGATTATATTTTAGAAGGTGGCAACATTGGGCTCCTAACCCAGGGGTCGGCAACCTTAAACACTCAGAGAGCCATTTGGACCCGTTTTCCACAGAAAACAAAACACCGGGAGCCACAAAATTCTTCCCATGCCTGACTATTTCCTGAGCGGTCACAAAACTAGCATATTTAGTTGAATTAAAGATTCTGTTTTCTTCTGAAACTTTTCTTTTCTTGGATTTATTCATGGTTGGCCTACCGGGGGTCGAAAAGCTTAATAAATTGCACGTCGGTGGATGTCGCACATTGGCAGTTGTGATGCATATTTTGAGCGACAGAGCCACAGCAGAGGGATGAAAGAGCCACTTGTGGCTCCAGAGCCGCGGGTTGCTGACCCCTGTCCTAACCTATTTGTAAGCTTTGTACCAACACCCATTTGGCTTCTGTGGGAATAGTATGCTGAATTAGATAGGCCGTTGATCTGATTCAGCATAGTTCTTCATATATCCTCAATAGATGAAGCTGTATTATGCTGAAAGACACCCTTTTCTCTAATCATACAACCACTATTGGGCAAAAGAAAAGGAAGCTTCCTACAATATCCACAATATCCAATTTCTTTGTCTTGTTTTCCTTCGTTCTCCCATACTTAAGGATTGCAGGCATCTGTCAATTTTATTTACCAAAAATGATTATGGAGTCCAAGTAAAAATTCAAAATGATATTTTTTATTAATGAAATCTTCAAAAACTTTTTTTT